>CM035170.1:51127667-51478667 GCA_020205615.1 Panax quinquefolius
AAATGTAATATTTCATTTACGGACTTAATTTATAAACGTTAAGGAAAGTAAGTAGTAATGAATAAGTAATAATTGTATAATACTTAGGTATTGTACAAAGTAATGAAAACAGTATAATATGAAGTATTATACGAGTTGGTATAAAGAATGGAATATCGTATATAATTTCTATATGAATTAGAATATGAAAATGATACATAAACTATTTATATATGTATTAAGTAATGTTAATGGACTTGGAAAGGTTGATTTGATTTACTACAAGTCCAAGTGAATAAAATGTTAAGGCCCAATTATTAATTAATGAACCAACTAATGTTTATTAATGCAAAGCCCAAAGATTAAGTTGGTCCAAGCCCAAGCTAGAGTTCAATGAAGTAATTTACCCATGGGGCAAACCATGTTAATATGGTTTAACTTGGTAATCAAATTAAATGTGTGGTGATCAAGTGTTAGAAGTAATAACCAAGACTTAGGAGTAATGGCCAAGCACAAGATAAGTGTTGTGCTAGCCAAGTAATGAATAGTAAGGAGGTGGCTTAAGGAGGTGGGTTGAATTAATGACTAAATTACCCTAGCTTTGCAATTTCTATAAATAGAGAAGGCTTGCTAGCCATTTAACACTTGTTCAAATAATCCAACATATTACAAAGTGCTCAAGTGTTAGAGAGAATAAGCTACAATAAGTTACTTCCATTTGTAAGAAGAAGATGAAAGCTACCTTACCAAGAATTCAAAAGTAAGACTTCTTCTCCATTATCTTCTATCTCTACCATGATAGTTTGATAACTAAAGTATGGATTAAGGATCATGGATGTTAAAAAGTAAGAAGAATGAGTAAGCAATGAACCAAAGTCACATAAGTTGGCAATAAGTCATTTGAACTTATAAAAGTTATAAACTTATTATAAGTTAACCTTGAATTTTGGTATGAAAATTATGAACTTGTAATGAGTTTATTAAGAGGAGTTATATGGATGTAAAAGAACTTGAATGAACATATGTATCATGAATACATAGGTAAAGTTATATGTTAAAGAACATATAAGGTATGATGATTAAGAAACTTTAATTATCATAAGTCATGAACAATGAAATCTTAAGTAGTTTATAATTTGACAAGTTATAAGCTCATTAAGAAATAAGTCTAAACTCCATCAATGAATATAAGTTGTTGTAAATAGTATGTTGATATGTTCACATGATGAATAGAATTCATTTGCAATGTTTAACAAATCATAAGAATGAAGATTTGCCGAAAATTTGCACGATGGGACGATAATCGTCGAATTTCAGAAAAATTCTCGGAATAGAAGTCAAATTTTGTGTTTGAACTCGGAACCATTGTTTTCCAATAGAGACAAGTCATAGTTGGCATTTAAGAGTTGCAGACTCAAAAATGACTGGATTACGACTTAGAACGAAGAAACGAGCGTTGAACGTTCACGAACATTTATCGTTTTCGTTAAAAATGAACCAATAGGTGAATTTTTAGCAAACGAAGTCAATTAGATAAAATTCTTGCGTGAACGCGTAGATTACGTAATTTGTGAACCGTAGGCTTTTGAACGAGCCAATTCGAACTTATAACGAAGAAGTTATGCGTATGGGAAGTTCACAAAATTCAAAGACTGAAATTTTTTCTAGTGCACAGAGTTGGTGCCGCGGCGCCAACCCTACGCTAAAATGGTCACGCAAGAAGGTCGAATGTCCGAAAGACATCGCAAGAGTTCGCATGCAGAAATGAATAATAAGAGTATAATTTGTGGCCACAGTAACATGTACAAGATAAAATCTTCTTCGAGTGTGGCAAAGAAATTGACCCACTAAGTAAGGACTCATGCATGTCAGCATCAGGCCTCGAAACAAGGATGGTGATGAATGTTTCTAAGTACAAAGAAAAGAAATTTAATTAATTTAAAAGTAAACACATCTTAAGGAATGTAATGTATCATTGTTAAACTTTGTTAAACCTTAAGGATGTTGTATAAAGGTTGAGATAACCTAGTCAATATAAATGCAAGGATAATGATAAACCTAACATATAATAACTAAGTCTATTACACAATTAGATTGAGATGAAGGGTAAGAAATAGTCATATACATACTTGATTATATGTGACCTAATATAAGGCATTATGTTATCGTGTATTGTAGAGACTTGAAAGACTTAAACATGAAGTTAATATACCGTAGCAGACGCTAAAGGCAAGTATTCTAACTCTTGTCTCAGTTCAATTTGAATAAGTCTTTGAAGTTCATGTATTCTTTCTCATGAATTGAGATATGTTGAAGTAAAAGCCAATTCCTTTGGCTAGACTTGATATATTGCGTGGATTATTGATAATCTATTCATCTATTATCAAATGTTGTTATCTATTGTCAACTACTTGATATGGTTTTCAAAAGAAGGTCGGAAATGTTAAACAAATGTTTTTGTTTGGTAAAAACGACAAACACGTGAGGTTTCAAATGATTGAACGTATATACGTTTAACGAAGTAGTGTTGATCAACATAGAGTACAATAGGCTGATCACCTAGAAGTGCTCGTAAATAATATCGGGCTTACGGACTTAGTTCCGGGTTGTCCCTTTCCAATAAAGAATAAATGCTCGAGGTCTTTGACCGAAGTAAATGTTTTGCTAAATATTGTTATGATTGTAAAACATTTTGATAGAAAGATGAAGTGCTATTTTGTATTATCAATAGTACTTCATAACTATTGTTCAGTTATTGAAGATATACGATTCATATGTGTCAAGCGTGTTGTTATTGAATTGTTATACTTGCTGAGCTAGTTATGCTCACTCTTGCTTGAACCATATGAATGCAGCTAAGATTGAACGTCCCGAAGGATCGAAAAAGGATAAAGGAAAAACTATGGCAGATTGTTAAGCTGTCTTGTAATAGTATAGGTCTATTGTTATAATGTAACTGATATTATGACAAAGAACATTTTTAATGGGTATAGAACCTGGGAAATGTAAATATTACTTTAATTATATAGAAGTTATATTCGTTCTTTGAGACTTTTTAATTGAATGAATGTATGAATGTGGTACAATATAGCATCATCTGTCGGGTTGGAAGATACCTGGATTTCGGGGCGCTACAAGTTGGTTTCAAAGCCTAGGTTATAAAACCTAAGGGGGAAAGTAGAACCTTTAGTCATAACCTTAAGAAAGAATAAAGAAGTAAAAGATGGAAAGTAACCCTATAAAAATGCATTATATTATGTTATATGTTTCTATAATTTTACTGACGTGTACTAATCAAGCTATATTGTTTTATTGTAGATGTCAGGAGAAAATGATATGTATAGAGACATACATATAGTGAGCGAGGATTCAGTTAATCGGGTAAAGATACTACCAAATCCCGTAGCAGTAGAACCAGAGGTGGTAACAATCGAGTCTAGAGTCTCGGACGATTTAGGCTACATGTCTATATTTGATGGCATGCTAGAGGAGGAGGTGGACGTGATGTCCTTTGACCAGGTTCCACCTACAGAGGAATTGTGTACGGGGGAATCAATGAAGGCATTGTTTATGTCAGTATTGGATAGGAATGTCCATTACTGTCAAGAGGTTAAGGAGTTGAAAGAGGAACTCCAAGCTGTCCATGAGGACAAGACTAGCGTGGAGGGAATGTGGGAAGAGGAGCACGATGATAGAATTCTAGCTAAGGACAAGGTCCAAGAGCTGAGATGTGAAGTCTTTGAGCTCAAGTAGGAGCTAAAGACTAAACAGCGAAAAATAAAGAGGATGTCCTATATACATAGGAGTTCTCATGTGGATTTCCAACATCAGGTAGTGGGTATCGGTGAAAGCAGGATAGACCCGCACACTATCAAGTTAGAGATGTTATTCACGGCCGGCCAAAGAAAGATTTTGAGAATTCCCTACGTCGGATGTAATCTAGCAATAGCTAGAGTAGATTAGATATGTAAATATTATGTATTTAGTAGGGATGTAAAACCCTCTTTTGTATAACAAAGAGTAGTCTTTTGTAAATCCCAATTTTTAGAAAGTAATTGTGCGATGGTAATGTAATCAGCTAAGGCTGAGTAATGTAAACAATGTAGTTTCTACTACAAGTTATGAATCAATATAAGTCTTTTTATGGAATATGTTGAGTAATGAGTATGAGTTATTGTTGTATTACAAATAATACCAAACCAACAAGAATAAAGTACTAATGATATGTTGTTTTCTTAACAGCAAAATGCCGCCAAGAAGGAGACAACGAAATCAAGGCACTAATGTTAACCAACCGGAGGGTGGTCCAGTTAATCCAATGCAGGAGTTCGTTAATCTTTTAACGGCTGCATTTAATAGAATGGGGGCTAATGTACCCGTGATTCCTGGAGTAGTACGAGCTACTACTTTTAAGGATTTTAAAAGTGTAGGTCCGCCGGAGTTCAAAGGAACTACGGACCCTATAGAAGCCCAGACTTGGGTAAAAGAAATCGAGAAAGCATTTGTAATAACAAATGTTGAGGAAGGTCAAAAGGTTGCCTTTGCAACCTATTTGATGAAAGGAGAGGCCAACTTTTGGTGGGAGGCAAACCAGGCTAGGGCCGATATAGGAAACCTAACGTGGGAGAGGTTTAAAGAGATTTTATTCAAGAACTATTTTCCCATGAGTATGCAAGGGAGGATGGAAATGAGATTTCTTGAATTGAAACAAGGGGAGATGATGAGTTCCAAAGATCTTTACCAAGTTTAATGAACTGACACGATTTGCTCCACATCAAGTGGACACTGAAGTTAGAAAGGCTAGAAGATTCGAGTAGGGCTTGAAACCCTGGCTCTATAGCCGAATCTCTTTGTTCCAAAGTACTTCTTTTGAAACCATATTAGAAAAGGCAATCATTGCCGAAGGTGGGAATGAGGCTCTCAGCCAGTACCACAAGGATAAGAAAAACAAGGGCAAGGTTAACGGAGGAACCAAGACCGAGGGAGCCAGTGGAAGTGGCAACGGTAAAAAGAGGAAGGGCTTTAACTCTGGGAATACTGGAGTAAAACAAAGGGATTCTAAGAGGAGGATGGAGGCTCAGAAAAACACAGGGAAGACTCACTTAGAGTCTGTCTCAAAGGAAGGGCACATTTCGCTTAAGGGCATTGTCCCCGCCCAAATCAAGAAAATCACGGATGTTTTGTATGTGGATCAACCGACCACATAGCGAAGAACTGCCCAAAGAAGGGGACGAAGGAAAATAAGGGAACTAATAGTGGTAAGTTAGCTATTAGTGGTCCAAATTTCGATCGGGTAAATCAATGGCCCGCACTTTTAATATGACGATCCAAGATGCGGTGGCATCGGGGATGTAGTTCACGTATATTATTCGATCAATAACATATAAATGCATACGTGCTTTTTGATTTGGGTGCTACTTGTTTGTTTATAGCATGTGATTTTGCTAGACGACTAGAATTATTTCCCAAAAAATTGCCTATACCTTTGAACATTAAGGTAGCAAACGAAGAGAAATAATTCTGTTGAAGATATTCATAGGAGTTGTTGTGTGTAGATGTGCGTGGTTGTAAGTTATCGGTAGATTTAATACCGATAAAGTTAGGAGAATTCGACGTAATTCTCAGAATGGATTGGTTGATTAACCATGGAGCAATTATAGATTGCCAAAAGAAATGTGTGAGCATCAGGACGTTGAAGCAATCTCCTGTTGTATTCTACTAATAATAAATCACGGACATTCGTGTTGCCTTACGATGACACAAACTAGAAAACTCTTAAGGAAGGGATGTGTAGGTTATCTATGCCATGTTGTTGATACCCAGGGAGTGGGAGCAACCATGGAACAAATACCTATAGTGAACGAATTCATGGATGTATTTCTAAGTGAGTTACCAGGTTTACCGTCGGATAGGGAGATCAAATTTGTGATAGACATTGTGCCAGGAGCGGCACCAGTCTCCAAGGCACCATATCAAATGGCGCCTGTGGAAATGAAAGAACTAATGGTTCAGCTACAGGAACTATTGGACATAAAGTACATTCAACCAAGTGTTTCCCACGTGTAAAACCGGCGTTATTTGTCAAGAAGAAAGACGGATTGTTAAGGCTTTGTAACGACTATCGAAATTGAACAAGTTAACGATAAAGAATAAATACCCATTGCCGGGTGATCGATGATCTCTTTGATCAATTGAAAGGGCAAAAGTATTTTTCTAAAATAGACTTTGCAGACGGGGTATCATCGATTGAAGGTTAGGAAGGAAGATGTACCAAAGACTGGCATTCGTGACTCGTTATGGTCATTACGAGTTTACGGTGATGTCATTTGGGTTAACGAATGCACTCACCGCATTTATGGATATGATGAACAGAGTGTTCAAACCATATTTGGACAAGTTCGTAGTTATGTTTATCGATGATATTCTAGTCTATTCCAAGACGCCAGAAGATCATGCTGAACACTTAAGATTAGTGTTGGAGACACTAAGGAAGGAGAAGTTATATGCGAAATTCACCAAATGTAAATTTTGGCTGGAAAAGGTGCAGTTTTTAGGTCATGTCATTGACCAAGAGGGGATTTCAGTAGATCCAACAAAGGTAGAAGCAGTAATGAATCGGGATCAACTGAAAACGCCGACTGAGGTGTGGAGTTTCTTAGGGTTAGCAGGGTACTGTCGAAGATTTATCCAAGATTTTTTGAAGATAGCTACCCCATTGACTAATTTAACAAGGAAGACGGTGAAATACGTATGGACGGATAAATGTGAAGACAGTTTTCATGAACTGAAGAAAAGATTAAGTGAAGCGCCTGTTTTATCATTGCCAGATGACACGGGAAATTTTGTGGTGTATAGTGATGCTTCGCATAGAGGAATTGGTTATGTGCTTATGCAGTATGGCAAAGTCATTGCGTAAGCATCACGGCAATTAAAGGATTATGAGAAAGTTTATCCTACTCATGATCTGGAACTGGCCGTAGTAGTGTTTGCCCTAAAGATATGGAGACATTATCTTTATGGGAAAAAATGTGAGATATATACGGACCATAAAAGTCTAAAGTATATCTTCACTCAGAAGGAGTTGAATATGAGACAGAGGAGATGGCTAGAGTTGATAAAGGATTATGATTATGAAATCCTGTATCACCCTGGAAAGGCCAATGTAGTTGCCAACGCCTTAAGGAGGAAGGGCCGGGAAAAGTTGTCTATGTTAACGGCTCAAAATTAGTTAATAAAGAGATGGCTAGGTTCGAGGCAGATAGTCTTTGCGACGGAGATGCAATCTACCATCATAGAGAGAGTCAAGGAGGTACAACTCAAGACTGACGAGTGTAACCAAACGAAGAAGCGGTTATCCGAGAAGGAAGATACTAAGCATAGTTTTGATAATGAAGGATTATTAAGATTTGAAGGAAGAATTTGGGTTCCGAATAAGACGGAATTAAAGGAGCAAGTGTTATAAGAAGCTCATAGTTCGAGGTACTCGATACATCTTCGTAGCACTAAGATGTATCAAGACCTTCGACAGAGTTTTTGGTGGCCAAACATGAAGAGAGAAATAGCGAGTATGTGGTAGTAGTGCTTGACTTGTCAAAAGTTAAGGTCGAACATCAACGACCCAAAGGCTTATTACAGGTCATTGGAGATTCCGAATGAAGTGGGAGCATATCACGATGGACTTTGTGGTGGGACTTCCGACGACGAATAAAGGATACGATTCGATTTGGGTAATAGTGGACCGGTTGACGAAGTCGGCTCACTTTTTGCCAATTAGGGTCAAGTATAACTTAGACCAGTTAGCTAAACTTTATGTTAGGGAAATAATTTCCAGTCATGGAGTACCAGTATCGATTGTGTCAGATCGTGATCCACGATTTACATCGAACTTTTGGAGGAGTTTGCAAGAACAGTTGGGAACACAGCTGAAGTTAAGCACAACTTATCATCCACAGACTGATGGATAGAGCGAGAGGACAATTCAGACGTTAGAAGACATGTTGAGGTCTTTCGTCATGGATTTCCAGGGTAGTTGGGATTATCACCAACCACTAGTAGAGTTTGCGTATAACAACAATTATCATGCAAGCATAGGTATGCCACCTTATGAAGCTCTGTATGGAAGAAAGTGCAGAACACCTTTGTGTTGGGATAAGGTGGGAGAACGCCAGATGCTAGGACCAGAATTGGTGCAGCAGACAGTGGATGTGGTAAAGTTAATTCGGATGCGTCTCGTCGCAGCTCAGGACAGACAGAAGAAGTATGCGGACTCGCATAGACGAAGTCGAGAGTTTGAGGTGGGCTCGTATGTGTTTCTAAAACTATCTCCCTGGAAAGGAAAGATACGCTTTGGAAAGAAAAGAAAGTTAAGTCTAAGGTTTATAGGACCTTTTGAAGTATGAAAACGGGTGGGAGAGGTAGCTTATGTGATAGCATTACCTCCAGACCTAGAACGAATACATAACGTATTTCACATATCTGTATTACGTCCATATAAGCCAGACTGTAAGCATGTAATTGAGTATGAGCCGATTCATATCGAGAAAGACTTAACATATGAAGAATCGCCGATGCAGATCAATGATAGAAAGGAACAAGTTCTGAGGAACAAGGTCATACCATCAGTAAAAGTATTATGGAAGAACCACGATGCTGAAGAAGCAACGTGGGAACTAGAAGAATAGATGAAGAAAAATTTTCCTCATCTATTTGATTAAAGTAAGACGAGATTCTGGGGACAAAATCTTTATAAGGGGGGAAGAATGTAACGACCGAGAAATTTGGATCTTATTGTAAAATGATTTTATTAAATTAAATAATAATAAAATTCTATTCTCTGTGTTATCTAGTTGTCATTGTATAACCTATTGATGTTAGAATGTCGTAGTATTTGAGCTACGTGAACGAATTAAAGTGTTTGAATTTCCAAGACGAAAATAAAAGTTTTCTGAGGAATTTTTTGAAAAACACTATTCATCGGTAATTGCTCGGGATCTATTTTTGAATTTTCGAGAAATACGTAATGATAGAATTACAAGATAAGATGGATTTTGTAATAAAAATCTAGTTATGGAAAATGTAATATTTCGCTTGCGGACTTAATTTATAAACGTTAAGGAAGGCGAAGTAGTAATGAATAAGTAATAATTGTATAATACTTAGGTATTGTACAAGGGTAATGAAAACGAGTATAATACGAAGTATTATACGAGTTTGTATGAAGAATGGAATATCGTATATAATTTTTGTATGAATTAGAATACGAGAATGATACATAAACTATTTATATATGTATTAAGTAATGTTAATGGACTTGGAAAGGTTGATTTGATTTACTACAAGTCCAAGTGAAAAATTTTTTAAGGCCCAATTATTAATTAATGAACCAACTAATGTTTATTAATGCAAAGCCCAAAGATTAAGTTGGTCCAAGCCCAAGCTAGAGTCCAATGAATTAATTGACCCATGGGGCAAACCATGTTAATATGGTTTAACTTGGTAGTCAAATTAAATGTGTGGTGTTCATGTTTTAGAAGTAATGACCAAGACTTAGGAGTAATGGTTAAGCACAAGATAAGTGTTGTGCTAGCCAAGTAATGAATAGTAAGGAGGTGGCTTAAGGAGGTGGGTTGAATTAATGACTAAATTACCCTAGCTTTGCAACTTCTATAAATAGAGAAGGCTTGCTAGCCATTTAACACTTGTTCAAATAATCCAACATATTACAAAGTGCTTAAGTGTTAGAGAGAATAAGCTATAATAAGTTACTTCCATTTGTAAGAAGAAGAAGAAAGATACCTTACCAAGAATTCAAAAGTAAGACTTCTTCTTCATTATCTTCTATCTCAACCGTGATAGTTTGATAAGTAAAGTATGAATTAAGGATCATGGATGTTAAAAATTAAGAAGAATGAGTAAGCAATGAACCTAAGTCACATAAGTTGGCAATAAGTCATTTGAACTTATAAAAGTTATAAACTTATTATAAGTTAACCTTGAATTTTGGTATGAAAATTATGAACTTGTAATGAGTTTATTAAGAGGAGTGATATGGATGTAAAAGAACTTGTATGAACATATGTATCATGAATACATAAGTAAAGTTATATGTTAAAGAACATATAAGGTATGATGATTAAGAAACTTTAATTATCATAAGTCATGAACAATGAATCTTAAGTAGTTTATAATTTGACAAGTTATAAGCTCATGAAGAAATAAGTCTAAACTCCATCAATGAATATAAGTTGTTGTAAATAGTATGTTGATATGTTCACATGATGAATGGAATTCATTTGCAATGTTGAACAAATAATAAGAATGAAGATTTGCCAGAAATTGCACGATGGGACGATAATCGTCGAATTCGTAAAATTCTTAAAATAGAAGTCAAATTTTGTGTTTGAACTCGGAACCATTGTTTTCCAATGGAGACAAGTCATAGTCAGCATTTAAGAGTTGCGAACTCAAAAATAACCGGATTCCGACTTAGAACGAAGAAACGAGCGTTGAACGTTCACGAACGTTTATCGTTTTGGTTAAAAATGAACCAATAGGTGAATTTTTAGCAAATGAAGTCAAATAGATAAAATTCTTACATGAACGCGTAGATTACATAATTTGTGAATAGTAGGCTTTTGAACGAGCCAATTTGGACTTATAACGAAGAAGTTATGCGTCCAGGAAGTTCACAAAATTTAAAGAATTAAATTTTTTCTGGTGCACAGAGTTGGCGCCGTGAATGCCAATCCTAAAGCCAAATCGGTCACATCATTATTGCTGCAATGTGTGTCCGAGCACACTGTAAGAGTTCACTGCAGTAGAATCGTAGTATAATTTGTGTGGCGCCCAATAATATTATACCATGTACAAAGACGAAAATCTTCTAGAGTGTGGAGCCGCATGCGCGACCCACTAAGTAAGGACTCGTGCCGCAGTGCCAGTCTCAGAACAAGGATAGTGATGAATGTTTCTAAGTACAAAGAAAAGAAAGTTAATTAATTTTAAAGTAAACACAACTTAAGGAATGTAATGTAACATTGTTAAACTTTGTTAAACCTTAAGGATGTTGTATAAAGGTTGAGATAACCTAGTCAAATAAATGCAAGGATAATGATAAATCGGAACAGATAATAACTGAATCTAATACATAATTAGATTGATATAAAGGGTAAGATATAGTCAAATACATACTTGATTATATGTGACCTAATGTAAGGCATTATGTGATCATGTATTGTAGAGACTTGAAAGATTTGAACATAAAGTTAATATACCGTAGCAGACGCTAAAGGCAAGTATTCTAACTCTTGTCTCAGTTCAATCTGAACAAGTCTTTGAAGTTCATGTATTCTTTCGCATGAATTGAGATATGTTGAAGTTAAAGCCAAATCCTTTGGCTAGATTTGATATATTGTGTGGATTATTGATAATCTATTCATCTATTATAAAATGTTGTTATCTTTTGTCAACTACTTGATATGGTTTTCAAAAGAAGGCTGGAAATGTTAAACAAATGTTTTGTCGGTAAAATGACTGGCACGTGAGGTTGCCAAATGATTGAACGTACATACGTTTAACAGAAGTAGTGTTGATCAACATAGAGTACAATTGGTTGATCACCTAGAAGTGCTCGTAAGTAATATCGGGCTTACAGACTTAGTTTCGGGTTGTCCCTTTCCAATAAATAATGAATGCTCGAGGTCTTTGACCGGAGTAAATGTTTTGCTAAATATTGTTATGATTGTAAAACATTTTGAAAGAAATATGAAGTGCTATTTTGTATTATCAATAGTACTTCATAACTATTGTTCAGTTATTGAAGATATACGATTCATATGTGTCAAGCATGTTGTTATTGAATTGTTATACTTGCTGAGCTAGTTATGCTCACTCTTGCTTGAACCATATGAATGCAATTAAAGACCAAACGTCCCGGCGATCGAAAAAGGATAAAGGAAAAGCTAAAGCGTATTGTTAAAATTTCGCCTTGTAATAAATATAGGTCTATTGTTGTAATGTAACTGATATTATGACAAAGAACCTTTGTAATGGGTATAGAACCTGGGAAATATAAATATTACTTTAATTATATAGAAGTTATATTCGTTCTTTGAGACTTTTTAATTGACTGAATGTATGAATGTAGTAAAGTATAGCACCATCTGTTGGGTTGGAAGATACCCAGATTTCGGGGCTCTACACTAATGCTATCCTACGCCAACTATTTGGTACGGATTCAAGGTATGCCTGAATATGAATAAACAAATATATTTTCATCGAGTATTCGATGGGCACGTGAGGTTGCAACAACTTAAACGTATGCACGTTTAATGAATGTAGTGTTGATCAACATAGAGTACTATAGGCTGATCACCTAGACGTGCTCGTAAGATATGCCGGACTTACGGACTTCATGCCAGGTTGTCATTTTCAAAGAAACTATAAGGCGTTCACGTCTTGAACCAGAATTGATGAATTGATGAATATTGTTATTGTAAAATGTTTTGAAGGAAAAGAAACGTTATTTTAAGTTATTGATAGTTCTTCGTAACTATCATCCAGTTATTGAAGATATACGATTCCTTTGTTTCAAGCATGCTTTTAAAATGAAATTGTTGTACTTGCTGAGCTTGTTATGCTCACTTTTGCTTGAACCGTATGAATTCCTCTTAGACCGAATGGACCAAAGGATTCGTCAAGGTTAAAGTGATGGCTAAAGTGAACGTGTAGATTACCTATGTAATAGTATAGGTTTGAAATGATAATATTTTTTATTATGATAAGAATAAATGTAACGGTTATAAAGAACTTGGGAATGGTAGTTTTGTTTTGGAATATATATAAGACATATTCGTTCTTTTGAGGCATTTCAATTGAATGTTTGTGTGAACTGTAGCACCATGGAGCACCATCTGTCAGGTTGGAAGAGACCCGGATTTGGGGGCGTCACAGGTTGGTATCAAAGCATTATGTTATAAAACTTAAGGGGGGAAGAACCATAGGCTAATAACCTCATCAAGGAAGAGGAGTCCGAAGGAAGTAAACTTGAGCTGTACTTAAGTCAAAGGAGTTAATAAGGTATTAAGGAAGCTCAGTACCGAAAGATTTAAAAAGATGGAAAGTAACCCTAAATAAATTAAATGTGATTTGTGCTTATACTATTGTGTGTTACTTACTAATCAACATGTTATGTGTTATTGTAGGATGTCAATCGATAGCTTGATGTATAGAGATATACATGCGGTGAGCAAAGAGCTTGTGAACTGAGTAGAGCTTGTACCCATGCCAGTGGCGGAAGTACCAATAGTGATTCTAGAGGAGTCGGAGATAGAGGAGTACTTTTCTGAGGAAGACTACTCTGAGGGAGAGATGGATATATCATCATACCTTTGTATAATGAGTGATGTGGAGGAAGAAAGAGAGGTAACATCGGTTGAAACGGTGGTACCTACCCTAGAGTCATCACCTCCAGATGCAATGAGATCATTGTATCTGGCAGAACTTGACAAGAATGTGTAACTAAGTGCAGTTGTGCAGAAACAGAATGAAGAGATTAGTGCTCTTTATGTAGCGAAGGAGTATGCAGAAGCAGATTTTGAGTCAGAACATGATGAGAAGGTGCTCATGATAAATAAGGCTAGAGACTATAAAAACGAGGCCGATGAGCTTCGTAAAGAATTGGGGGAGAAGGACCGAAAGATAGCACGGATGTCTTACATCCATGAGAGTGCTCATAAGAATTTCAAGCTGAAAGTTGCTTGTTATTCCAATGAGTCAGGACAAACCCGTCATACAATTAGTCGGGATACTATAGCGATGATTGCGAATGAGAAGCACGAGGACGCTGTTATGCATTATTAGAAATCTAAAGTTATAAGTATGTGTGTAGTGACGTAAAACCCTCTATTGTATAACAGGGTAGTCTTTTGTAAATCTCAACTTTTGTGAGGTACTATTTCGGAATAAAAATGTAATAGCTTTTGGTTATGAGAACAAATTGTAAATAGTTTCAAACTATGAAGAAGCATATGAATATAAAGAAGTTTTCTTTTAAAATGATTTGTTATGGTGCGAGTTGGTATGTGGCGAATAATAACGAAGTAAGTACATAGATAATAATGAAATCTTATTTGATTAATTAGAAAATGCCGTCATGGAGAAGACAAAGTAATCAGGAAGCAGAATCACGTAATGATAACCAAGATGGGTCAGAACAACCCTGTGCAAGAGTTCATTAATTTATTAACGGCTGCATTTAACCAAGCCGGGGGAAGAGTACCCCGAAACCTAGAATAGTCAGAACGACTACCTTTAAAGAGTTTAGAAGCGTAGGTCCGCCGGAGTTCAAAGGGACGACGAACCTAATAGAGGCCCATACATGGGTAAAAGAAATAGAGAAGGCGTTTGTTATTACAAACATAGTTAAGGCACAAAAGATTTCTTTTGCGACTTACACGATGAGAAGAGAAGCCAACGTTTGGTGGGAGGTTCACCAGGGTGGGGCTAGAATAGAGGCGGTAACAGGGGAACAATTCAAGAAGGTTTTCTTTGAGAATTATTTCCCTACAAGCATGCAAGGGAGGATGGAGATTAAGTTCTTGGAACTTAAGCAAGGGGGCATTACGATTCCTAGAACACGACCAAATTTAATGAATTGGCAAAGTTTGCTCCACATCAAGTAGACACTGAGGAGAAGAAGGCTCGTAGGTTTGAGCAGGGCCTGAAACCCTGGCTCTATAGTAGGATTTTGGGTGTTCCAGAGGGTTTCCTATGAGACCATTCTGGAGAAGGTGATTATAGTAGAGGGTGGTAGTGAGGTGTTGACTCAATACCGAAAGAGAGGGATAGTAAGATCGAGGAAGAGGGAGGAGCCAAGGTAGAGAATACCAGTGGAAGTATGCCAAAAAGAAACAATTTTAACTCTGGGAATACTAGAGTGGGACAAGGGGATCCTAAGCGTAAGAGCGAAGCGTGTAAGATAAGTGGAAAGAGTCATCTAGGTGTCTGTCTGAAAGGGATTAAAAATACCTTTAAACATTAAGGTAGTGTAGAAGGAAATAACTTTCGTTAATTGTATTCATGGAAATGGTTTCATCAATAATAAAGTTAAGAGAGTTTGAAGTTATTCTCGGTATAGACGGGTGGATTAACCATAAAGCTATAATAAATAGTTATAAGAAAAGTATGAATTTTTAGTTTTTCAGGAAAACCAAGGTAGTAATTTATGATAATAAAACACCGAGACGCCTTGTCGTCTAACATGGACGCAAGTTAGTAGGATGTTAAAGAAGAGGATGAGTCGTTACAGTTGCGTATCGACTATCGTAATAGGAGTAAGTTAGTGATTAAGGATAAATACCCATGGCCCAGGATCGATGATTTATTTGATCAGTTGAGAAGGGCAAAGAATTTTTCTAAGATAGATTTGTGTATGGGGTATAGTCGGTTGAAAGTAAAGAAGAAAGAGGAGGGACCTAAGATGACGTTTAGAATTCGTTATAGTTATGACGAGTTTCTGGTTATGTCATTTGGGTTGACTAATGTACTGAAGCTAGATTTCCTTAAGGGGCGCCGAACTAGTCGGTGGTAAATTGATAGGTACCCTTGTGAGATGCTATGGTTGAAGGTATCATTAGCGTCACAATTAGAGGAAGGTTAAGCGAAGCACCTGTATTATCTTTATCAGATGATACGGGGAATTTGTAGTGTATCTCGATGTTTTGCATGGATGACGAGATTGCGTGCTCATATAGCATGGCAAGGTCATTGCATATGCATCACGCCAGTTAAAGGATTATGAGGAGGTCTATCCTACTCATGATCTAGAATTGGCAGTTGTAGTTTTTGAATTAAAAATCTGAAGATAGTATTTATAAGGGAAGAAGTGTGAGATATACACGGACTCTAAGAGTCTAAAATATATCTCTACACAGAAGCAGTTAAATAGGAGCTGGAGAAGGTGATTAGAATTGATAAGAGATTATGACGGTGATATTTTATATCATACAGGGAAGGTAAGCATAGAAGCCGACGCATTAAGTAGTAAGGGTAGGGAAAGCTATCAATGTTAACGACTCAGAATGAGTTAATAACGGAAATAGCGAGAACGGAGTTAGAAGTTAAATTACAGAATGAAAGGGTAGAAATGTTATTCAAGAGGTAGACTCAATCCCTGATAATAGAACAAGTTAATTAAATACGACTAGGTAACAAGGAGTACCAGTAGATGAAGAAGAAGACGCAGGATAAATAGAAGACTAAGTATAGTCTTGTTTTGAAGGAGGAATTTGAGTTTCAGATAATTCCAAGTTAAAAGAAGGACTAGTAAAAAGAAGATAGCGTAATATGTTAGTAAGTGTTTAACTTCCGACTCAAATTATTGATAGGAAGTAATAAGTCATGTGAAATAAGATAATACCTTTGTTGAAGGTGAACTGAAAGAACCCCAATGTCGAAGAAGCATTGTGGGAACTAAAGATTTAGAATGAAGAAAACTTTTTCTTATTTGTTTATATAATCATTAGAGAGATTCTGGGGACAGAATCCTTATAAGGAGGGAAGAATGTAACACCCGAGAAAAATCGAATTTTTAGAAGAATTAAAATTTTATTTAATTATAATGATTAAATGAATTTAATTGATTATTTATGGAGCAAGCTAATTGAAGGTCGTTATATGACCTAGACATGTCAGAACATCGTAGGATTTTGGCTACGTGGTAGAATTAAAGTGTTTGAATTTCCAAGACGAAAATAAAATCTTTCCAAGAAATTTTCTGAAAAATACTATTCACGCATTTCTGCTCGAGAATAATTTTTGAACTTCCGAGAAATACGTAACGATAGAATATCGATGTGAGATGGAGTATTCAATAATATTTCAATTATGGAAAACGTAATATTTTGCCTGTGGACTTAAAACCTAACGAAGGAAAAGTAATGTGAGTAATGAATTAAACAATAATCGCATAATACGTAGGTATTATACGAAGTAATGAATACGAGTATGATACGGGGTATTATACGAGTACGTATGAATGATGGTATGTTGTATATATTGAATAAGCATACGAGTTAGAATACAAGGATTTTACGTAAAGTATACGTTAAGAGGCTTTAAGCCAAATGTAATGAATTTGTAGGATTGTGTAGGAAATGGTTAAGTCCAATAGAATTAATGCAAGCCCAATGTTTGTTTAATTACAAGCCTAAAGTAAATTAATGAAAGCCTAAATAATTAAGCTAAGTTAATTACGCTAAAAGCCCAAGCTAAGGTCCAATGGATGAGGAGGATCCATGGAGCAACCCATGATCACATGGGTAATCTTGGTGACCAAGAAATAAGAGTGGTGAGCAAGTGTTGTGGTGGGCAAACAAAGGATAGAAGTTGTGGGGAGCAAGCAAACTTAATGGCTAAGCAATTGTTGTGATGGCCAAGTAATAAAAGTGGAGAGCAAGTTAACTTAATCACAAAGTAATGAATAGTAAGGAGGTAGATTAAGGAGGTGGTGGTGGCTTAATGACCATTATACCCTAATCTAGGATTTTCTATAAATAGCAAGCTTTGTTTTCATTTGTTGGTTGTTAGTTTTTCATCCAACTTAAGTTGAGAGCTTATTTGGTAGAGAGAATAAGCACATATAAGTTATACTTCCTTTGTTAGATTTTCAAGAACTTATAGCTTATTGAAAAAAAGCAAGAAGAAGATTAAGACTTAGCAAGAGATCATCAAAGAGTAAGTGTTCTTAAACCATGTTTCTCTTTCTCTTCTTTTGTTAGAGAAGGGGGTATTGGTAGAACAAGCATGCTAAGAAGAGATTGGAATAGTGAATCAAACGGCTTGAGTCTTAATAAGCCGGATAAGTCATGAATAAGAAATTCATTCGTAAAAAAGTTATGAACTTATAATGAAAGTATAAGAATTTGTTAGAATTTGTAACATGTTTACATTAATAAAATTAGTATGATTAATAAGATGTAAGAATAATGATTAAAGAACTTAACTCATTAATAAGTCATATGAAAATAAGACATAAGTCATGAAATGGAAATATAAGTATTTTATACTTTAATAAGTTACAAAATCATCAAGAATAGGTAATAACTTATCATGAATATAAGTTAATGAAGTATGTATGTCAAGATGTTAGTATAATGGATTGAATCCAATTGAAACGGTTTAAAAATCTCAAGTAACGAAGTTTTGCCGGAATTAACACGATTGGACGATAATCGTCGAATTTGTGAAATTCTCGGAATGGAAATCGAATATTGATATTGAGATTGGAAACATTGGTATTCAACGGAGACAAGTCTTATTTGGCATTATAGAGTTGCGAATTCAAAAATTGCCGGATTCCGACTTAGAACGAAGAAACGAGCGTTGAACGTTCACGAACGTTTATCGTTTTTGTTAAAAATGGACTAATGGGTGAATTTTGAGCAAACGAAGACGAATAAATAAAATTCTTGCATGACCACATAAAGTATGAAATTTGTGAACCGTAGGCTCTTGAACGAGCCAATTAAGACTTATAACGAAGAAGTTACGCGTCCGGGAATCTCGCAAAGTTGAAAAACTATCAAAGTTTTCTATGGCTCGAGTCCAGTCCATGGCACGCGACTCAAAGCTTAAATGACCAAAGACACCAGAAATACGCCAAAGTGAGCAATCACCACAAGAGTCATGTTTGCGGTCGACTCATAAACAAAGGGACTCATGCATGTAACAGTCTCGCCTTCAAGCCCTAATAGGCGACGCCAGCAGTGTATAACAAAAAAAGAACATGGCTATTTAGCGCCCACCTTAAACCCTAGACAGTAAAGAATGGTTACAAGTAGAGCTTGAATGGAAATTGTTTAACAATGAACTAAGGGACTTAATAAAACATTGTTAAGTCCTAGCTAAACCTCAAGTGTGATCACTTAGGGTTAAAGAAACTTAATAGAAAGTAAACAGAAATGGTGTACAATAAGTGTACATAACCAATGCC
This sequence comes from Panax quinquefolius, assembly GCA_020205615.1. Classification (NCBI taxonomy): domain Eukaryota; kingdom Viridiplantae; phylum Streptophyta; class Magnoliopsida; order Apiales; family Araliaceae; genus Panax; species Panax quinquefolius. The sequence goes on from CM035170.1 coordinate 51,146,638, forward strand.
GATTAAGTGCCGATTAATAACATAAGGACATTAGTAAGCCGTGAGGAAGGATACTTAACTCAAACCGAGTTGTAATAATGAAATAATTTCAATTAAGTTATAGAAAGGAAAGAAGTTGGTAAGAACGATGTAAAAGAACGATGGCAAGCTGAAACCAATAATAATAAATCTAATATGGGATTAGATTGAGAAGAAGGGTAAGATTCTTTAGGAACTACGTATGTTCATTCATGACCTAATGTGGTATGTTATGTGATTATGTGTTGTAGAGACTGTAAAGACTCAAAGGAAACGTAATTTTACTGTAGCAGATGTTGAAGGCAAGTTTTTCTTAAATGCTTGTCTAACCTACGTGTTAGCCAGGTTTTCAAATTATTCACATTATGAGTTACATGTATGGTTTTAAAGAAAGAGTCGATGCCAGTTTTAGCTCGGCTAGACTAATCTTGATAGATTGATTGAACTGTTTACAAGTCTTTCAATATAGAATTGCTAATGCTATCCTACGCCAACTATTTGGTACGGATTCAAGGTAAGCCTGAATATGAATAAACAAATGTATTTTCATCGAGTATTCGATGGCCACGTGAGGTTGCCACAACTTAAACGTATACACGTTTAATGAATGTAGTGTTGATCAACATAGAGTACTATAGGTTGATCACCTAGATGTGCTCGTAAGATATGCCGGACTTACAGACTTCATGTCGGGTTGTCCTTTTTAAATAAACTATAAGACGTTCACGTCTTGAACCAGAATTGATGAATATTGTTATTGTAAAATGTTTTGAAGGAAAAGAAATGTTATTTTAAGTTATTGATAGTACATCGTAACTATCATCCAGTTATTGAAGATATACGATTCCTATGTTTCAAGCATGATTTTAAAATAAAATTGTTGTACTTGCTGAGCTTGTTATACTCACTCTTGCTTGAACCATATGAATGCAGCTTAGACCGAATGGACCAAAGGATTCGTCAAGGTTAAAGTAAAGGCTAAAATGAACGTGTAGATTACCTATGTAATAGTATAGGTTTGAAATGATAATATTTGATATTATGATAAGAACAAATGTAACGGTTATAAAGAACCTAGGAATGGTAGTATTGTTTTGGAATATATATAAGACATATTCGTTCTTTTGAAGCACTTCAATTGAATGTTTGTGTGAACTGTAGCACCATGGAGCACCATCTGTCGGGTTGGAAGAGACCCAGATTTGGGGGCGTCACATTATATACAAGGAAAGTTTTCTAACTTCATTCTCTTTATAATGAATGCAAGTTCCTTATCCTAAATTTTTATTGAGCAAGTTTCATAGCTATGCCATCTTTATGTCAAGCAAGCTTTCTATTCCTAAATTTTACATTAAAGTTGAGCAAGCCTATTGATTCTATCTCGTGTATGATTGTACAAGCTCTTGTAATCTAGTTCATTACATCAAGCAAGTTTCAATTTCTTAAGTCTTGTTATTGTTATTCAAAGTATATATTGTTCTAATATATTGATTCAAATGAGATTGTTCTAACTCTTTTGAATGTGATACTTTTCATACATACTATGTCTATTTAGTTGTACACTACTGTTATTCGATCTTTGACACTGACAACCTTGTTCAATTCTATATTGTTGTATTAAACCTTCAAGTAATAAACAAACTTTTATTGATTGAACTAGTCTATAATGGAATAGTGTTCTAAAATTCTAGAACCACTGATAAGTTAGTTCCAAGGTAAACTTTCTTTAGTGCGGAAATTCTAAATCCAAACTGAGATGAACAACCCTAACATAGGGGATTTTGTACGTGTAACGTTTAGATGTTTGTGCACAATACATGGTACAAAGGGCTGATCCCCCTAAGTACGTTAAGAAGGGTCTGTATAGTCTAAATGACTGTTAAGGTTGGGGTAGTAATACTTAATCTTCGGGAACATAGTTCATGGTCTTAAGATCCTCAGATATTAAAGTTTAAACTTGTTTTCTATTTTGATTCGTAGAATAAGTTCACCATTGTTGAGCATTTGTTGCTCACTCTCATGTTGTTATTATTGTTACTCTTTATATCAGTGAGCAATTGTTTGCTCACTCTTGCAATTAACACTGCAGCTAAAGTTGAGAAAGTAAATGAGCCATCTCCGAGCAAAGGAAAGGGCAAGATGTCCAAGTGTTGAAGATTTATGAGAATTTTTTTAAATGAATTATGTTATAAGACTTGTTTTATTTTATGATGTATTCCGCAAACTTATGTAATAATTTAAGGTTAGATTACCTGTGATTGTTTTAGAGAAGATGTAACCCTTTAATGGGAAAGATCATTTTTAAGTTATTTGATGTCTTTATCCTTTATTATGGGTAGTTAGATGTAATTATTTTTGATAGTGAGCACCAAATTTTGTGGGAATGAAGTACTCGGATTTGGGGGTGTCACATGTTGGTATCAAAGCTTTAGGTTATGAACCGTAGGTGGGGAAACCTAAGGAAGTAACCTTTAAGAAGACAGAAAACATAGAGGTGTCTAACTCTTATCGAGTTTTAAGGAATGGATTAAGGCATCCATTGAAGCTAAACAATAAAGGACATTATGTGCTATGTGTTAATAACTTATGTGCTTGCGAGTATCGAAGAATGTTTTATAAATAAAACCTAAGATATATTTTGTTGTCAGGATGTCTAACGAAGGAGGATCCAGTCCAGCTAGGGAGGTGATACCTCAGATACCTAGAGATGACGAACCTTGAGATATCCATGTTGTACGGGAACAATTGATCCAGGAGGATAAGCATGTGACCAATCCCGAGGAGGATAGTTCTGAAGAGATAGAAGAGGATGATGAGGAAGAGGATCCTGTGGAGTTTCCACCAAACTCCATATCGGCTGAGATGTATGATGCACTGTACGATCGTAACATAGAATTATAGGACAAGGTCGAGGAGCTGAAGGAGTTGGTTGAGATGCATCACGCTACAATAAAGCAGAAAGATGAGGAGATTTAGGAACTCGATTCACGCCTTGCAAACACGGAGTGGGACCTAGTTCATATAAAAGGTCAGCATGAGGATCTGTTGGCTGTGAATGAGAAGATGAAGACTGATGTGGAGAAGTTAAAAGATGACTTGAAAGAGGAATCAGCTAAGCGTGCAAGAGCAGAGGACGCTTGGATGAAGGTGACTCAACGTGCAGACCGTGCTGAGGCTAAGGTTCAAGTGAAGAAGGCCAAGATGAATGAGATGGATCACGCCTTTAATTTTGCAATTAATAGGGCCCAGTATCGAGTCTTTTATTACCCACCTCAATTTGAAGATTCGACATGGTTCATGATGGATCGTAGGACGGCGTATCGTATTATGAAGGAGGAGCGTAGAGAAGCCTTACAACTCTTAATATGCCTAGATAAAGAGAATTATAATAATAATAATATGTGGTTAAGTAAGTGAGTAAATAAACTATGAATCCATTATTTTGCGATAGATAAAGGGGTAGTATGAATATGTAATCCTGAAACTTGTCTAGTTCAGGAAAGTGGATGTTTATAGCAGATATGCTATCTTTAATATGTTTTAAAATATTATGAATGAATAAATTTGAAATGTTATGTGTTATTGCTTTAACCTTTGAATGTTTAAGTTAAACTTCAAATACTCAAGAAGTTGAGGAATGAACTAATAAACGTATATCTTAACAGAAAATGCTTCCTGCAAGAAGACAACCACATCAACAACCACCCCATGAGGGGTCTACTAACAATAATAACAAGGCCAACGCAAACCCGGTTCAACCGTCGGTAACTTTGTTGACGGGAGCACTTGCGAATCAACCACAAGCTCAAGTCACAACCTTCAAGGAATTCAAAGTGGTTGGACCGCCAGAGTTTCAAGGGTCTATGAATCAAGTTGAGGCCCAAACCTGGATCATGGAAATGGAGAAAGTGTTTGATGTTGTTAGAGTTAACGAAGATCAGAAGACTACGTTCGCAACGTTCATGCTGAAGTCTGAAGCTAGATATTGGTGGCAAACAAATAAGGTTCGTGGGGGACAAGGAGTGATAACGTGGGACATATTTAACGAGATGTTTTTCGAAATGTACTTTCCAGCGAGTTCTCAGAATTAGTTGGAGGTGCAATTTCTAGAACCGAAACAAGGAACCATGACGGTGCCAGAATATGCTGCGAAGTTTAACGAGTTGGCAAGGTTTGCCACTTATCAAGTCAATATGGATGAGTATAAGGTGAGAAGGTTCAAACAAGGATTGAAACCCTGGGTGTATAACATGGTTTCAATGTTCCAGTTAAATACATTTGCGGCTGTACTAGACAAGGCAATTATCGCAGAAGGTGGAAGCGATGCCTTGACCAAGTACAATCAAGAACAGAAGAAGAGGAAGAATGAGAGTGAGAATAAGGCTGGTGGAAGTAACGTTGGAAGTAACACTCAGAAGAGGAAGTGGAGCGAGAATTCGACTACGGGAGGACAACATAGAAGTCAACAAAAAAAGAAGTTTGAAGCTTGTGCTACTTGTGAAAAGAAACACAATGGGGTTTGTTTGAAGGGAAAGAGAGTGTGTTTCAACTATGGTCAGGAGGGACATATTGTACTAAACTATTTTTGCTCAAAGAAAGGATCATGTTTTACCTACGGTTCGAAGGATCACATGGCTCGGGATTGCCATAAAAAGCCAGCGAGAAGTGCAAGTGGAGGAAAGGGAAACAACGGTGGTGGTACATTGACTATCACTGGTCCAGCACAGTCAAGTCGACCTACTGCGAGGACTTTTAATATGACCGTGCAGGATGTTGTATAGTCTAAGGATGTGGTGTTAGGTATTATTACGATTAATGGTATTAATGCTTATGTACTATTTGATTCGGGTGCTACTTGTTCATTTATATCCGACGAATTTTCTCAGAACTTAGATTTGCCTCAAGAAGAATTAGATTATCCTTTGGGCATAGAGATTACGAATAGGGAAGTGATTCCTGTTAGATTTATATATAAGAATTGTAGAGTGGTTATTAAAGATCATGAGATGATGGTAGATTTGATACCAATTAGACTTGGTGAGTTTGATGTTATACTATGAATGGATTGGTTATTCAATCACAGAGTAATAATTGATTGCCAAAAGAAGTGTGTTAACCTTATGACTCCATCAAAGGTAGTATTTTATGGCAGTAAGTCACCTGGACAAGCAAGTTGTCTGACGGTGATGCAAGTTAAGAAGTTGTTAAGATAAGGACGTGTAGGATACTTAGCCTACATAGTCGATACACAGAAGAAGATTTTAAAGTTTGAAGAGATACCAATCATAAGAGATTTTTCAGACGTATTTCCAGAAGATTTGCCGGGTCTTCCACCGGATCGACAAATTGAGTTCGTGATTGATTTATTACCAAGAACGACCCCGATATCTAAGGCACCATACAGAATGGCCCCGGTAGAGATGAAAAAGTTGATGGTGCAGTTGCAAGAGTTGCTTGATAAGAAGTATATTCAGCCGAGTGTATCGCCATGGGGTGCAACAGTGTTGTTTGTTAAGAAGAAAGATGGACCGAGAATTGAATAAGGTCACAATTAAAAATAAGTATCCATTACCTAGAATCGATGACCTGTTCGATCAACTGAAGGGAGCGAGGTATTTCTCAAAGATAAACTTGAGAAGTGGTTATCATCAGTTGAAGGTGAGGTTGGAGGATGTACCGAAAATAGCGTTCAGAACTCGGTATGGTCATTACGAGTTTTTGGTTATGTCTTTTGGTTTAACCAATGCACCTGCAGTGTTCATGGATTTGATGAACAAGGTGTTTAAACCATTCTTAGACAAATTTGTGGTGGTGTTTATTGATGATATTTTGGTGCATTCCAAGATCAAGGAGGAACATGTTGAACACTTAAGAGTGACATTAGAGACATTGTGAAAAGAGAAATTGTACGCTAAATTCTCAAAATGTGAGTTTTGGTTGGAACGTGTATAGTTTCTCGGGCACGTTATTGATAAGGACGGAATTTCGGTAGATCTATCAAAAGTTGAAACTGTAATAAGCACTGGGATCAAGCGAATACACCGTCAGATGTAAGGAGTTTCTTGGGATTGGCAGGTTACTATAGTCGTTTTATACAAGACTCAACTCCGTTGACGAATTTAACTAGAAAGGCAGTTAAATTTGTTTGGATAGAGAAGTGTGAGGAAAGTTTTCGAGAATTAAAGAAGAGGTTAAGTTCAACACCTGTGTTGTCATTGCCTGATGATACAGTGAATTTTGTGGTGTAAAATGACTCATCGCATAAAGGACTAGGCTGTGTGCTTATGCAGAACAACAGAGTCATTGCGTATGCATCACGTCAATTATAAGATTATGAGAAAGGGTATCCAACTCATGACTTGGAGTTGGTTGTGGTGGTGTTTGCCCTGATGATTTGGAGACATTATCTTTATGGAGAGAGGTGTGAGATATATACCGACCATAAAAGTCTAAAGTATATCTTTACAGAGAAAGATTTGAATATAAGACAAAGAAGATGGTTGGAGTTGATCAAAGACTATGACTACGAGATTTTCTATCATCCCGGGAAGGTGAATGTTGTTGCTGATGCTTTAAGTAGGAAGGGACAGGAGAAGTTAATGATGTTGACTCCTCAGGAGAAGCTAATATCGAAAATGGCAAAGATGGAGTTGGAAATTAAATATTCAACAGAATCAAACGAAAAGTTATTTCAGATTGGAAACGGTTCAACATTGGTAGATAAGGTGAAGAATGCATAACTTCAGGATGAAGACTGTGAAAAGATAAAACAAAAAGTATCTGAAGGTGAGGAAAACAAATTCAAAATCAATTCGGAAGGGTTACTTTAATTCGAAGGAAGAATTTGGGTTCCGCCAGTACTGGAAGTTAAAGAGGAAATTCTGAGTGAAGCTCCCAACTCAAGATATTCGATTCACCCTGGAAGTACAAAGATGTACCAGGATCTTAGACATCATTATTAGTGGCCAAATAGGAAAAATGATGTGGTTGAGTGTGTGGCGAAATGCTTAACGTGTCAGAAAGTTAAAGCTGAACACCAAAGGTCAAGCGAATTATTGTAACCATTGGAGATACCAGAATTGAAATGGGAGCATATCACAATGGATTTTGTGGTAGGTCTTCCTACGACTCAACAAGGTTATGACGCCATCTGGGTGATTCTCGATCGACTAACGAAGTCGGCACACTTTTTTCCAATCAAGATTAGATTTAACCTAGATCGGTTGGCAAAACTATACAACAAGGAAATCGTTTCAAGACACGGTGTACCTGTGTCCATTGTATCAGACAAAGATCCGCGTTTCACATCTAATTTCTGGAAACGATTACAAGAATATTTGGGAACACAACTGAGAATGAGCGCAGCGTACCATCCTCAAACCGACGGACAGAGTAAGAGAACCATCCAAACACTAGAAGATATGCTCAGAGCATGTATCATGGATTTCAAAGGAAATTGGGATGACCATCTACCATTGGTGGAATTTTCCTATAATAATTGTTATCACGCGAGTATTGGCATGCCGCCTTATGAAGCGTTATACAATAGGAAATGCAAAACTCCGTTATGCTGGGATGAGGTAGGTGAACGTCAGCTATTGGGTCAAGAGTCGGTATAACAAACCATCGAGATCATCATAGTGATTCGGGCAAGATTGTTAGCCGCACAAGATAGACAGAAGAAATATGCCGATGAACATCGACAAAATTGGGAATTAGATGTCGGTAGTTTTGTTTTCTTGAAAGTATCTCCTGGAAGGGGAAAATTCGGTTTGGAAAAAAGGTAAAATTAAGCCCTAGGTTTATAGTGTGATAACCCGGGATTTCGAATATTCAATATTTTACGAATAATTTTTTTATTTATTAATATTAATATCGATTATTAATTTTGTGACAAGTTTCAAAGTGATACGAGTCTCTAGAGAAGGTCAATTTGTGTATTGACTAATAAAATTAGAGTAGAAGTTATACTTAAAAGCTTGAAACCCTAACCCTAATTTTATTCGATTATAATTAAAATAATTATTTTGATAAATGCGTGTTTATCAGTATAGAAATTTTGATCAATGATTGATCTGGATAAGGTTTGTAATTAATAAACCCTAATTAGGAAAATTCAATTGTACAATTAAAAACCCTAATTATGCATTAGGCGGATTTCTAAACCCTAATTAGGAAAACCCTAATCCTAAGTAGGCGTGTATAAGGCGTTTATTAAACTTAAAATATGATTAGAAAACCCTAATTATATTTTATTTATTTTAATTTCTATTTTACAAACCTAATTGTAATTTAGAAATTTTACTTTTCTATTAGAAACCCTAATTCGTGGGTTGTTAACCCTTATGACCAATTACGACCCTAATTGCTTAATTAGCAATTTTAATTAGGAATTATCAATCCCAATTAGCAATATTTAAGTTATGATTAAGAAATTTTAATATAATTAGAAAATTCTAATTATAATTTAGAAATATTAATTTTGATTTTAGAACCTAAATTGAAAATTTTAGAAAATCAAATTGCTAAACCCTAAAGGGTTCAAATCCTAAACCCTAACCCAAATCCTAAACCCTAAGGGTTTGGCTAATTAACAAGAATGCCATTAAATATAAAATCCAAATGACCATTATGCCCTCTTTTACTTTCTTTAAATGGTAACTTGCAAAATTCACCAACACCTTTAGTTGGTGAACCACTACATTAACTTGGTGAGTGTATAATCTCAGCCACCAGCCGCATTTTTCAGATATAGCAACAAATCAAGCATTATAGATAAGTTATGAGAGAGAAAAAGTTACTAAAGTTGTCATTCTTCATATAAGCTCTCACCAACTCTTATTTTCTCTCAAAGCTCCGAAATCATCAAGTAGGTCAGTCCTAAAAACAACCCTTGATCAAACAATATCAGGTTAGGAAGATCAAGATCAAGATTTGAACAACAAGGTATAAACCCTAAAATCTACTTTGATCATGTATGCTTAGAAAACTTTTGTGTTTTTGTGTTTAGAATCTTGCTAATGGATATTTTATGAAGATCTATGATGATCTATCATGAATCCATAGCATGAAAGTGCCTTAAAATGAAGTTTTCAAAAATCTGTTCTTGAGAATTTTTTTGTGGTTTGACAAGTAATGTCAGTGGCCACAGATCCTTGCTCGTTTAAGATTTTTGTTATTTTAAGTTTTGGATTTGTAGTCTGGTAGGTGTTCTTGAATCTTCAAGTGGTAGTATAGTCATTTGATGTCCAGATATCATTTTATTCATGGTCAAACACAGTTGCCCGAGCTTGACCAAACTAATTATGGGTAACCCAGAAAGTATTTTTCAGTCTCTGACATGAATTTCTAACTCATATATTTGACAGGTTTTGTGTTGGTTGTTGATGTTGTTGTAATCCATGTGTATCCTGTTGTCTGGTCTACAGATCCATGCTTTAAGATCCTTTATATCACAAATAGAATCGAAGTAATAGGTGGTCAACGTAGACAACTCGCTCTGTTTTTACGTTTATGGAAAACCCAAAAAAGGTAAGAACAAGCTTTCTGACAGCCGTTGATCGGCTTATAAATCGTGAGTATGTTGTTGTTAGACTGAGTTGTTGTCATGTACTTGTTTCTTGTCATGTCTACTATATGTTGGAACCAAGAAATCAACAAAACAATGACCAGAACACTAAGCTTAGTGAGTTTGAAAATAGTACTGAGAGGTATGCGGGTTTCGGGTAACCCGTAAAACCCGGATGACGTCTGACATCTACTTTGAGGCTCTGAATCTTGCAGAATTGTTATTGTATGATCGAGATAATGCTTGAATGTTGTAGGTCTACATGTAGACTACATGAACGATACACAAGGTAGCCCAGAACATGATCAGACTGTGAATCATAGCCCAGAACAACGACGCTTTGTGTCGCTAAAGGCCTATAGCGACGGTTTTAATATTTTTATTTTCTGAATATTCCGGAAATTATTTAAAAATAGAAATAAATTATAAAAATTACTAAAAATGGTTTTAAAAATCATTTTAAATTCTGAAAAATAACTTTTAATTATTTGGGACATTTTTCTTTAATAATTATAATTATTTGAAGAAAAATGATATTTAATTTATTTAATTAGTGTGTTAAATAAATTAGAAAAAAATGATTTAATATTATGAAAAATCATTTTAAATAAGAATAATGTATTTAAAAATATTTTGAGTTATAAAAGTGACTTTTAATATTTTTTAGGATTTTAATTAATAAATTAATATTAATGATATTATATTTATTTAATTATTAAATTGAATAAATAATATAAAAATGATTTTATTGATTTAAAAATTATTTTAAAGTGTTAGAAAAATTTTGAATTATAAAATATAATTTTCAATATTTTTGGAGAATTCTCATTAATAAATTAATATTAATGATATTAGATTTATTTAATTGTTATATTAAATAAATGAATTAAAAATGGTATTATTGATTTAAAATCATTTAATAATAAGAAAATGATTTAAAAATATTTTAAGTTATAATTAGAGACTTTTAATATTTTGATAATAATTTCATTAATATTTAGATATTAATGGTGATGATTTAAAATGATTTTAATTACTTTAAAAATCATTTAAGTAGAATATTAATGATTTAAAAATATTTTAAGTTATTAAAAATAACTTTAATATTTTGACAAGTATAACATTAATATTTTTATATTATTAAATATTAATGATAATAATATTATTTGATAATTAAATCATTTAAAAATGATATAAATGTTTGAAAAATTATTATAAATTATAATAATTGTTTATAAATTATTAAAAGCTTCTGAAAATATTATAAACGATTTTTAACTTATCTAAAATAATATTGAAGCTTAGAGACCGAGTTTAATTGACAATCAATGTGTTAATTGTCGGATAGGGTGACTAGAACACCGAGAATGGACCGAAATCCAACCAGACCGAAATAGTTAGACTTGTTAAGTGTTTATATCAGTTATAAACACTGATGTGGCTATGTGGTAATGTGCCTAGGAGAAGTTTGACTGTGAATTACAGTGATACGTGTAATGAAATTATTGTGCTAATTATGAGACCGATATTATTGGTTATAGGTCTTACGAACGCAGATAAGTTTATTGTGTAGCTATAATCAACGCGGAAGGCAAGTTTCCTAACTCAACCTTGAGTTATATTCATTCAATTATTATAATGGTTAATTATTGCTAATTATACAATGTCCAGGGAATTTATTGTTGATTATTCGCAGTTAGTGCATGATTAATAATTCAAATTAAATTACTGATCCAGAGAATATACATTTGTAGAATAACTGTGGTTGGATATTCATATTCGTAGAAGATAGAATTGACAGTACATATAATTTCTATTTATTATTAAATTATGTTGAGAAATGTCTTAGCTAATTATTCTGGCTAGACGAACATTTGTTAGAACTTGATAGATTCGAGAAGAGAATTCAATTGTTATTGATAGATCGATGCCAATTATTTTGGCTAGATCGATAAGTAAATAGAAATTGAAATCATTAAATTTCGTTGTTAAATAAAATCTTGATTCTGAGACTGAGAAGAACAACCTTTTATATAAAGGGAACATTTTTTTTATGTCGTATAATCGACCATTGCGCGCGACCTAAGTATTATGCATAATATAGGGTACAAGGAGTTGGCCGGCTCTAAGTACTTGCAGAGGGGTATGATTTAATCTTTATGGTTATCTGATACTCCTGCGTATGTATCAAAGTAAATCTTTGATAGATACCCGAGAAAGTAGAAGTTCTAGATCCAATGGATCACTCAGCATAAATCTGGAAAATATTCCACTTTGTTATTGCGTAGAATTAATTATTGATTATTCAATAGAATATCGTAGAACTTTGAAAGCGTTGTACTCTTTCATTATCAGATTATTGTGTTGTTTAGAATATGAGAAGACTTGTTATTGATTAACGATTTGTTCAGCTATTTCTAAGTTCACCGAACTTTGGTTTCATTCTATCAAAATAGATAGTATGTTCTTATTGATTCGTATACATTTATTGTATGTCTTAACTTGCGGGGAAAACTTGTTGCTCACCCTTGCTATAAATAAAACATTTCAGCTAGGAACGAAGAGGCCAGCGGGTCAAAGAAGAACAAAGGCATAGGCAAGATGCTGGAGTAGTTATAAAGAACTTATTATTATGTTGTATTTGTAAACCCTTTTTGTTTATCTAAGGGGTATGGTTGTAATTTTAACGTTAGAAAACCTGGAACTTATGTATTAACAATATATGTTAATGAGTTATGTATTCCTATTTATATTTAAATGGGTAGTTAGTTGTTATTATATTGTGGATCGTGAACACCAAACTCGGGGGTCAGGTAACCAGGATTTGGGAGTGTCACAGGTTGGTATCAAAGCTGTAGTGACCAAGGTGTCACAAGTTGGTAGAAGAACTGTAGGTTATAAACCTTAAGTGGGGTGAGGGGAAAACCCTAGGATTATAACCATAAGTGAAATAGAGAATACTCATTTAGAGTACTAAGTAAGAGATTGCCGAAGTGCATCAATAATGAGATATGTGGACACATAGTGTGAGAAGTTTGTACTAATGAAGTACTAATCATGTTATTTAAACTGATTGTAGGATGTCTGGAGAAGATAAGATGAGTGCGGAGATGCTAGTGGCTGTTGCACCAGTGCTAGGAGCCGAGGTGCCAGCGCAAAGTGAATTGGTTGAGAAGGTGAGAGAAGATGAACCTATGGTTAATCTGGGGAGCGATCATGATTATTATCCCGAGATGTATCTGAGTGGAGATGAGGAGGCAGAGTCTGAGCCAGCTAAGGTAGAGTTAAAGAATAAGACTAAAGTTGAAGAACAAGATCAACTAGTTGCAGAAGTTCAAGAACTCCAGTGTAAGACATTTCTCTTGGAGGAACTGTGGAAGACGGAGCGAGCGTTATGCGAAATGACTGAAGAAAGGAACGAGCTCAAGGCACATGTGGAAAGATTGAAGACTGAAGGTGGTGGATCGTCTGAAGGGACAATCAAGCAGCAGAAAGACAAGAAAAAGAGAAAGAGGGACAATGACAAATTTCTAATTACGAAAAAAGTCAAGCCCAAGCGTAAGCAAGCTCAGAGTAAGTGTGGGAAGACTCACGCAGGAGAATGCATGATGTGGAAAAATGTGTGCTTCAACTGTAAGAAGGAAGGACATATTTCTCTGCATTGTCCTAAGCCAAATTTGAGGAAGTGTTTTTCATGTGGGCAGACGGGTCACGGATTCAACAAGTGTCCCATCAAGAAGAAGACTGGTGAAGGGAGTGGTCGGTAGACAACGTAGATATATGTAATAGTATCTTTTGGTAGAAGATTATGATATTAAGTGTTGTAATATCGAGAATGATGTGTAAGCATATGTAAATATATATGTTTATATGAATGAAATCCTTATTTTCTATATGAATATAAGATTAAGATTAATTTGTGTGTTCTTAAAACTCATACTTATGGTAAGTTAATGACTCATAATTATATGAAATGTTCTGAACCCCTCAAATGAATGGATGCCAAAGGTTCATTTAGGATAAGTTCATACACTCATATAATTGTGGCAAGTTCCTGAACTCATAAGTGTGGTAAGTTTGACGATCTGGGAATAACTATGTGTAAATGGAGAAATTGCAACTTTTTGTGTAAAGTTGTGTTGTTAAATCTTGATATGATTTAAAAAGAGATAGTAAATGTGTTAAGTACTATATGTACTATGTGCTATTTGAATAAATATGCCATTATATGAGAATTATGTGTTGAATTCCTATTGTGTTAAGAATATGTGTAAAGATAGAGAATTAATATAAGATTTTTATTTAAATCAGATCATGCCGCCTAGGCGACACAATCAAAACCAACGAGAAGAACAGTCGGTGAACAACGAAGGAGGTCAAGCTGACCCAATGCAAAATATTGCGGATATTATAGCCCAAGCTATGGAGAATAGAGCTCCAGTTGCAAGAGGAAGAGTGAGGAATTAGCCAGCCAATAGATTGGCTAATATTAAAGACTTTAAAGTAGGGGGACCACCTGAATTTAAAGGGACCACAGATCCGATTGAAGCCCAAACATGGGTGAAGGAGATGGAGAAAGCATTCGTTATCGCCAGAGTAGCGGAGGAGCAAAAGACGACTTTTGCAACATATTTGATGAATGGAGAAGCTAATTACTGGTGGGAGACTAATCAAGCGAGAGCTGGAACAGCTATAGTAACATGGACAAGATTCAAGGAACTGTTCTTTGAGAACTACTTCTCACCGAGTATGCAATCCAGGATGGAAGTCAAATTCTTAGAACTTAAGCAGGAGAACATGTCGGTATCAGAATACGCTGCCAAATTCAACAAGTTGGCAAGATTTACACCTCATCAGGTGGACACAAAAGCGAGAAAGGCGAGAAGATTTGAGAACGGACTGAAGCCGGGGATGATATTCAATAAGGTAGCGGTATTGCAGATCAATACGTTTGCGGCATTGATGGAGAAAGTGTTAATTACTGAAGGAGGGGGCGAAGCTGCGTATCGATTTCATCAGGATAAGAAGAAGAAGACAAATGATGGTGGAAACAGTGGTGGTAGTAACCCAAATAAGAGGAAGTGGAGTGAGAATACCCAATCGGGTAACAAAACTGAAGAGAATAGGAAAGGGAGGGAACAATGCGCGACCTGCGGGAAAAATCATTTTGGAGTTTGCCTAAAGAAGAAGGGAGTTTGTTACAACTGCGGACAAGAGGGGCACATGTCGCCCAATTATCTCAATCCGAAGAAGATACAAGGTTGCTTTGCCTTTGGATCAACTGATCATATCGTTCGGAATTGTCCGAAGAGGAATACTGAGAAGGAAAGTGTCAACAAGGGACCCGGTGGCGGAACCTTGGCAATTCGGGGACCTGCACAGCCAGGAAGACCAACGGCCCATACATTCAACATGACGCACAAGAAGATACGGTGGGTCGCTGGGAGGTGGTAGCAGGTAACAATTTCGTTTAGAACTTAAATTACGCGAGAATTATGAGTCTGATATTCCTGTGAACTGTTTTCTTTTATAGATTCAAGTCATAGGTTAGAATTTGAAACACAAATTAATATTATGTTGATAAAAAAAATGAATTGATAATATAACTTTAAAAAATTATAGAGAATAAGAAAGCGATGATTCCGAGGATGGAATCCTTTTAAGGAGGGGTGAATGTGATAACCCGGGATTTTGAATATTCAAAATTTAACGAATAATTTTTTTTTTATTATTAATATTAATATCGATTATTAATTTTGTGACAAGTTTTTGTGATACGAGTCTCGAGAAGGCCAATTTGTATACTGACTAATAAAATTAGAGTAGAGTTGTGCTTAACAGCTTTCGAAACCCTAACCCTAATTTCAGAAAAGGGATTCGATAGAAAATATAATTAAAATAATTATTTTGATAAGTACGTGTTTGTACTGTATAGAAATTTTGATCAATGATTGATCGGATAAGGTTTGTAATTAATAAACCCTAATAAGGGATTAGAAACCATAATCTCAGATTTAGAAAATTCAATTGTACAATTAAAAACCCTAATTGTACGCCAGGAAACCCTAATTTTATATTCGGGATTTCTAAACCCTAATTAGGAAACCCTAATCCTAAGTGGCATGTATAAGGCGTTTATTAAACTTAAAATATGATTAGAAAACCCTAATTATATTTTATTTATTTTATTTTCTATTTTACAAATCTAATTGTAATTTGGAAATTTTATTTTTCTATTAGAAACCCTAATTCGTGGGTTGTAAACCCTTATGACCAATTACGACCCTAATTGCTTAATTAGCAATTTTAATTAGGAATTATTAATCCTAATTAGTAATATTTAAGTTATGATTAACAAATTTTAATATAATTAGAAAATTCTAATTGTAATTTAGAAATATTAATTTTCGATTTTAGAACTAAATCGGAAATTTTAGAAAATTAAATTACTAAACCCTAAAGGTTTTAAACCCTAACCCAAACCCTAAACCCTAAAGGTTTGGCTAATTGACAAAAATGCCATTAAATATAAAATCCAAATGACCATTATGCCCTTTTTACTTTCTTTAAATGGTAACTTGCAAAATTCACCAACACCTTTAGTTGGTGAACCACTACATTGACTTGGTGAGTGTATAATCTCAGCCACCAGCTGAATTTTTCAGATCTAGCAACAAATCAAGCATTATATATAAGTTATGAGAGAGAAAAAGTCACTAAAGTTGTCATTCTTCATATAAGCTCTCACCAACTCTTATTTTCTCTTAAAGCTCCGAAATTATAAAGTAGGTCAGTCCTAAAAACAGCCCTTGATCAAACAATATCAAGTTAGGAAGATCAAGATCAAGATTTTAACAAGAAGGTATAAACCCTAAAATATACTTTGATAATGTATGCTTAGAAAACTTTTATGTTTTTGTGTTTAGAATCTTGATAATGGATGTTTTATGAAGATCTATGATGATCTATCATGAATCTATAGCATCAAAGTGCCTTAAAATGAAGTTTTCAAAAATCTATTATTAAGAATTTTTTGTGGTTTGACAAGTAATGTCAGTGGCCACAGATCCTTGCTCGTTTAAGATTTTTGTTGTTTTAAGTTTTGGATTTCTAGCCTGGTAGGTGGTCTTGAATCTGCAAGTGGTAGTATAGTCATTTGATGTCCAGATATCATTTTATTCATGGTCAAACACCGGTGACCGAGCTTGACCAAACTAATTCTGGGTAACCTAGAAAGTATTTTTAAGTCGTTGACAATAATTTCTAAGTCATATATCTGATAGGTTTTGTGTTGGTTGTTGATGTTGTTGTAATCCATGTGTAGCCTATTGTCTCGTCTACAGATCCATGCTTTAAGATCCTTTATATCATAAATAGAATCAAAGTAATAGGTGGTCAAAGTAGACAACTCGCTCTGTTTTTATGTTTATGGAAAACCCAGAAAAGGTAAGAACAAGCTTTACGGCGATAGTTGAATGAAACTTATAAATCGTGAGTCTGTTGTTGTTAGACTGAGTTGTTGTCATGTACTTGTTCCTTGTCATGTCTACTATATGTTGGAACCAAGAAATCAACAAAACAATGACCAGAACACTAAGCTTAGTGAGTTTGAAAATAGTACCTCGAGACTGTCTGGGTTTATGGGTAACCCAGAAAACCCAGATGACATCTGATATCTACTTTGAGGCTCTGGATCTTACAGAATTGTTATTGTTTGACCGAGATAATGCTTGAATGTTGTAGTACTACATGTAGTGTGACGCCCCCAAATCCAGGTATCTTACAACCCGACAGATGGTGCTACACTTGCGATTTTCTGATTCACATAAACATTCAATTGAAATGCCTCAAAAAGAATGTAGATATGTCTTATATATATATATATATATCAAAAGAATATTTACATTCCCGTGTTCTTTACAACCAATACATTGTCTTTGTCATAATATCAATATTATTCCTACAAAACCTATACTATTACAAAAGTAATCTCTTCGTTCGCTTTAGCCTTCCCTTTATCCTCGCTTAGGATCCATCGATCCGCTTACGTCTTAGTTTGCATTCATATGGTTCAAGCAAGAATGAGCCTAACTAGCTCAGCAAGTACAAAAATTCTAGGAAAATAGCATGCTTGAAACATAGGAATCATATATCTTCGATAACTGAACAATAGTTACGAAGTACTATTGATAATTCAAAATAGCACTTATTTTCATTCAAAACGTTTTACAACAACAATATTCAGTAAAACATCAATTCCGGTTCAAGACCGTAAGCATTTCATAAGTACTTTGAAAAGGACATCCCGGCTCGAAGTCCGTAAGTCCGGTATAGCTTACGAGCACGTCTAGGTGATCAGCCTATAGTACTCTATGTTGATCAACACTACATTCATTAAACGTGTATACGTTTAAGTTGTGGCAACATCACGTGCCTGTCGTTTGACGACAAAACAATTTGAGCATACACAATCTACTTTTGAAAAACCACAACAATATTAATTCGGTAAATCCTTATCAACACTTAATAGAATAACATAGCATACATCTAGCCGAAAGGATTGGCTTTGACATTCCTCAAATACTAACTCATGCGAAGAATACGTAAATCACAAAGACTTGCCCAGATCAAACTGGAACAAGGGTTAGAGTACTTACCTTTAGCGTCTGCTACAGTTTATAACACGTGCACTTTAAGTCTTTAAGGTCTCTACAGTAATTGATAACATCACATAGTATATCAGGTCATGAATGATTACACATGGTTCCTAAAGAATCTTACCCTACTTCTCAATATAATTACGTATTAGAATTATTATTTATAGATTTCGGCTTTCCATTACGTCCTTCTTATATTCATAAGTAATTGACTTAACTTAACTCTAAGTGTTCATGCTTAAGACTTAATCATGTCTTAACAATGTTTCTTTTAAGATCTTTGGTTAATGTTCATCCATTACTAATCATGTTCAACATGTAACCATTACTTACTATCTAGGTTATGAAAATTTGTATTGCATATACTATTATATTTGGTCTTGCCTCTCTGGCGTCACCTATTGTTGCTCAGAATCGGACTCTCGTGGCACTGCGAGTCCCTTTATTATTGGTCGTCGCTGCTTGCGTGCGAGTTTGTAGGGGACTAAGTCCACTTTACGCGCGCAAACACTAAAATTTTGGCTTGGAGTCGTCATGTCATGGCCAGGACTGCGTGCCACGAAATGTTTTACAGATTTTTCAAATGTTGAGATTCCCGGACTCGTAACTTCTTCATTATAAGTCCAAATTCGCTCGTTCAAGAGCCTACGGGTCACAAATCATGTACTCTATGCGTTCATGCAAGAATTTTATCTATTTTACTTCGTTTTTCAAAATTTCACCTATTAGTCCCTTTTTAACGAAAACGATAAACGTTCGTGAACGTTTAACGCTCGTTTCTTCGTTCTAAGTCGGAATCTGGTCATTTTTTAGTCCGCAACTCTATAATGCCAAATATGACTTGCCTCCATCGAAAACCAACTTTACCGACTTCAAACACAAAATACGACTTACATTCCGAGAATTTTACGAATTCGACGATTATCGTCCAATCGTGCAAATTCTGGCAAAACGTTATTACTAGTGATTTGTTTATCATTCTAAACACATTCATCTCATTATCTAGACATCTCAACATATGTATTACAATAACTTATATTCCAATTCGGTTATGGTTTATTTATAAGTTCATAACAACAATTTCTTCATACATGATTTTCATTTCCTTATAACTTATTCGGCTTAGGTCCATTGGTTATCAACTTTTCCTATGTTCTTAACATCTAAGTTCATTAGATACTTCTCTTATCAACCTACCATGATAGAGATGAAGAAGACAAGATCATTTACCTTTGATGATTACTTCATTTGCTTTGGAAATCTACTAAAGAATGGTTAAGCTCAAAGTGCTTATTGACTCTAACAAATAAGTTGCTTGAGAGAGAGTTGTTGGATGAAATAACAAACCCCAAATGAATAAAAAATGCTTGCTACTTATAGAGCTTTCAAGGTTAGGATAATTAGGTCATTATATCAACCCACCTCCTTAAACTAACCTCCTTACTATTCATTACTTGTTGCCCACAACTCTTAACCATTCCTTGGTCATTACTTAAAGTTGGCAAATTCAACAAGTTGGCAAGATTTACACCTCATCAGGTGGACACAGAAGCGAGAAAGGCGAGAAGATTTGAGAACGGACTGAAGCCGGGGATGATATTCAATAAGGTAGCGGTATTGCAGATCAATACGTTTGCGGCATTGATGGAGAAAGTGTTAATTACTGAAGGAGGGGGCGAAGCTGTGTATCGATTTCATCAGGATAAGAAGAAGAAGACAAATGATGGTGGAAACAGTGGTGGTAGTAACCTAAATAAGAGGAAGTGGAGTGAGAATACCCAATCGGGTAACAAAACTGAAGAGAATAGGAAAGGGAGGGAACAATGCGCGACCTGCGGGAAAAATCATTTTAGAGTTTGCCTAAAGAAGAAGGGAGTTTGTTACAACTGCGGACAAGAGGGGCACATGTCGCCCAATTGTCTCAATCCGAAGAAGATACAAGGTTGCTTTGCCTTTGGATCAACTGATCATATCGTTCGGAATTGTCCGAAGAGGAATACTGAGAAGGAAAGTGTCAACAAGGGACCCGGTGGCGGAACCTTGGCAATTTGGGGACCTGCACAGCCAGGAAGACCAACGGCCCATACATTCAACATGACGGCGCAAGATACGGTGGCTGCCTAGGAGGTGGTAGCAGGTAACAATTTCGTTTAGAACTTAAATTACGCGAGAATTATGAGTCTGATATTCCTGTGAACTGTTTTCTTTTATAGATTCAAGTCATAGGTTAGAATTTGAAACACAAATTAATATTATGTTGATAAAAAAAATGAATTGATGATATAACTTTAAAAAATTATAGAGAATAAGAAAGCGATGATTCCGAGGATGGAATCCTTTTAAGGAGGGGTGAATGTGATAACCCGGGATTTTGAATATTCAAAATTTAACGAATAATTTTTTTTTTATTATTAATATTAATATCGATTATTAATTTTATGACAAGTTTTTGTGATACGAGTCTCGAGAAGGCCAATTTGTATACTGACTAATAAAATTAGAGTAGAGTTGTGCTTAACAGCTTTCGAAACCCTAACCCTAATTTCAGAAAAGGGATTCGATAGAAAATATAATTAAAATAATTATTTTGATAAGTACGTGTTTGTACTATATAGAAATTTTGATCAATGATTGATTGGAAAAGGTTTGTAATTAATAAACCCTAATAAGGGATTAGAAACCCTAATCTCAGATTTAGAAAATTCAATTGTACAGTTAAAAACCCTAATTGTACGCCAGGAAACCCTAATTTTATATTCAGGATTTCTAAACCCTAATTAGGAAACCCTAATCCTAAGTGGCATGTATAAGGCGTTTATTAAACTTAAAATATGATTAGAAAACCCTAATTATATTTTATTTATTTTATTTTCTATTTTACAAATCTAATTGTAATTTGGAAATTTTATTTTTCTATTAGAAACCCTAATTCGTGGGTTGTAAACCCTTATGACCAATTACGACCCTAATTGCTTAATTAGCAATTTTAATTAGGAATTATTAATCCTAATTAGTAATATTTAAGTTATGATTAACAAATTTTAATATAATTAGAAAATTCTAATTGTAATTTAGAAATATTAATTTTCGATTTTTAGAACCTAAATTGGAAATTTTAGAAAATTAAATTACTAAACCCTAAAGGTTTTAAACCCTAACCCAAACCCTAAACCATAAGGGTTTGGCTAATTGACAAAAATGCCATTAAATATAAAATCCAAATGACCATTATGCCCTTTTTACTTTCTTTAAATGGTAACTTGCAAAATTCAACAACACCTTTAGTTGGTGAACCACTACATTGACTTGGTGAGTGTATAATCTCAGCCACCAGCTGAATTTTTCAGATCTAGCAACAAATCAAGCATTATATATAAGTTATGAGAGAGAAAAAGTCACTAAAGTTGTCATTCTTCATATAAGCTCTCACCAACTCTTATTTTCTCTCAAAGCTCCAAAATTATAAAGTAGGTCAGTCCTAAAAACAGCCCTTGATCAAACAATATCAAGTTAGGAAGATCAAGATCAAGATTTTAACAAGAAGGTATAAACCCTAAAATATACTTTGATAATGTATGCTTAGAAAACTTTTATGTTTTTGTGTTTAGAATCTTGATAATGGATGTTTTATGAAGATCTATGATGATCTATCATGAATCTATAGCATCAAAGTGCCTTAAAATGAAGTTTTCAAAAATCTATTATTAAGAATTTTTTGTGGTTTGACAAGTAATGTCAGTGGCCACAGATCCTTGCTCGTTTAATTTTAAGTTTTGGATTTCTAGCCTGGTAGGTGGTCTTGAATCTGCAAGTGGTAGTATAGTCATTTGATGTCCAGATATCATTTTATTCATGGTCAAACACCGGTGACCGAGCTTGACCAAACTAATTCTGGGTAACCTAGAAAGTATTTTTAAGTCGTTGACAATAATTTCTAAGTCATATATCTGATAGGTTTTGTGTTGGTTGTTGATGTTGTTGTAATCCATGTGTAGCCTATTGTCTCGTCTACAGATCCATGCTTTAAGATCCTTTATATCATAAATAGAATCAAAGTAATAGGTGGTCAAAGTAGACAACTCGCTCTGTTTTTATGTTTATGGAAAACCCAGAAAAGGTAAGAACAAGCTTTCTGACAGCCGTTGACCGGCTTATAAATCGTGAGTCTGTTGTTGTTAGACTGAGTCGTTGTCATGTACTTGTTCCTTGTCATGTCTACTATATGTTGGAACCAAGAAATCAACAAAACAATGACCAGAACACTAAGCTTAGTGAGTTTGAAAATAGTACCTCGAGACTGTCTGGGTTTATGGGTAACCCAGAAAACCCAGATGACATCTGATATCTACTTTGAGGCTCTGGATCTTGCAGAATTGTTATTGTCTGACCGAGATAATGCTTGAATGTTGTAGTACTACATGTAGTGTGACGCCCCCAAATCCAGGTATCTTACAACCCGACAGATGGTGCTACACGGTGCTACAGTTCACATAAACATTCAATTGAAATGCCTCAAAAGAACAGATATGTCTTATATATATATATATATCAAAAGAATATTTACATTCCCCAGGTTCTTTACAACCAATACATTGTCTTTGTCATAATATCAATATTATTCCCTACAAAACCTATACTATTACAAAAGTAATCTCTTTGGTTAAACTTTTTCCCTTTATCCTCAGGATCCATCGATCCGCTTCATCTTAGCTGCATTCATATGGTTCAAGCAAGAATGAGCCTAACTAGCTCAGCAAGTACAAAAATTCTAGGAAAATAGCATGCTTGAAACATAGGAATCATATATCTTCGATAACTGAACAATAGTTACGAAGTACTATTGATAATTCAAAATAGCACTTATTTTCATTCAAAACGCGTTTTACAACAACAATATTCAAACATCAATTCCTGCTCAAGACCGTAAGCATTTCATAAGTACTTTGAAAAGGACATCCCGCAAGAAGTCCGTAAGTCCCAGATAGCTTACGAAAGCACGCGTCTAGGTGATCGACTATAGTACTCTATGTTGATCAACACTACATTCATTAAACGTGTATACGTTTAAGTTGTGGCAACATCACGTGCCTGTCGTTTGACGACAAAACAATTTGAGCATACACAATCTACTTTTGAAAAACCACAACAATATTAATTCGGTAAATCCTTATCAACACTTAATAGAATAACATAGCATACATCTAAATGCCAAGAAAGGATTGGCTTTGACATTCCTCAAATACTAACTCATGCGAAGAATACGTAAATCACAAAGACTTGCCCAGATCAAACTGGAACAAGGGTTAGAGTACTTACCTTTAGCGTCTGCTACAGTTTATAACACGTGCACTTTAAGTCTTTAAGGTCTCTACAGTAATTGATAACATCACATAGTATATCAGGTCATGAATGATTACACATGGTTCCTAAAGAATCTTACCCTACTTCTCAATATAATTACGTATTAGAATTATTATTTATAGATTTCGGCTTTCCATTACGTCCTTCTTATATTCATAAGTAATTGACTTAACTTAACTCTAAGTGTTCATGCTTAAGACTTAATCATGTCTTAACAATGTTTCTTTTAAGATCTTTGGTTAATGTTCATCCATTACTAATCATGTTCAACATGTAACCATTACTTACTATCTAGGTTATGAAGTCGGTATTGCATGCTACTAAGGTATTATATACTTGGTGCCGCTCTGCGGCGTCACCTATTGTTGCCCAGAAATCGGACTCGTGACTGCTGCTGAGTCCCTTTATTCTTGTCGCTTACTGATGATGCGAGTTTGTAGGGGACTAAGTCCACTTTGGTATTAAGACACTAAAATTTTGGCTTGGAGTCGTGTCTTGCGCCATGGACTCGTGCCCGTAAATGTTTTACAGATTTTTCAAATGTTGAGATTCCCGGACTCGTAACTTCTTCATTATAAGTCCAAATTCGCTCGTTCAAGAGCCTACGGGTCACAAATCATGTACTCTATGCGTTCATGCAAGAATTTTATCTATTTTACTTCGTTTTTCAAAATTTCACCTATTAGTCCCTTTTTAACGAAAACGATAAACGTTCGTGAACGTTTAACGCTCGTTTCTTCGTTCTAAGTCGGAATCTGGTCATTTTTTAGTCCGCAACTCTATAATGCCAAATATGACTTACCTCCATCGAAAACCAACGTTACCGACTTCAAACATAAAATACGACTTACATTCCGAGAATTTTACGAATTCGACGATTATCGTCCAATCGTGCAAATTCTGGCAAAACGTTATTACTAGTGATTTGTTTATCATTCTAAACACATTCATCTCATTATCTAGACATCTCAACATATGTATTTCAATAACTTATATTCCAATTCGGTTATGGTTTATTTATAAGTTCATAACAACAATTTCTTCATACATGATTTTCATTTCCTTATAACTTATTCGGCTTAGGTCCATTGCTTATCAACTTTTCCTATGTTCTTAACATCTAAGTTCATTAGATACTTCTCTTATCAACCTACCATGATAGAGATGAAGAAGACAAGATCATTTACCTTTGATGATTACTTCATTTGCTTTGGAAATCTACTAAAGAATGGTTAAGCTCAAAGTGCTTATTGACTCTAACAAATAAGTTGCTTGAGAGAGAGTTGTTGGATGAAATAACAAACCCCAAATGAATAAAAAATGCTTGCTACTTATAGAGCTTTCAAGGTTAGGATAATTAGGTCATTATATCAACCCACCTCCTTAAACTAACCTCCTTACTATTCATTACTTGTTGCCCACAACTCTTAACCATTCCTTGGTCATTACTTAAAGTTCTTGCTCATCACTCCAAGTGCTTGGTTACCACTTCACCCATGGGTTGCCCCATGGATCTTACTTTACCTATTGGATCATCCTTTGGGCTTAGTAGTTAACTTAATTAACTTAGTCTTTGGCTTGTAGTAATTTATTATGGGCTTCATGTCATTACTACATGGGCTTTAAGAATAATCTCCCATAGGTTTACACCTTAATCTTATTGGACTTATATCTCATACAAAGTTACATTAATTCCTTCCATTAGGTTTTAATACCTATATTCCCAAATTAAGTCCACATGCAAATTATTGCATTTTCCATACTTAGATTATTATTACATAATCCATCTCGCCTCGATATTCTAACATTAAGTATTTCTCAGAAGTTCAAAAATAATTCCCGAGCGGTAAACTTTGAATAGTGTTTTTCGTAAACTTTCTCGGAAAACACTTATTTTTGTCTTGAAAATTCAAACACTTTAATTCTCTCACGTGGTTCGAATACTACGATCTTCCGACGTTTCTAGGTTATAGAACGACATACATCTTATTAACACATATAATAACAAATAATATTATTTTATTCATTATTTAATTCTTTCAAATATTTTTACAAAGGATCCGAATTTCTCGGGCGTTACATTCTTCCCATCTTATAAAGATTTTGTCCCCAGAATCTCGCCCTATATCACTCAAATAAAATAGGATAATTCTTTCTCATCCTTTCTTCAAGTTCCCACGTTGCTTCTTCCACATCGTGGTTCTTCCATAACACCTTTACTGACGATATTGCCTTGTTTCGCAGAACTTGCTCTTTTCTATTGATGATTTGAATGGGCATTTCTTCATATGTTAAATCCTTCCCGATTTGAATAGGCTCAAATTCTACCACGTGATTGTAATCCGGTTTGTGAGGACGTAACATTGAAACGTGAAATACATTATGTATTCGCTCAAGGTCTAGAGGTAACGCTACCCTATAAGCTACCTCACCTACCCGTTCTAATACCTCAAAAGGTCCTATAAATCTTGGGCTTAGTTTTCCCTTCTTTCCAAAGCGTATCTTTCCTTTCCAAGGAGATACCTTTAGAAATACGTACGAGCCTACCTCAAACTCTCTATTCTCTCGATGTAAGTCTGCGTATTTCTTACATCTCTGCATCTTGTCTTTGCGGACGAGAGGCATATCGAATCAACTTCACCACTTCCGCTGTTTGCTGCACCAATTCTGGTCCTAGCATTCGGCGTTCTTCCACTTCATCCCAATACAACGGTGTTCTGCATTTCCTTCCATATAAAGCTTCATACGGCGGCATACCTATGCTTGCATGATAACTGTTGTTATACGTAAATTCTACTAATGGTAGATGATCATTCCAACTACCCTTGAAATCCATGACGCAAGATCTCAACATATCTTCTAACGTCTGAATTGTTCTCTCGCTCTGTCCATCGGTTTGTGGATGATATGCCGTACTCAACTTCAACTGTGTCCCCAACTGTTCTTGAAGACTTCTCCAAAAGTTTTACTTGAATCGTGGATCACGATCAGACACTATCGAAACAGGTGCTCCATGTCTGGAAATAATTTCCTTAACATAGAGTATAGCTAACTGATCTAAGTGGTACTTAATTCGAATTGGCAAAAAGTGAGTCGACTTCGTTAACTGGTCCACTATTACCCAAATCGCATCATATCCCTTCTGAGTTGTCAGAAGTCCCACCACAAAGTCCATCGTGATATATTCCTACTTCCATTCCGAAATCTCCAATGACTGTAACAAGCCACTCGGTCATTGATGTTCGGCTTTAACTCTTTGACAAGTCAAGCACCTACTCACATATTTAGCTATTTCTCTCTTCATGTTCGGCCACCAAAAACTCTATCGAAGGTCTTGATACATCTTAGTGCTACCAGGATGAATCGAGTACCTCGATCTATGAGCCTCTTGTAAAACTTGCTCCTTTAATTCCATCTCATTCGAAACCCAAATTCTTCCCTCAAATCTTAATAATCCCTCATTATCAAGACTAAACCTAATATCTTTTTCAGTGGTTAACCGCTCCTTCATCTGATTACACTCATCAGTTTTGAGTTGCACCTCCTTGACTTTCTCTACAATAGTAGACTGAATCTCCATCGCAAATAGTCCCTACTCCGCCTCACTTGGAAACTTCACCTCCAACTCTATCCTAGCCATCTCTATTATTAAATCGGTTTGAACTGTTAACATAGTCAACTTCTCCCGACCTTTTCTACTCAAAGCGTTGGCCACTACATTGGCTTTTCTAGGGTGATATAGGATTTCACAGTCGTAATCCTTTATCAACTCTAACCACCTCCTCTATCTCATATTCAACTCCTTCTGTGTGAAGAAATATTTTAGACTCTTGTGGTCTGTGTATATCTCACACTTTTCCCCATAAAGATAATGTCGCCATATCTTTAAAGCCAAACACCACCATGACGATTCTAGATCATGAGTAGGGTAAACTTTCTCATAATCCTTTAATCGCCTGAGATGCATCTGTAATGACCTTGCCATCTTTGCATGAGCACGCATGATCCAGATCCTTTATCACGAAGCATCGCTATGAACTCTGAAATTTTCTCGTGTCATCAAGTAATGACAAAACAGTAACTTCACTCAACTTCTTCTTCAGTTCTTGAAAACTATCTTCGTATTTCTCGATCCATACGTACTTTCTACCGTCTTCCTCGTCAAGTTAGTCGGTGAGTAGTACATAAGACCCCAACTTTTTGAATAAAGATTAAATTTTCTCAAAATATATTTTTGAATATTATGGTGTGGATTTGATATAATGTTATAGTTGTGGGTAATATTTACAAATTTTGCAAAATCATGAAGTTGTTATATAATATTCGATTGGTGAGGGAATATTCGTTTTAACAGGGAATATTCATACAACGGCACAATCATTGGTGGACCCCCACAACGAAATTATTATCGGATTGAGAAAACGACAAAAATACTTTATGAAAATAACGACGGAAGTTTTACCGTTAACTGTTGAAACACCCGGTATTAAAAGTACAGTAATACGTGTGGTTGCATAGTAGCACACAGTATTGATTATTGATGCTTACGTGAGAAGTCACTCAGTTATACTCAATTATTGCTACAATAATTGCTGCATCATATCTCTCATATTATTGATTCAATTATTGTCACAATATCATTGGCATAATATTTTATATTATAAAATCAATAATTGAGACGACAAAGTTATTCATATTATTATTTGCAATATTGACAATGTCTAGAAGTTCTGTCAAGGAGAGGTTTGGTCACCTAATTGCGCGTCAATAAAGAGAAATCCTTATCAGAAAGCCCCCTCTTTCCTGGGAACGACCTGGTTGTTAAATATTGTGAGTTATAATATTAATGATGAATAAGTTGTGTTGATTAAAAATGAATTTTGATAGTTCCATTGTGTTGGGATTATTAGTGTTAGTGGAAATCGACATCTATTCCGATGATAATTGATGTCTAGGGGTTATATTGATAAATCGGGTAATTTATCGGATAAATGAGCAATTCATTGCTACTAATTCACATGCTTATATAACTATTTGTTCACATGTGTGTACTATTGAATCACATTATTTACTATTAGGAGAGTTGGTGCAAGATTGATAATACTTGCATGACTAAGTAAAAAATGGAGGTATAGATGGAGGTACTATACTATAATTCGTATTTTTCTCATGATTGTACTATTGATTCACATTATTTACTATTAGGGGAGGCGGTGCAAGTTTGATAATACTTGCAAAACTAAATTAAAAATGAAAGAAAAGTTGGAGGTATTGTACTGTAATTTTTCGAGCCCCAAAACGTGCAATTATCGAAACTATATTTTCCTATAAATAGAAGCTCATTCTTCCTTCATTTTTCACCAATTCACAAAAGCTTTAGAGCTATTATTATAGAGAGAAATTATAGAGAGAAAGAAGAAGAGAAGTTAGCTAACTAACTATTCCAGTATCCAGTTTTTCCAAGGTAGGGAGTATTATTTCTTTCTTATCCATGAAGAGAACTTCTGTTATTCCATTCTTTATTATTCTATTAGAATAACCTGTATACGTGGGCTACCCTATACTTGGTGAAATTCTTCTGTTATTCCATTCTTTATCATTCTGTTGGAACATCTTGTTTGTGCGTTTACGCCGGACCTGGTTCCATTATTTATCATTCTGTTGGAACATCCTGTCTCAAGCGTTCTCGTCGGACCTAGTTCGATCTTTATTATTCATTTGAATATCCTCATCGCATGCGCTTTTTTCGTCGGACTGATTCCGCTTTATTATTACATTGGAATATCCCATCATGCATTTTACGCCGGACTGATTCCGTTATTTATTATTCTATTGGAATAACTTTTGCTGTCTGCGGTCTATCGCATGCCTCGGTGATTTCTTTTGTTATTCCATTCCTTGTTATACTCGGTTGGTTAAAGTTTTGACTTCTATACTCCATGAAATTAGTGTAATATCCTTGATATTTGTGCTTCATCCAAATCTCTTTCATTGAAATATTCTTCGAGCATTCTTGAATTTTACTCCATAAAGCAAATGATCATGTTGACAATTTGGGCGTTATTGATTCCTCGGATAAAATTATTCTCGAACTTGTTTTATTGAATTCTTATATCATTGTCATCATCCTCATGTTTATATTTTTTGAAAGTCATCGTGTGGCTGTGAGTGCATAGATGGACTTGGTATGATTATGACCGTGGATTATTCGGTGTAATCATGACCGTAATGTTAAAAATGATGTGGTAAAAGTTCTCATTGGCCCGTAGTGCATTGATGGGCGATTGTTGGCATGATCATGACCATTAATGAATACACAAATATTCTTGGCCCAGTAGTGCATGGATAATTGTGGTCGTGATACTAAAGAATATCATTGGTAGTAGTGCGGGGTGATTCGATGATGTGGATTATTTATTAAAATTTGAGTCCCAATGATAAAAGTGATGAAAAACCTTTTAAATCATAAAAGATAGTAGATTTTATTCTCTACTTGACTCTTTTAATGGATTGATTGTTCATTGCAGCTTAAACTTGATGGTTGTTATATTATATTAGTTTAACACTGTTGAAGGCTAACGATAATATATTCTGCATTATCTTAGTCATAATATTTCCAACTGGGCTAGTTGAGCTCACCCTTTTACTTTCATTGTTCTCTTCAGGAAATGAGAACGTAGTAGGGACTAGTCGGGGAACGTAGTGATGAGACTGGATGATAAAGCATTAGTAGTCCTCACTATTCAGTGAAATAATGGGAAAATAAATGTAATAATATTGAATTTGAGTTTGTATATTGTCTAAACGACAATATTTGTATTAAAACTCACAGTTTATGTTTTGTCGTACTATGCACGACAGTTATATAATTAAGTTGTATTTGTATTCTGTACCATGTATTTGGCGACTCAGAATTGGTGATGTATACCTGTTTTGCGGGCGTCACAGTTGGTATCAAAGCTTAGGGATATGATCCCTGGCTAAGATGTGAGACTAGAACTAGGAGAGGAGAGCGGGAATTCCTTCGCTAGTATGTCCTACCTAATTTTTTTGGTATTAAATATGTTGGTCAAAGTATAGAGATAATATGTTACATGTCAATTAACCCTTGTTTTGTGGCAGTATTTGAGAATGGCATCCGAGAATATTGAGAATAGCAATGGGGCACAAGAGACCGTTGAGTCTCCATAGATCAACAATCAGAATAATATGCATCAGGAAGGCGACAATCCTCATGCAAACAATAACACTTACCAAATGATGAATGATGGAATGTTCAGAGGCTTTATGCAATTCATGCAACATCGGTGAGCGGCTCCTATTCAAAATGCAGGTGGAAACACTTTGAAACTCTCGAATCAGTCACCGCTAAATGCGTTCAAGGAGCCGGACCACAGGAGTTTATTGGAGAGCCAAAATCACTTAAGGCGGAAGTGTGGATAAAGCGGATAACCAAGATATTTGATGTCTTGGGATGCTCCAAGGAGCAAAGGTCCCTTCCTTCACCTTCATGTTGCGTGAAGAGGCGACATCTTGGTGGGAATCTATAAAACGTACCCAGCCTGACGCACTCAAGATGTCTTGGGAAAAGTTCCAAGAGCTATTCAACGACAAGTACTTTCCCGAAAGTATTCGTCACATGAAAGAGGTGGAGTTTATCAAGTTGGAGCAAAACAATATGACCGTATCGCAATACAAGGCTAAATTTGCGGAGTTATCCCGGTTGCATCCCATCTGGTCGATAATGAGGAGCGAATGACACGAATGTTTTTAAGAGGTTTGAAACTGGAGATACGTCAACATCTTATTTCTCATAAACTGTGTTTGTACTTAGATGTTGTAAATAGGGCTAAGTTATTGGAGCGCGATAACGAGTCAACGCAACCAAGAGAAAGCAGCCGGCAGCATGAAAATACCAGTGGTATCAGTCATAGAAGCGGTGACAACAAACGTGGAGGGAATCAACATGCCAGAAATGGTAACCACTTCGGTGGTAATCATGGCCAAGACAGTAAAAATGGACATTTTAAGAAAATAAGATTCAACAATGATGGAAAGACGTCAGCACCAGCAACCGTGGTTAAAAAAGGAGAACGACCACCTATCATATGCTTTAAATGCGGAGGGGAGGGACATATCAGCCCAAACTGCGCGATGCCATCCAAAACGTGTTATAATTGTGGAAGAGAAGGTCACCTAGCCCAATTTTATCGTTCACCGAAGACAAGTTCAGCTAGGATGGAGGCACCAAAGGCCGTCCCAAAAAAGTCAAAGCCGGTGGTGCAAGGGAGAGCATTTGTTGCGACCTCCAAGAAAGCAAGGAACCCAAACGAAGTCATCACGGGTAAGCTTATCATAAACTCTTGCGAAGTCTATACCTTATTTGATACCTGTTCTACCCATTCTTTTATTTCTCCTACTTGCGCTCAACGATTAAATTTGACTCCTGAGAAATTAAACTTTGACTTATCTGTTGAAACTCCGTTGGGAGAAACCTTCATTACATCCACTGTTTATAAGTCTTGTTTGGTTCAAATTGGTACCCTCACATTACCTGTCGATCTTATTTCATTGAAAATACTTGCATTTGACGTGATTCTAGGGATTAATTGGTTAACTACTCATCATGCAAAAATTGATTGTTTTCGTAAGGTTGTTAGCTTTCATATTCCTAACCAACCTATTATGCGAATTCGAACAACTAAACCATTAAAATTAATCAATGTCATTTCAAGCCATAAAGCTATTCGTTTATTGAAATACGGATGTCAAGCTTTCTTAGCTCATGTCACGGATCTAAACAAAAATACGTCAGTTCTGAATGATATTTCTGTTGTTAATAAATTTCCTGACGTATTCCCCAAAGAACTTCCTAGACTACCCCCAGAGCATGAATTTGAATTTTGTATCGACCTTGAACCCGGTACAAAACCCATTTCCAAAGCCCCATATCGAATGGCTCCTATTGAACTTCAGGAGTTAAAAACCCAGTTGCAGGAATTGTTAGACATTGGTTTCATTCGTCCTAGTACGTCTCCTTGGGGTGCTCCTGTTCTATTCGTGAAGAAGAAAGATGGGAGTATGTGACTTTGTATTGATTATCGGGAGTTAAATCATGTCACCATCAAAAATAGGTACCCATTACCATGTATTGATGACTTGTTTGACCAGTTGCAAGACGCCAAATTATTTTCAAAGATTGATCTTCGTTCAGGATATCATCAATTGAAGATTAGAACCGGTGACATTCCAAAGACAGCTTTCAGAACTCGGTACGGGCATTATGAATTCCTAGTCATGTCCTTTGGATTGACTAATGCTCCTGCTACCTTCATGGCTATGATGAACCGAGTATTCAAGGAATATTTGGATCATTTTGTGGTCGTCTTTATTGATGACATCTTCATATATTCCAAAAGCCGTGAAGATCATGAGCAACACTTGAGGTTGATACTCCAAAAGCTTCGTGAAAATAAGCTATATGCCAAGTTGAAGAAATGCGAGTTCTGGCTTGAGGAAGTTGCATTCCTTGGGCACGTGATATCAAATCATGGGATATCTGTTGACCCGGCAAAAATTGAAGCAATTCAAAGCTGGGAGCAACCTAAATCGATGGCCAGAAATCACGTAGCTTTCTCGCTTAGTTGGTTATTATTATCGGAGATTCGTAGAAGGGTTTTCTCGAATCACTACTCCATTAACTTTCGGTGACTCGAAAAGATACAAAATTCAGTTAGAGCGTGGAATGTGAGAAGAGTTTTCAAGAACTCAAGAGGAGACTCATTTCAAGACTGCTTACGACAATACCATCCGGCTCTTGATGGATTTGTCATCTATAGTGATGCTTCGGGCAAAGGGTTAGGATGTGTTCTCATGCAACATGGGAAAGTCATAGCTTTATGCCTCATGACAACTCAAAAGAATATGAGAGGAATTATCCTACTCATGATCTAGAGTTAAGCGGTTCGTTCTTAAGCTTAAAATTTGGAGGAATTACACGTATGGGGAGAAAGTGGAGATCTATACGGATCATAAAAGCCTCAAATATTTCTTCACTAAAAGGAACTCAACATGCGCAGAACGACGTTGGCTCGAATCATTGAAAGATTATGACCATACTATTGAATACCATCCTAAAAAAAGCGAACGTAGTGGTAGATGCTACCGAGTAGAAGATCATATGCGGGTACGAGTGTAATATTGTCAACGAAAAGGCCCATTTTATATGACTTGCAAAGGATGGAGTTAGAGATAAAGACTCCAGGGACCCATGTGATGATGACAAATATACGAGTAGAACCGACTTTAATCGATAAAGTTAAAGCTGCTCAAGCTACAGACCTGGAGCTGATGCGTATGAGGAAGAAAGTACAAGAAGGTGCTATGCCGGAAGCAAGAATCGATGAAGAAGGAATACTTCGAGTTAACTCTAGACTTTGTGTTCCTAACAATCCTGGTTTAAAGTATAAAATCATGATGGAGGCGCACAACATATCGTTTGCAATCCATCCTGGGAGTACCAAAATGTATCGTGATCTTCGATACATTTTGGTGGAGCAATATGAAGAGAGAGATAGCAGAATTTATCTCAAGGTGTTTAACTTGTCAACGAGTCAAGGCGGAGCATCAAGTACCAAAAGGTCTATTGCAACCACTTAAAATTTCAGAATGGTAGTGGGAACACATTACCATGGATTTTGTTACTGGTCTTCCCATGGTTTCTCAAGGCATAGATGCAATTTGGGTCATTGTTGATAGATTGACCAAGTTTGCTCATTTCCTACCTATACCAGAAACTTATACACTTGAACGTCTTGCTCGTATGTACATAAACGAGATTGTAAGACTGCATGGTATGCCAGCATCCATAGTTTCTGATCGAGACCCAAGATTCACTTCAAGATGTTGGGTTAGTTTGTAAAAACCTATGGGCACGGATTTACGATTTAGCTCGGCATATCATCCTCAGACGGACGGGCGAATGGAGAGGACCATTCAAACTCTTGAAGATCTATTAAGACTCTGTGTCCTTGACTTCAAGGGAAGTTGGGATAAGTTCCTACCATTGGTGGACTTTTCCTACAACAACAGTTATCAAGCAAGTATTGGCATGGCTCTATTTGAGGCGTTGTATGGAAGAAAGTGTCGTTCTCCAGTATGCTGGGATGAGGTGGATAAAGCAACGTTGTTGGGACCGGAGTTAGTACGTATGACTACGAAAAAGATTCAAACGATCCGACAACGTATAAAAACCTCTCACAAGATCGACAAAAGAGTTATGCTGATCTTCATCGAAAGGACGTGGAATTCGATATTGGAGATCATGTGTTATTACGTGTTGCTCCATGGAAGGGAGTTACGAGATTTGAAAAGAGAGGAAAGCTCAACTCTCGATTCATTGGCCCATTTCTAATCCTCGATCGAGTAGGAACTGTGGCGTATAGACTCGCTTTTACCGCCATGTATGTCTCGTGTTCATAATATTTTTCACATATCTATGATACGTAAATATTAAAAGACCCGAACCACATTATTGAATTAGAACCAGATGAGATAGAGGAAGATTTAACGTATGCAGAGTTACCTGTTAAAATCTTGGATAAAAAGGATCATATTCTATGCTCCAAGGTTATACCTCAAGTCAAAGTTTTGTGGAGAAACCACGATGTGGAAGAAATGACCTGGGAGTTAGAATCTGAGATGAAATCAAGATATCCTTACCTCTTCGACACCAGGTATGCACCCTAATTTCGATGACAAAATTTCATAAGAAGGGGAGGTTGTAAGACCCCAACTTTTTGAATAAAGTTATAGTTGAATATTATGGTGTGGATTTGATATAATGTTATAGTTGTGGGTAATATTAACAAATTTTGCAAAGTACACAAGATGTTATATAATATTCGATTGGTCAGGGAATATTCTTTTTAACAGGGAATATTCATACAACGACACAATCATTGGTGGACCCCCACAACGGAATTATTGTCGGATTGAGAAAACGACAAAAAAACTTTATGAAAATAATGGCGGAAGTTTTACCATTAACTATTGAAACACCCGGTGTTAAAAGTACAGTAATACGCGTGGTTGCATAATAGCACACGGTATTGATTATTGATACTTACGTGAGAAGTCACCGCTTATACTCAATTATTGCTACAAGATAATGCTACATCATATCTCTCATATTATTGATTCAATTATTGTCACAGTATCATTGACATAATATTTTATATTATTAAATCAATAATTAAGACAACAAAGTTATTCATATTATTATTTGCAATATTGACAATGTCTAGAAGTTACATCGAGGAGAGGTTTGGTCACCTAATTGCGCGCACCAATAAGGAGAAATCCTTATCTGAAAGCCCCTCTTTCACGGGAACGACACGGTTGTTAAATATTGTGAGTTATAATATTAATGATGAATAAGTTGTGTTGATTAAAATGAATTTTGATAGTTCCATTTGTGTGTTGGGATTATTAGTGTTAGTAGAAATCGACATCTATTCCGATGATAATTGATGTCTAGGGTTATATTGATAAAACGGGTAATTTATCGGATAAATGAGCAATTAATTGCTACTAATTCACATGCTTATATAACTATTTGTTCACATGTGTGTACTATTGAATCACATTATTTACTATTAGGGGAATTGGTGCAAGATTGATAATACTTGCATGACTAAGTTAAAAATGGAGGTATAGATGGAGGTATTATACTATAATTCGTACTTTTCACATGATTATACTATTGATTCATATGATTGAACTATTGATTCACATTATTTACTATTAGGGGAGGTGGTGCAAGTTTGATAATACTTGCAGGACTAAATTAAAAATGAAATAAAAGTTGGAGGTATTGTACTGTAATTTTTTGAGCCCAAAAACGTGCAATGATCTAAACTATATTTTTCTATAAATAGAAGTTCATTCTTCCTTCATTTCTCACCAATTCACAAAAGCTTTAGAGAGAGAAATTATAGAGAGAAAGAAGAAGAGAAGTCTGCTACCTCACTATTCCAGTATCCAGTTTTTCCAAGGTAGGGAGTATTATTTCTTTCTTATCCATGAAGAGAACTTCACGCTATTCCATTCTTTATTATTCTATTGAATAACTCAGATATCTGCGAGCTACCCTATACTTGGTGAAATTATTCATTATTCCATTCTTTATCATTCATTGGAACATCCTATTTGTGTGTTTACAAATGGACTGGTTCCATTATTTATCATTCTCATTGGAACATCCATGCTCATAAGGCGTTCTACTTGGGACTGATCCGCTCTTTATTATTACGTTGGAATATCATGTATGCATGCGTTTTACGTAGGAGTCGATTCCGCCTTTATTATTACATTGGAATATCATATCTGCATGCATTTTACGTGGGACTGATTCCGTTATTTATTATTCTATTGGAATAACTTTTACCTGCCATGCGATCTATCGCATGCCCGGTGATTTCTTTTGTTATTCCATTTCTTGTTATACTCAGTTGGTTAAAGTTTTGACTTCTATACTCCATGAAATTAGGGGAGTTGGTGTGACGCCCCCAAAATAGGTATACAACACCCATTCTGAGTCGCCAAATACATGATACAGAAAGAAAACTACAACTTCAATAATACAATTGTCGTGCAAAATACGACAACACATACTATGAGTTTAAATACAAATATTATCTTCTTGATAATATCCACACTCAAATAAGTCATCATTACAATTATTCAAACATTATTTTACAGAAATAGTGAGGACTGCTAAAATATCTTTCTAGAACCATCACTCCGTACCTCGACTAGTTCCTGTTATGTTCTCACCTCCTGAGAAAAATGGAACAAAAAGGAAAAGGGTGAGCTCAACTAGCCCAGTAAAGAATATTATGACTAAGATAATATACAACAAATTATCATTAGTTTTCAACAGGGAAAAATCTAATAAAATATAACAGACAACAAGTTTTAGATCAACAACTACACCGGGAACAGCAATCCATTAGAAGAGTCAAGTAGAGAATGAGTTCTACTATCTTCTAAGATTTAAAAGTCCATCATCAATTTTATTCCTGTAACAACAATCAATATACATCTTTAATAAATATTCACCTTTGCACTACAGGCCAAAGATATTCATTTGTATCACCAGTTGGTCATGTTCATCTCAACACTGCTCATCTTACGCACTACGGCCAAAGATATTCATCGATTAATCATTCATCTTTGCCGCAGCCAAAGATATTCAAGAATATCATCATTTAGGACTAAGGATGATGAAAAATATTTTAAAGAAAATGAATCCAGTGAGACAGAAGAACAAATAGTAAGGATTCGTATAACAGTTTATCCAAGATCAATAATACTCTATAATAACCAATTTTGAAGCAAAATTCAAGAATAAAGATTAAAACATGGATACAATCAAAGATAGTAACCATAATAGATATATTGGACAAAAAGAAGAAAATTTTATTTTTCGGTGAATAGTGTCGTATTCGAAATTAGTGCCGTATACGTGAATAGTAACCCTGACACAAAAAGTTCCAAATTTGATAAAAAGTTCATACCAACATTTTGGTATAATGATATTGAATAAAATATCATTTTAAGAAGAATATAATACCCCTTACCTCAAAATATCAGTACTTCTGATCGGAATATTGGTATAAGGCTGAAGGAAACTTGCACTGATTTAACAAAAACTCACAAAGTATCTAAATACTCACAAAATACACTCAATAATCTAGAGAGAGAAAGAGAGAAAACTTGTTTCTGGTGTGATTTTCAATTCTAAGTTAGCCCTATATTTATAGGAAAATGCTAGCACGCCGAAGCAGACTTAACTTGTAACCTGATGGCTTTACCTGCTACTATTCCCATCCACCACATTTGAATAAAAATCTCAGCACATTTCTTCACCAACCAAGAGTGGGGTCCACCAATTCTAGAATTTTCCA
Source organism: Panax quinquefolius (assembly GCA_020205615.1). Classification (NCBI taxonomy): domain Eukaryota; kingdom Viridiplantae; phylum Streptophyta; class Magnoliopsida; order Apiales; family Araliaceae; genus Panax; species Panax quinquefolius. Next base: position 51,185,211 of record CM035170.1, read on the forward strand.
CCAAAATGATTTATAACCTGATTTCCGAATCAGCCACCTCTTAAAATTCATAACAAATTATACGCTCATTTTTAACGGTTCAAAATTTGTGGACATATACTCAACTTATATATGTATAACATATCCAAAAATTACAACGATCCAACGGTCGGATTAAAAATTATAACTCCCGCAATATATCTCAAAAAAACACTGGTTTGATTTTTAATACCTCCAATTCGACAAAATACTAATAAAACACCTCAATATTAATTCCTTCATTTATATCCACATAAATTAATCCATCATTTATATCCACATAAAATAAATATTTCCTTATCATATGAATCAATGATTAATTATTCACAAATAATATTACAGAATAACATTTATGACAACCAGGCTGTTCCCAGGAAAGAGGGGGCTTTCCAATAAGGATTTCTCCTTACTGGCGCAAAATTAGGTGACCAAACCTCTCCTTGACAGAACTTTCTAAACATTGCCAATAATGTTATCTAATAATATTATTTCAAATAATCTGAATTACTGATCTAATAAAGGAGATAATCGCATGCGGTGATTTATAATTGAAACAATAATAATATAAAATATCAATGCGTGAATTATTGAATCAATAAAATAAAATATTGAATAAGAACTCTTTGTGACAATTATTGAGTAGTGCTTTCTTACGTAAGGATCAATAATTCAACAATACTACTCTGCAATCTGGTATGCTCATCGCGTAACAACAACGCCAGACATTACTTTACTTAACCAAAGGTATTCCAACAATGTTAACCTGTAACAACTACGCCAATTTATTCAATTTTGTCATTTTCTTCATTCGATCGTTATCCGTTATGGGGCCCACATTGGGCATACCCAATATCGTATGAATATTCCCAACGTAAAGAATATTCCAATCGACAAAATGAATATTTTATAACCACTTGCTTATTTTGCAAAATTTTCACTTTTCACCCATAACCAAAGTTATTATATCAAATTAATACCTTATTATTCACAATAATAAATAAAGGAAATTTGATTTTATTCATTAAAAAGTTGGGGTCTTATAATCTCCCCTCCTTATGAAATTTCGTCCTCGAAATTCACGTACGTAACTGGTGTTTCGAAAAGGTGAGGATACCTCGCTTTCATTTCTGATTCCAACTCCCAAGTCATCTCTTCAATAGCATGGTTTCTCCACAAAACCTTAACTTGTGGTATAACCTTCATGCGTAGAACATTCTCTTTCCTATCCAAGATCTTAACAGGCACTTCTTCGTACGTTAAATCTTCGGCTATCTCATCTGGTTCTAACGCAATAATATGGTTCGGGTCTTTCACATATTTACGAAGCATGGATATGTGAAAAGCATTATGAACACGAGACATACTTGGAGGTAATGCAAGTCTATAGGCCACATTTCCTATTCGGTCAAGAATCTCAAATGGACCAACAAATCGTGGATTGAGTTTTCCTCTCTTTCCAAATCTTGTAACTCCCTTCCATGGAGCAACAGGTAACAATACATGATACCCAATATTAAATTCCACGTTTTTTCGATGAAGATCAACATAACTCTTTTGTCGATCTTGTGAGGTTTGAATACGTTGTCGAATCATTTGGATCTTTTCTGTAGTCATGCGTACTAACTCTGGTTCCAACAACGTTGCTTCTCCCACCTTGTTCCAGCATACTAGAGAGCGACACTGTCGTCCATACAATGTTTCAAATGGAGCCACACCTATACTTGTCTGATAACTGTTGTTGTAGGAGAATTCCACCAGTGGCAAGTACTTATCCCAACTTCCTTTAAAATCTAGGACACAAAGTCTTAATAGATCTTCAAGGGTATGCCGAACTGAATCATAAATCCGTGCCCATAGCTTTCTGTAAGCTAACCCAAAATCGTGAAGTGAATCTTGGGTCACGATCCGAAACTATGGATACTAGCATGTCATGCAATCTCACAATATCATTCATGTACATACTAGCAAGACGTTCAAGGGAATAAATCTCACGTATCGGCAAGAAATGGGCAGACTTGGTTAATCTATCAACAATAACCTAAATAGCATTTATGCCTTGAGAAACTTTGGGAAGACCTGTAACGAAATCCATAGTAATGTGTTCCCACTTCCATTTTGGAATCTCAAGTGGTTGTAATGGACCCTTTGGCACTTGATGCTCTGCCTTTACACGTTGACAAGTTAAACACCTCAAGATAAATTCCGCGATCTCTCTCTTCATATTGTTCCACCAAAATGTATGCCGAATATCATGATACATTTTGGTACTCCCAGGATGGATTGCAAACGGTGTGTTGTGTGCCTCCATCATGATTCTATGCTTCAAGTCAGAATCGTTAGGAACACAAAGTCTGGAGTTGAATCTAAGTATTCCTTCTTCATCGATTCTTGCTTCTGGAATAGGACCTTCTTGCACTTTCTTCTTCATACGCATCAGCTCCATGTCCGTAGCTTGAACAGCTTTAACTTTATCGATTAAAGTCGGTTCTACTCGTATATTCGCCATCATCATGTGGGTCCCTGGAGTCTTTAATTCTACCTCCATCCTTTGCAAGTCATACAGAATGGGCCTTTGCATTGACAATATCACACTCGTACTCGCATATGATCTTCTACTCAATGCGTCAGCTACTACGTTCGCTTTTTTAGGATGATATTGAATAGTGTGATCATAATCTTTCAATAGTTCAAGCCAACGTCGTTGCCGCATGTTGAGTTCTTTTTGGGTGAAGAAATATTTGAGGCTTTTATGGTCCGTATAAATCTCCATTTTCTCCCTATACAAGTAGTGTCTCCAAATTTTCAACGCGAATACGACTGCTGCCAACTCTAGATCATGAGTAAGGCAATTCCTCTCATATTCTTTAAGTTGTCGTGAGGCATAGGCTATGACTTTCCCATGTTTCATGAGAACGCATTCTAACCTTTTGCCTGAAGCATCACTGTATATAACAAATCCATCCGTACCAGATGGTATTGCCAGAACAGGTGCCGAAATGAGTCTCCTCTTGAGTTCTTGGAAACTCTTCTCGCATTCCTCGCTCCATACAAATTTTCTATCTTTCTGAGTCAACTGAGTTAACGGAGTAGCGATTCTAGAAAATCCTTCTACGAATCTCCGATAATAACCAGCTAAGCCCAGAAAGCTACGCACTTCGGTCACCGACTTTGGGTGCTCCCAACTTTGTACTGCTTCAATCTTCGCCGGGTCAATAGATACTCCATGTTTTGACACCACGTGCCCAAGGAATGCTACTTCCTCGCCGAACTTCGCATTTCTTGAGCTTGGCATAAAGTTTGTTTTCAGGAAGCCTTTCAAGTATCAGCTTCAAATGGTGCTCATGATCTTCACGGCTTTTGGAATAGATGAGGATGTCATCAATAAAGACATCAACGAACTGATCCAAATATTCCTTGAATACTCAGTTCATCATATCCATGAAAGCAGTAGGAGCATTAGTCAATCCAAAAGTTATGACTAAGAATTCATAATGCCCGTACCAAGTTCTGAAGGCAGTCTTTGGAATATCCTCAGTTTTAATCTTCAACTGATGATATCCAGAACGAAGATCGATCTTTGAAAAGAATTGTGCTCCTTGCAACTGGTCGAACAGGTCATCAATGCGAGGTAACAGATACCTATTCTTGATGGTGACATGGTTCAATTCTCGGTAGTCAATACAAAGTCGGATACTCCCGTCTTTCTTCTTTACGAATAAAACAGGAGCACCCCAAGGAGATGTACTAGGATGAATGAAACCTATGTCTAACAATTCTTGTAGTTGGACTTTTAACTCCTGAAGTTCAATAGGAGCTATTTGATATGGGGTTTTAGAAATGGGTTTTGTACCCTGCTCAAGGTCAATAAAGAATTCAACATCACGTTCTGGGGGTAGACCAGGAAGTTCTTTAGGAAATACATCAGGAAATTCTCTAACAACAGAAATATTATTCAAATCTGACTTGTCTTTATTCAAATCCATAACACGGGCTAAGAAAGCTTGACATCCGTCTTTTAATAAACGAATAGCTTTATGGCTTGATATGATTGTGACTGATTTTAGTGGTTTAGTTGTTTGAATTTGTATGACAGGTTGGTTAGGAATATGAAAACTAACAACCTTACGAAAACAATCAATTTTGGCATGATGAGTGGTTAACCAATCAATTCCTAAAATCACATCAAAAGCAAGTATCTTTAAAGAGATAAGATCAACAGGTAATGTGATAGTGCCAACTTGGATCATGCAAGATTTATAAACTGTGGATGTAACGAAAGTTTCACCCAACGGAGTCTCCACTGATAAATCAAAGTCTATTTTCTCCGGAGTCAAGTTTAAACGTTGAGCACAAGCCGGAGAGATAAAAGAATGGGTAGAACAGGTATCTAGTAAGGTATAAACTTCGCAAGAGTTCAAGATTATCTTACCCGTAATCACCTCATTTGGGTTCCTCGCGTTTTGGCCAGTCACGACAAACGCTCTTCCAGGAACCGCTGATTTCGACTTATCCGGGATAGCCCTTCGAGTCACCATCCCCATTGAACTTGGTTTTGCTATAGAACAATCCTGAGCTATGTGGCCTTCCTTTCCATAGTTGTAACATACCTTGGATTATTGTGGACAGTTTGGGATGATATGTCCCTCTTTCTCGCATTTATAACATCTAATCAAGGTCGTTCTCCTCCCTAGAATTTGTTGTTGGTCTTTGGTCTTTACTTTGATGTCTTCCCGTCATTGTTAAATCTCTTCTTTCTGAAATTTCCACTTGACTCACATCTCCTATTATCATGGCCACGATGACCACCCGAGTGGTTACCGTCTTTGTTCGTATTTTTCCCTCCTCGTTAGTTATCATCACTCTGATGACTGCTGTCACCGGTATGACCCTGGTTGTGGTCCCTCGGTTGCACATACTCATTATCTCACTCTAATAATTGAGCCCTGTTTACAACATCTAAATATAAAGAAAATTTATGTGATATAAGATATTGCCGAATCTCGGGCTTTAGACCTCTCAGAAACATCCTTGTCTTTCGTTCCTCATTTTTGACCAAATGAGGTGCAAACCTGGATAACTCTGCAAACTTCGCCTCGTCTTTGAGACACCGCTATGTTGTTTTGTTCGGTCGATAAACTCCACCTCCTTCATATATTGAATACTTTCGGGAAAGTACTTGTCATTGAATAGTTCTCAAATGTTTCCCAAGAAATCTTTGAAAAGTGGGTACAGATGCACGCTTCACAGACTCCCACCAGTAGTCTGCCTCACCGCAGAACATCTTGGTAATTTGCTTGACCCACGTTTCCGCCATGATCGGATCCGGCTTTCCCTTAAATTCTGGTGGTCCCAACTCTTGGAACTGCTTGGCTGTAACAACCCGCGCATTGCTAGCATTTCCACCCGTATTCTATGCACGAGTTTCCCTCGTCTGGTTTTGAATAAAATGCAAAAAACTTCTGAACATCCCATCATTCATCATTTGTTCGGTAGTGTTGTTTACAGGAGGATTATTGCCTTCCTGTTGCACGTTCTCCTGGTTTGTAACTAAAGGTTGTTCCACAGTCTCATACAGTCCATTGTTAACGTTCTCACAGACCATTCTTAAATCGCCATATAAATAAGGGTTAATTAAACAAATTAACATATCACATAATATCCTATGTATTATGACCGACCAACAAATAAGCTTAGATAGGACACACTAGCGAAGGATTTACTCATCTCTCCCTCCTAGTTCTATTCCTCGATCTTCGCCAGAGACCATATCCCTAAGCTCGATACCAACCGTGGCGCCCCCAAATAGGTATACAACATACATTCTGAGTCGCCAAATACATGGTACAGAAAGAAAACTACAACTTCAATAATACAATTGTCGTGCAAAATACGACAACACATACTGTGAGTTTAAATACAAATATTGTCTTCTAGACAATATCCACACTCAAATAAGTCCTCATTACAATTATTCAAACACTATTTTACAGAAACCGTGAGGACTGCTAAAACATCTTTCTAGAACCATCACTCCGTACCCCGACTAGTTCCTGCTATGTTCTCACCTCTTGAGAAAAATGGAACAAAAAGGAAAAGGGTGAGCTCAACTAGCCCAGTAAAGAATATTATGACTAAGATAATATACAACAAATTATCATTAGTTTTCAACAGGGAAAAATCTGATAAAATATAAAAGACAATAAGTTTTAGATCAACAAATACAGCGGAAACAACAATCCATTAGAAGAGTCAAGTAGAGAATGAGTTCTACTATCTTCTAAGATTTAAAAGTCCATCATCAATTTTATCCCTGTAACAACAATCAATATACATCTTTAATCAATATTCACCTTTCCACTACAGGCCAAAGATATTCATTTGTATCACCAGTTGGTCATGGTCATCTCAACACCTGTTCATCTTCGCACTACTGGGCCAAAGATATTCATCGATTAATCATTCATCTTTGCACTACGGGCGAAGATATTCAAGAATATCATCATTTAGGACCGAGGATGATGAAAAATATTTTAAATAAAACGAATCCAGTGAGACAGAAGGACAAATAGTAAGGATTCGTATAACAGTTTATCCAAGATCAATAATACTCCATAATAACCAATTTTAAAGCAAAATTCAAGAATAAATATCAAAACATGGATACAATCAAAGATAATAACCATAATAGATATATTGGACAAAAAGAAGAAAATTTCATTTTTAATGAATAAAGTAAATATTCTAATTAGTCTGCCGTATACGTGAATAGTAACCCCGACACAAAAAGTTCCAAATTTGATAAAAAGTTCATACCAACATTTTGGTATAATGATATTGAATAAAATATCATTTTAAGAAGAATATAATACTCCTTACCACAAAATATCAGTACTTCTGATCGGAATATCGGTATAAGGCTGAAGGAAACTTGCACTGATTTAACAGAAACTCACAAAGTATCTAAATACTCACAAAATAGACTCAATAATCTAGAGAGAGAAAGAGAGAAAACTTGTTTCTGGTGTGATTTTCAATTCTAACTTAGTCCTCTATTTATAGGAAAATGTTAGCACGCTGAAGTAGACTTAACCTGCAACCTGATGGCTTTACCTGCTACTATTCCCACCCACCACATTTGAATAAAAATCTCAGCACATTTCTTCACCAACCAAGAGTGGGGCCCACCAATTCTAGAATTTTCCAACAAAATAATTTATAACCTGATTTCCGTATCAGCCACCTCTGAAAATTCATAACAAATAATACGCTCATTTTTAACGATTCAAAATTTGTGGACATATACTCAACTTATATATGTATAACATATCCAAAAATTACAACGATCCAACTATTTCGATTAAAAATTATAACTCCCGCAATATATCTCAAAAACACCGGTTTGATTTTTAATACCTCCAATCCGACAAAATATTAATAAAACACCTCAACATTAATTCCTTCATTTATAATCACATAAATAAATCCATCATTTATATCCACATAAAATAAATATTTCCTTATCATATGAATCAATGATTAATTATTCACAAATTATATTACAGAATAACATTTATGACAACCAAGCTGTTCCTAGGAAAGAGGGGGCTTTCCAATAAGGATTCCTCCTTACTGGTGCGCAATTAGGTGACCAAACCTCTCCTTGATAGAACTTTATAGACATTACCAATAATGTTATCTAATAATATTATTCCAAATAATCTGAATTACTGATCTGATAAAGGAGATACTGTGCAGTGACGATAATTGAAACAACAACAATATAAAATATCAATGCAGCAATTATTGAATCAATAAAATAAAATATTGAACAGTAACTACTGTGACAATTATTGAGTAGTGCCTTCATACGTAAGGATCAATAATTCAACAATGATGTGCAATACCGTATGCTACTGTGCAACAACGAGTATTACTTTACTTTAACCAAGGGTATTCGGATGATTGTTAATTGGTAACAACTACGCCTAGTTATTCAATTTTGTCATTTTCTTCATTCGACCGTTATCCATTATGGGGCCCACAATTGGTTGCCCCGTCGTACGAATATTCCCCGACAGAAAGAATATTCCACCGATAAAATGAATATTTTATAACCACTTGCTTATTTTGCAAAATTTTCACATTTCACCCATAACCAAAGTTATTATATCAAATTAATACCTTATTAGTCACAATAATAAATAAAGGAAATTTTATTTTATTCATTAAAAAGTTGGGGTCTTATAGTTGGTGCAAGATTGATAATACTTGCATGACTTTGTTAAAAATGGAGGTATAGATGGAGGTACTATACTATAATTCGTATTTTTCACATGATTATACTATTGATTAACATGATTGAACTATTGATTCACATTATTTACTATTAGGGGAGGTGGTGCAAGTTTGATAATACTTGCAGGACTAAATTAAAAATGAAAGAAAAGTTGGAGGTATTGTACTGTAATTTTTCGAGCCCCAAAACGCGTCTGATTATCGAAACTATATTTTCCTATAAATAGAAGCTCATTCTTCCTTCATTTCTCACTAATTCACAAAAGCTTTAGAGCGATTATTATAGAGAGAAATTATAGAGAGAAAGAAGAAGAGAAGTCTGCTACCTCACTATTCCAATATCTAGTTTTTCGATGGTAGGGAGTATTATTTCTTTCTTATCCATGAAGAGAACTTCTGTTATTCCATTCTTTATTATTCTATTGGAATAACCTGTATATGCAGGCTACCCTATACTTGGTGAAATTCTTCTGTTATTCCATTCTTTATCATTCTGTTGGAACATCCTGTTTGTGCGTTTACGCCGGACCTGGTTGCATTATTTATCATTCTGTTAGAACATCCTGTCTGTGCGTTCTACGCCGGACCTAGTTCCGTCTTTATTATTCTGTTGGAATATCCTGTCTGTGTAATCATGACCGTAATGTTACAAATGATGTGGTAAAAGTCCTCATTGGCCCGTAGTGCATGGATAATTGTGGTCCTGATAGTAAAGAATATCCTTGGCCGTAGTGTAGGGGTGATTCGATAATGTGGATTATTTATTAAGTTGAGTCCCAGCGATAAAAGTGATGAAAAACCTTTTAAATCATAAAAGATAGTAGATTTTATTCTCTACTTGACTCTTTTAATGGATTGTTATATTATATCAGTTTAACACTGTTGAAGGCTAACGATAATATATTCTGCATTATCTTAGTCATAATATTTTCTACTGGGCTAGTTGAGCTCACCCTTTTACTTTCATTGTTCACTTCAGGAAATGAGAACGTAGTAGGGACTAGTCGGGGAACGGAGTGACGGACCAGATGATAGCATTAGTAGTCCTCACTATTCAGTGAAATAGTGTGAAAATAAATGTAATAATATTGAATTTGAGTTTGTATATTGTCTGCAGGCGACAATATTTGTATTAAAACTCACGACTTATGTTTTGTCGTACTTTGCACGACAGTTGTATAATTAAGTTGTATTTGTATTCTGTACCATGTATTTGGCGACTCAGGATAGGTGATGTATACCTGTTTTGGGGGCGTCACGGTAGCTATCTTCAAAAAGTCCTGGATGAACCTCTGATAGTAACCCGTTAACCCTAAGAAACTCTGCACTTCAATCGGCGTTTTCGGTTGTTCCCAATTCATCACGGCTTCCACCTTTGCTGGATCTACTGAAATCCCCTCATGGTCAATAACATGACCTAAAAACTGTACCTGCTCTAACCAAAATTCACACTTAGTGAACTTCGCATATAACTTCTCCTTTCTTAATGTCTCTAACACTATTCTTAAGTGTTCAGCATGATCTTCTGGCGTCTTAGAGTAGACTAGAATATCATCAATAAACACCATGACGAACTTGTCCAAATATTGTTTGAACACCCTATTTATCATGTCCATAAATGCAGCAGGTGCATTAGTCAACCCAAACGACATCACCAGAAACTCGTAATGACCATAACGACTCCTGAATGATGTCTTTGGCACATCTTCATTCCTATCCTTCAGCTGATGATACCCCGTCCTTAAATCTATTTTGGAAAAATATTTTGCCCCTTCAACGGATTAAAAAGATTATCGATCCTGGGCAATGGATACTTATTCTTTATTGTTAACTTGTTCAACTCTCTGTAGTCGATACAAAGTCTCAACGATCCGTCCTTCTTCTTGATAAATAATACCGATGCTCCCCACGGTGAAACACTCAGTTGAATGTACTTCCTGTCCAATAATTCCTGCAACTGTACCATCAACTCATTCATCTCCACTGGCGCCATACGATACGGTGCCTTTGAAACTGGTGCCGCTCCTGGCACAATATCTATTATGAACTCGGTCTCCCTATCTGGCGGAAGACCCGGTAGCTCACTTGGAAATACATCCATGAACTCACTCACTATAGGTATTTGTTCCATGGTCGTTCCCACTCTCTGGGTATCAACCACATGACACAAATAGCCTACACACCCCTTCCTCAATAATTTCCTAGTTTGTGTCATGGCAAGACAACACGAACGTCCCAACGATTTATTCTCGTAAAATATTACATGAGATTTGCTTATGTTTTAATATTTACGCATTTCTTTTGACAATCTATAATTGCCCTATGATTTATAAGCCAATCCATTCCGAGAATTACATCAAAATCTCCTAACTTTATCGATATCAGATCTACCGATAATTTACAACCTCGAATGTAAGACCCCGAATTTTATGAAATAAAAGTATTCAATTTTTCTTATAATTACTATTCAGTAAATTGTTAAATTGATAAAAAACAAAGTTAAGGGTGATATATGAATTCTTTTTCAAAATAAGCAAGTGGTTATAAAATACTTATTGTTGTCGGGGAATATTCATTTGGTCGTGCAATATTCTTTCTGTTAGAGAATATTCGTACGACGGCGCAGCCATTTGTGGGCCCCATAACGGATAACAGTCGGATGAAGATAACGACAAAAATTGAGTTTTTATAAATAATGGCGTAGTTATTACTGTTAACACTTTGTTGGAATACCTCGATGGTTAAAATACTGATGTCTGGCGTGGTTGCTTGCGATAGCTTTGCGGTTTTACATAGTATTTTTGAATTATTGATCCTTACGTAAGATGGCACTACTCAATAATTATTACGATAATTCTTGCTTCAATATTTTATTTTATTGGTTCAATAAATCTTGCGTTGATATTTTAAATTATTGTTGTTCAATAATTGTCATCGTTTCAATATCTCCATTATCGGATCAATAATTCATATTATTTGAATAATATTATTAGATAGCATTATTGGCAATGTCTAGAAAGTTCTCACAAGGAGAGGTTTGGTCACCTAATTGCATGCGCCAAGATGGAGAAATCCTTATTGAAAGCCCCTCTTTCTGGGAACTACACGGTTGTCATTATTGTGATTACAGTAATATTATTTGTGAATAATTAATTATTGATTTATATGATAATGAAATATTTATTTGATGTGGATATAAATGATGGATTTATTTATGTTGTTATAAATGAAGGAATTAATGTTGAGGTATTTTATCAGTATTTTGTCAGATTAGAGGTATTAAAAGATCAAATCAATGTTTTTACAGCTTTATTGTGTGAGTTATAATATTTAATCCGACCGTTGGATCGTTGTAATTTTTGGATATGTTATACATATATAAGTTGAGTATGTGTCCACAAATTTTGAACCGTTAAAAATGAGCGTATAATTTGTTATGAATTTTAAGAGGTAACTAATTCGAAAATTAGGTTTTGGTAGAAAATTCTAGAATTGAGTGGACCCCACTCTTCGTTGTTGGGGGAGATGGCTGATTATTGGTGGGTGAAATAGTAGCAGGTAAATCATCAGGTAGCAGGTCAAGTCTGCTTCGTCGTGCTAACATTTTCCTATAAATAGAGGGCTATGTTAGAATTGAAAATCACACCAGAATTCATAAATTTTTTCTCTTTTTCTCTCTAGATTATTGAGTGTATTTTGTGAGTATTTAGATACTTGGTGAGTTGATATTCATCAGTGCAAGTTTCCTTCAGCGTCATATCCGATATCAAGTCAGAAGTGCTGCTCTTTTGAGGTAAGGGATAGTAAAGGATACTAATGGATGTTATATTCTTCATAATGATGTTATTCTTTCAATATCATTATACTGACATATTGGTGTCTACCTTTTTGAGTCGGGATTACTATTCACGTATACGGCACTATTCACATATACGGCACTATTCATGTATATGGCATTATTTACGTATACGATACTATGTACGAATACAGAGTACTATTCACGAGTTACTATTCATGAGTTACTATTCACGAGTTACTATTCATGAGTTACTATTCACGAGTTACTATTCACGAGTTACTATTCACGGGTACTATTCACGACAAAATTGGTTTCTTTTTCTAACCAAATTATAGTTGATTTATTAATATTACTCTTGAGATTAAAACTATATGTTGATCATATTATTTTTATTATCATATATAACATTTTTATAACCCTAATGATGATATTTCTCTTTGATTTGAGTGTAAAGATGAGTAGATTTTTGGTATGATCATGACTATGGGTTCTCTTTGGCCAGTAGTGCAAAGTTGAATAGTTGATTGGTATGATCATGACCATTGAATTTATAATTGAATATCTTTAGCTTAAGTGCAAAGGTGAAATGATCAACATAGTTATAATTGTTTATATAAATTCTGAAATGATTATATATTTCTTTGAGATATTAATATATTTGACCTGTAGTGCAAATATGAACTGTTGATGAATATATTTGGCCTGTAGTTCAAATATAAACTGTTGAGGAATATCTTTGGCCTGTAGTGCAAAGATGAATTGTTGATGAATATCTTTGGCCTGTAGTGCAAAGATGGTCTGTTGATGAATATCTTTGGCCCGTAGTGCAAAGATGAAATTGTTAGTATGATTATAAATAGGAACTGTGATTTGGTATAACCACGATCTTTGATGTTTCAGGAAAAGACATGTGATGAAAGTTATCTTCGTTCTGGATGCGAAGAGAAATTTAGAATCACAATTATGATTATGAGTTATTCATATGATTGTGGACCGTAATCCGTTGATTGATGTTACGAGGATAAAACATTGTTGGTGGATTTTTAACATAGAAGATAATAGACTTTATGGTCTATTTGACTCTTCTAATGAATTGCTCGTTCCGCTGCAACTATGGTTGAAATTTTTATCATCTACCATATGTTATAAATCTCTGATTTATTATTGATGAAGGCTATTGATAATTTAATTATCTTTAGTCATGATATTCTTTACTGGGCTAGTTGTGCTTACCCTTCTGTTTCACAATTCCTTTCAGGTAATAAGAGTGTAGCTTGGTCAAGCGGGGGTAACAGGGGAATAGAACGGTGGTCATCATTTAGTAGTTATATTTGGTGAATCAACTAGGGTGAGGCGAACCCAACGTTGGAAGGGTGTTTTGCCACTATCATACAAGATGTCTAATGACATACAACCTCGTGTCATCATAAGACATGGTTGTGCTCATCCACTTGCTGAGTATATCTACGAGCACTACCTATATAATCTTAGTGTTTGGTTGAAGTATAACTCTCAATTAGAGACAGTGGAGATAATGATATGTCAAGAGAAGACTCACCATTGGAAATAATATGATAGTAATCTTCTCGTTTTTCTTTGGGGTCTATTGGGTCAACCAAGGATAATTCTGTGACCATATGATATCTATCATAACCTAGACTCATGGCCTCCCATGTACGAAGGTTTCCTTGAGCACTTCCCAAAGATTTTAATTTCTAAAACAGTTTTTGACTATAACTTTATGTAAGATGTCATGGTGACGTGCTATCCAAGTTGGTGTCAAGAGTCACAGTTGATATATATATTTGTATCAAAACTCACAACACATGAGTTGTTGTATTTTGCACGACAATTGTTGTAATAAAGTTGTAGTTGTTTTCTGTACCATGTATTTGGCGACTCAGAATGGTTTGGGTGGAATGGACCTATTTTGTGGTTGTCACATCGAATATCTACGCAACAACTCCTATGAATATCTTCAACAGGAATTATCTCTTCGTTTGCTACCTTAATTTTTAAAGGTATAGGCAATCTTTAAGGAAGTAATCCTAGTCGTCTAGCAAAATCACATGCGATAAACGAACAAGTAGCACCCGAGTCAAACAGCTCGTATGCATTTAAGTCATTGATCGGAATAATATCTGCGACTACATCCCCCGAGGCCATCGCGTCTTGGGCGATGATCAGATAAAAGTGCAGACCATCGGCTACCAATTCTGTTGGACCCCAATAGTTAACTTACCACTATCGGCGCCCTTATTCCGTCTCCCCCTTCTTTCTGGCGGTTCTTTGCCATGTGGTCTATAGATCCACATACAAAGCACCCATGATTCTTCTTTGGGCTTGGACAGGTTTGGCATAATATGCCCTCTCACATCATGATTGTACCTACGGCCTTACCCTTGAGATAGACTCCTAAATGAGTCTTCCCGCAGGTCTTGCAGGCCTCTATCCTCTTCTTAGGGTCTCCTTGTTTCACTCCAGAATTCCCCGAGCTAACTACCTTCCTTTTATACCCTTCGCCACTCCCGCTGGCACCTTCAACCTTCACTCCTCCATCCACCTTCCCCTTGTTTTTCTTATCCTTATGGTATTGGCTCAACGCCTCGCTACCACCTTCGGCAATTATTGCCTTCTCTAAAACAACTCCAAATGAAGTACTTTGGAACACAGAGATACGATTATAGAGCCAGGGTTTCAAGCCCTGCTCGAACCGTCGAGCTTTCCTCACCTCAGTATCCACTTGATGTGGAGCGGACCTTGCCAGTTCTTTAAACTTGGCGGCATACTGGGGAACCGTCATGTCCCCTTGTTTTAAATCTAAGAATCGCATCTCCATCCTTCCCTTCATGCTCGTGGGAAAGTAGTTCTCGTAGAATATTTCCTTGAACCTCACCCACATTATCACATCTATTACGGCCCTTGCCTGATTGGCCTCCCACCAAAAGTTGGCCTCTCCTTTCATCATGTAGGTTGCAAAGGCAACCTTTTGGGCCTCGTCGATATTTGCTATTACAAATGCCTTCTTAATCTCCCTAACCCACGTTTGGGCTTCGATACGGTCCGTAGTTCCTTTGAACTCCGGCGGACCCACACTCTTAAAGTCCTTAAATGTAGTAGCCCGTACTACACCAGGATTTACGGGGATATTAACCCCAGTTTGGTTAAATGATGCAGTTAAAAGGTTCAAAAATTCTTGCATGGGGTTAACCGGACCTCCCTCCGGTTGATTCGTGTTTGCGTCTTGGGTATATGGTACTCTTCTTGGCGGCATTTTTCTGTTACAATGAACACATATTTCGTTATTATGCATTTCCTGTCAGTTAGTTATTATTCCATATTAAACAACAACTTAAACATTTGTTACTCAACATTTTCGAAAAAGAAAACTTATATTTATTCATTGTAGTATAATACTACATTGGTTACATAACACAACCTAAGCTGGATACATTACTTTCCCGCTATTGCTTTCCAAAAATTGGGAATTACAAAAGACTACCCTTGATTATACAAAAGAGGGCTTTATGTCACTACTATATACACAAATATGTACATATCTAACTACTCTAGCAACTCCTCGATCATATCTGCCTTAAGGCATTCTCAAAATCTGCTTTGGCAAGATCGACAATAATATCACGGCTGATAGTATGTCGCGTCTGCCCTGTCTCTACAGGATACCCAGCTACCTTCAACTTGAAATCCTCATGAGAACTCCTATGAATATAGGACATTCTCCCTATCTTCTGTTTCTTGGTCTTTAGCTCGCTCCTAAGCTCAAAGACCTCCTGTTTTAGCTCATGGACCTTGTCTTTAGCCAAAACTCTCTCATCATGTTCCTGTTCCCACATGGACTCCACGTCCGTCTTGTCCTCTATAACCGCTTGGAGCTCCGCCTTTAGCTCCTTGACCTCCTGACAGTAGTGTACGTTCCTATCTATCACTGACATAAATAAAGGACATCATCGACTCCCACAGGTTATCTCTGCTACTATAGCCACTGGATTGAAGGATACTACCTCCACTTCTTCTTCCAACATGTCGTCAAATACCGACATGAGGTCTAAGCTTCCGGAGTCTCCAGACTCCACCACAACTATCTCAAGATCGGCTGCTATGGGGTTTGGTATGATTTCTATCTTGTTTACCAACCCTTCGCTGACTACCTGTACATCTCTATTTTCACTTGACGTCTACAACAATACAAAAATTGATTAGCAAACGTCAGTATAATAAAACACATAACATATATGATGCATTTTTATAAGGTTAACTTCCATCTTTTATTCTTTGACTTTTCTTAAGGTTATGACTTAAGGTTTTTATTTTCCTCCTTAAGTTTTATAACCTAATGCTTTGATACCAACTTTGTGGCGCCCCCCCAATCCGGTATATCTTACAACCCGACAGATGGTGCTACTGCGGTGCTTCAGATTCACATAAACATTCAATTGAAATGCCTCAAAAGAACGGATATGTCTTATATATATATATATATATATATATATATATATATCTAAAGAATATTTATATTCCCCAAGTTCTTTATAACCAATACCTTGTCTTTGTCATAATATCAATATTATTCCGTATAAAACCTATACTATTACAAAAGTAATCTACGGGTTAAACTTTACTTCCCTTTATCCTTATTTGATCCATCGGTATATTACATCTTAATCGCATTCATATGGTTCAAGCAAGAATGAGCCTAACTAGCTCATCAAGTACAACAATTCTAGGAAAATAGCATGCTTGAAACATAGGAATCATATATCTTCGATAATTGAACAATAGTTACGAAGTACTATTGATAATTCCAAATAGTACTTCTTTTCATTCAAAAGGTTTTACAACAACAATATTCAGTAAAACATCAATTCCGGTTCAAGACCGTAAGCATTTCATAAGTACTTTGAAAAGGACATCCCTTTCGAAGTCCGTAAAATCCGAATAAGATAGCTTACGAAACGCGTCTAGGTGATCAGCCTTGTGACGCCCCCAAAATTAGGTATACATCACCCATTCTAAGTCACCAGATATATAGTACAAAATTCAGATACAACTTCATTTATACAACTGTTGAAATATGTAAGTATAGAATCGACCACGATTAAATATGAGTTTTAATACAAATGTATGTAACTCTCATGGTGCCTCGACCACAACCTTACAATGGTACTTTACATTAAAGTATAGTCAAAGACCTGTTTTAGAAATTAAAATCTTTGGGAAGTGCTCAAGAGAAACCTTCGCATACGGGAGGCCATGCGTCAGGTTATAATAGATATCATATGGCCACGAAATTATCCTTGGTTGACCCAATAGACCCCCTACGAAAAAAGCGAGAAGATTACTATCATCTTCTTTCCAATAGTGAGTCTTCTCTTGACATATAAATATCTCCGTTGTCTCCAAGTGAAAATTATATTTCAAATATACTCCAAGATCATATAGGTAGTGCCCGTAGATATATTCAAAGAAGTGGATCGCCTGACTTGGTCTTATGATAACACGAGGTTTTATGTCATTAGACATCTTGTATGATAGTGGCAAAACACCATTCCAAAGTTAGGTTCGCCTCACCCTATTTGATTCACCAAATATAACTATTAAATGATGTATAGAATACAACACACTTTTCTATACTTTTTAAGAGGAACCTCCACAGCTAGAGACCACTGTTTTATTCCCCTGTTACCCCCGCTCGACCCGTGACACTCTTACTAAGAACACTCTTATTACACGAAAGGAATTGTGAAGCGAAAGGGTGAGCACAACTAATGATAAAGAATATCATGACTAACGATAATTAAATTATCAATAGCTTTCATCAATAATAAATCAGAGATTTAGAACATATGGTAGATGATAAAACTTTTCAACCATAGTTGCAGCGGAACGAGCAATCCATTAGAAGAGTCAAATAGTCCATCAGGTCTATTATCTTATCCATGTTAATAGTCCACCAATAATGTTTTATCCCTGTAACATCAATCAACAATTCCTGCCCACAATCATATGAATAACTCATAATCATAATTGTGATTCTAAATTCCCTTTCGCACCCAAGACGAATATAATTTTCATCACATATCTTCACCTGAAACATCAAAAATCATGGTTATACCAAATAACAATTCATGCTCATAATTATTAAATCATCTTTGCACTACGGCCAAAGATATTCATTATTATCACATCCATGAATTAATATTTCATTGTTGAGACTCAGCTCAATAAATAATCCACGTCATCGAATCACCCATGCACTACAGGCCAAGGATATTCTTTAGTATCACGACCACGAATTATCCATACACTACGAGCCAAAGATAATCGTGTTTTCATCAACGGTCCTCATCATGCCATAAAACAATTCATCTTTGCACCCTTGGCTGAAGAGAATCCATAGCCATAATCATACCAAAAACTTTCCATCAATGCACTACGGGCAAATGAGGACTTTTTGATTAGTATCACAACCACAAATTATCCATGCACTACGGGCCAAAGATAATCGTGTTTTTATCAACGGTCCTGATCATGCTATAAAACAATTCACCTTTGTACCCTTGGCTGAAGAGAATCCATAGCCATAATCATACCAAAAATTGCCCATCAATGCACTTCTACCAACGATGAGGATTTTTCCACATCATTAGTAATATTACGGTCATGATTATACTGAAAAATTCACGGTCATAATCATACCAAGTCCATCTATGCACTCTGAATACAAAAGCCACGAGATGACTTTCAACATAATATAAATATGAGGATGATGACAATATTATAAGCATTAATCAAACTAAATCAAGGATAAATATTAAAGACTTTAAATTTATCCGGACATTATCAATCACTTAATAAAATCATAATCTAATATCATTAATATTATAACAATATTTTAATCACTTCTTAAACTTATAAACAATTACATTTAATTGTTTACACTTTTCTAAATAATGCATTTAATCATTCAAAAATGTCATACTCATATGATTTCATCACCAATAATCAAATTACTCATCAAAAATCTGCATATACTTTATATAGGATTTCCAAGCCATAAAATCCTATTTACCAATTCTTCAACTTCACATAACATATTTAATTCATATGTTCGTAACTAAATCATTTTCATAAAAATACCAAACCAGTCCCAAAAATTATTCTTTTCCAGGATTAAGTAGAATACAGTCCCATATTGAACATATATTTTTCTCGGAATTTTTAAAATTCATTTACTATTTTTCAAAACTCAATTTCTAATTAATTCCTTAAGAAATTAGCTACCTTAAGTTTAACTCCAGAAATTCCCAAATCTTACCAGGATCTTACACATGTTAATGTGAGCTTCCAGTTTAAATTTCATGGTCATCGGAGTTATAGAACTCCGGTTATAGCATTTTTTGTCCGAAAAACCTAAATATTGAAATGGTCATAAATTGCTCATTTTAAGTCGGAATGTGCTCATTTTTGGACAGGAGGTACTTTATACCATATACTTTCATGTCCCAAAAGGCTAGAAATTTTCTCACAAATTAAGTGTCCGAAACAGCCCTTTTAAAATCGTGGCAACAGCCTTTTCCATATTTTGCAGTTTTTCGTACTTTACTAAAATCAGTACACACAAAAATCTAAAATACTTTTTCCAGTGATTCCACTTGGATAAGTTACAAAACTCATAGACCTAACTCTAGAACTTAACCACACTCAAAAATTCAAAATATAATAGGAGATATGGTTAATTGAATTTCATGTTCCATTTTCACCAAAATCTGATTTTTCAACCATTTGTGATTTCTAAGAAACTTTCATGTTTTCACATAATAACCAACATAACTCATCATAACACTTACTAATACCACATATACCCATGATTTTCATTAGTCCAATGCTTTTATTATGACTTTCATCATAATCTACGTAAACAGATCATTTCCACAATTTAACAAGGAATGAAATACAAAGGATTGTTCACCATGCATGTGGTAATCCACATAGACAGGTTATTCCCAATAGAATAATAAATACGGAACCAGGTCCGGCGTAAAATGCAGACGGGATATTCCATCGAAATAGTAAAGAGCGGAACCGGTCCGTAAAAAGCGCAAAGCGCAGACGAGGATATTCAATGAATAATAAATAATGGAACCAGTCGTGCGTAAAACACACGATACAAGATGTTCCAAATGAATGATAAATAATGGAACCCGAGTCCCATAAAACGCATTTAGACGTAATGTTCTAGCGAATAATAAAGAATGGAATAATGAAGTTCTCTTCATGGATAAGAAAGAAATAATACTCCCTACCTTAGAAGAAACCGGATATAGAAGTAGTGAAGTAGCGAAATACTTTTCTTCTTTCTCTCTAAATTTCTCTCTATAATAATTGCTCTAAAGCTTTTGTGAATTGGTGAGAAATGAAGGAAGAATGAGCTTCTATTTATAGGAAAATGTAGTTTCGATAATTGCACGCTTTTGGGCTCAAAAATTACAAATCTGATACCTCCAACTTTACTTCATATTTAATTTAGTCCTGCAAGTATTATCAAACTTGCACCACCTCCCCTAATAGTAAATAATGTGAATCAATAGTACAATCATGTGAATAAATAATATAATCATATGAAAAATTTAATAAACGTATAGTACCTTCAACTATACCTCCATTTTTAACTTAGTCATGCAAGTATTATCAATCTTGCACCAACTCCCCTAGTAGTACAAGAATGTGATTCAATAGTACACACATGTGAACAAATAGTTATATAAGCATATGAATTAGTAGCAATTAATTGCTAATTTATTCGATAAATTAGCCGATTTATCAATATAACCCCTAGACATCAATTATCATCGGAATAGATGTTCGATTTCCACTAATACTAATAATCCCAACACAATGGAACTATCAAAATTCATTTTTAATCAACACAACTTATTCATCATTAATATTATAACTCAAAATATTTAACAACCAGTTCGTTCCCAGGAAAGAGGGGCTTTTCGATAAGGATTTCTCCTTATTGCGCCTGATTAGGTGACCAAACCTCTCCTTGATGAACTTCTAGACATTGTCGATATTGCAAATAATAATATGAATAACTTTGTCGTCTCAATTATTGATTTAATAATAATAAATATTATGCGAGATATCTTGTGACAATAATTGAATCAATAATATGAGAGATATGATGCAACAATTACTGTAGCAATAATATAGTATAACTGGGTGACTTCTCACGTAAGCATCAATAATCAATACCGTGTGCTACTATGCAACCACGCGTATTACTGTACTTTTAACACCGGGTGTTTCAGCTAATTAACGGTAAAACTTTTGCCGTTATTTTCATAAAGTATTTTTGTCGTTTTCTCAATTGGGGGTCCACCAATGATTGTGCCGTTGTACGAATATTCCCTGTTAAAATGAATATTCCCCGACCAATCAAAAATTCCCCAGTACAACGAATAACAACTTGCTTACTTTGCAAAAAATTTCAAATATCACCCTTAACTTTAACCTTTTATCAATTTAACCATTTACGAAATAAAATAATAATTATAAAAAAAAATTGAATACTTTTATTTCATAAAATTTGGGATCTCACAAGCCTATAGTACTCTATGTTGATCAACACTACATTCATTAAACGTGTATACGTTTAAGTTGTGGCAACCTCACGTGCCTGTCGTTTGACGACAAAACAATTTGAGCAATCACAATCTACTTTTGAAAAACCACAATAATATTAGTTCAGTAAATCCTTATCAACACTTAATAGAATAACATAGCATACGTCTAGCCGAAAGGATTGGGTTTGACATTCCTCAAATACTAACTCATGCGAAGAATATATAAATCACAAAGACTTGCCCAGATAAAACTGGAACAAGGGTTAGAGTACTTGCCTTTAGCATCTGCTACGGTTTATAACATGTGCACTTTAGATCTTTAAGGTCTCTACAGTAATTGATAACATCACATAGTATATCAGGCCATGAATGATTACACATGGTTCCTAAAGAATCTTACCCTACTTCTCAATATAATTACGTATTAGAATTATTATTTATAGATTTCGGCTTTCCATTACGTCCTTCTTATATTCATAAGTAATTGACTTAACTTAACTCTAAGTGTTCATGCTTAAGACTTAATCATGTCTTAACAATGTTTCTTTTAAGATCTTTGGTTAATGTTCATCCATTACTAATCATGTTCAACATGTAACCATTACTTACTATCTAGGTTATGAAAATTTGGCTGGCTATGGCATTATTATATTTGTCTGCTTGCTTCTGCGGCGTCACCTATTATTGTTGCCGAAAATCGGACTCGGCATGCTGCTGGCTGAGTCCCTTTATTCTTGGTCGCTATTGTGGTGCGAGAGTTTGCGAGGACTAAGTCCACTTTGGCGTTACGGTGCCGAAATTTTTGGCTTGGAGTCGCGCCGCGGCGCGGACTCTGTGCCACAGAAATGCTTGACAAATTTTTCAAATGTTGAGATTCCCAGACTCGTAACTTCTTCGTTATAAGTCCGAATTGGCTCGTTCAAGAGCCTACGGGTCACAAATCACGTACTCTATGCGTTCATGCAAGAATTTTATCTATTTTACTTTGTTTGCCAAAATTTCACCTATTAGTCCATTTTTAACGAAAACGATAAACGTTCGTGAACGTTCAATGCTCGTTTCTTCGTTCTAAGTCGGAATCCAGTCATTTTCGAGTCCGCAACTCTATAATGCCAAATATGACTTGTCTCCATCAAAAACCAATGTTAACAACTTCAAACACAAAATACGACTTCCATTCCGAGAATTTTACGAATTCGACGATTATCGTCCAATCGTGCAAATTTTGGCGAAACATTATTACTAGTGATTTGTTTATCATTCTAAACACATTCATCCCATTATCTAGACATCTCAACATATATATTACAATAACTTATATTCCAATTCGGTTATAGTTTATTTATAAGTTCATAACAACAATTTCTTCATACATGATTTTCATTTCCTTATAACTTATTCGGCTTAGGTCCATTGTTTATCAACTTCTCATATGTTCTTAACATCTAAGTTCATTAGATACTTCTCTTATCAACCTACCATGATAGAGATGAAGAAGACAAGATCATTTACCTTTGATGATTACTTCACTTGCTTTGGAAATCTACTAAGGAAAGGTTAAGCTAAAAGTGCTTATTGACTCTAACAAATAAGTTGTTTGAGATAGAGTTGTTGGATGAAATAACAAACCCCAAATGAATTAAAAAGGCTTGTTATTTATAGAGCTTTCAAGGTTAGGGTAATTAGGTCATTATATCAATCCACCTCCTTAAACTAACCTCCTTACTATGCATTACTTGTTGCCCACAACTCTTATCCATTCCTTGATCATTACTTAAAGTTCTTGCTCATCACTCCAAGTGCTTGGTTACAACTTCACCCATGGGTTGCCCCATGGATCTTGCTTTACCTATTGGATCATCATTTGGGCTTAGTAGTTAACTTAATTAACTTAGTCTTTGGCTTGTAGTAATCTATTATGGACTTCATGTCATTACTACATGGGCTTTAAGAATAATCTCCCATAGGTTTACACTGTAATCTTATTGGACTTATATCTCATACAAAGTTACCTTAACTCCTTCCATGAGGTTTTTATACCTATATTCCCAAATTAAGTCCACATGCAAATTATTGCATTTTCCATACTTAAATTATTATTACATAATCCATCTCGCCTCGATATTCTAACATAAAGTATTTCTCGGAAGTTCAAAAATAATTCTCGAGCGGTAAACAGTGAATAGTGTTTTTCGTAAACTTTCTCGGAAAACACTTATTTTTGTCTTGAAAATTCAAACACTTTAATTCTCTCATGTGGTTCGAATACTACGATCTTCCGACGTTTCTAGGTTATAGAACGACATACATCTTATTAACACATATAATAACAAATAATATTATTTTATTCATTATTTAATTCTTTCAAATATTTAAAATGATTTAATATTATGAAAAATCATTTTAAATAAGAATAATGTATTTAAAAATATTTTGAGTTATAAAAAGTGACTTTTAATATTTTTGAGGATTTTAATTAATATTAATGATATTAGATTTATTTAATTATTAAATTAAATAAATAAGATAAAAATGATTTTATTGATTTAAAAATCATTTTAAAGTGTTAGAAAATATTTTGAATTATAAAATATAATTTTCAATATTTTTGGAGAATTCTCATTAATAAATTAATATTAATGATATTAGATTTACTTAATTGTTATTTTAAATAAATGAATTAAAAATGGTTTTATTGATTTAAAAATCATTTAATAATAAGAAAAATGATTTAAAAATATTATAAGTTATAATTAGAGACTTTTAATATTTTGATAATAATTTCATTAATATTTAGATATTAATGGCGATGATTTAAAATAATTTTAATTATTTTAAAAATCATTTAAGTAGAATATTAATGATTTAAAAATATTTTAAGTTATTAAAAATAACTTTAATATTTTGACAAGTATAACATTACTATTTTTATATTATTAAATATTAATGATAATAAGATTATTTGATAATTAAATTATTTAAAAATGATTTAAGTGTTTGAAAAATTATTATAAATTATAATAATTGTTTATAAATTATTAAAAGCTTCTAAAAATATTAAAAAGGATGTTTAACTTATCTAAAATAATATGGAAGCTTAGAGACCGAGTTTAATTGACAATCAATGTGTTAATTATCGGATAGGGTGACCAGAACACCGAGAATGGACCTGAAATCCAACCAGACCGAAATAGTTAGACTTGTTAAGTATTTATATCGGTTATAAACACTAATGTGGCTATGTGGTAATGTGCCTAGGAGAAGTTTGATTGTGAATTACAATGATACGTGTTATGAAATTATTGTGCTAATTGTGAGACCGATATTATTGGTTATAGGTCTTACGAACGCAGATAAGTTTATTGTGTAGCTGCATTCAACGCGGAAGGCAAGTTTCCTAACTCAACCTTGAGTTATACTCATTCAATTATTATAATGGTTAATTATTGCTAATTATACAATGTCCAGGGAATTTATTGTTGATTATTCGCAGTTAGTGCATGATTAATAATTCAAATTGAATTACTGATTCAGAAAATATACATTTGTAGAATAACTGTGGTTGGATATTCATATTCGTAGAAGATAGAATTGACTGTATAGATAATTTCTGTTTATTATCAAATTATGTTGAGAAATATCTTAGCTAATTATTATGTCTAGACAAACATTTGTTAGAACTTGATAGATTCGAGAAGAGAATTCAATTGTTATTGATAGATCGATGCCAATTATTTTGGCTAGATCGATGAGTAAATAGAAATTAAAATCATTAAATTTTGTTGTTAAATTAAATCTTGATTCTGAGACTGAGAAGAACAACCTTTTATATAAAGGGAATATTTTTTTAAGTCGTATAATCAACCATTGTGCGCGACCTAAGTATTATGCATAATATAGGGTACAAGGAGTTGGCCGTCTCTAAGTACTTGCAGAGGGGTATTATTTAATCTTTGTGGTTATCTGATACTCCTACATATGTATCAAAGTAAATCTTTGATAGATACCCGAGAAAGTAGATGTTCTAGATCCAATGGATCACTCAACATAAATTTGGAAAATATTCCACTTTGTTATTGCGTAGAATTGATTCTTGATTATTCAATTGAATATCGTAGAACTTTGAAAGTGTTGTACTCTTTCATTATCAAATTATTACATTGTCTAGAATATGAGAGGACTTGTTATTGATTAACAATTTATTCAGTTATTTCAAAGTTCATCGAACTTTGGTTTTATTCTATCAAAATAGATAGTATATTCTTATTGATTCGTATACATTTATTGTATGTCTTAACTTGCGGGGCAAACTTGTTGCTCACTCTTGCTATAAATAAAACATTTCAGCTAGGAACGAAGAGGCCAGCGGGTCAAAGAAGAACAAAGGCAAATGCAAGATGCTGGAGTAGTTATAAAGAATTTATTATTATGTTGTATTTGTAAACCCTTTTTGTTTATCTAAGGGGTATGTTTGTAATTTTCCGGTTAACAAACCTAAAACTTATGTATTAACAACATATGTTAATGAGTTATGTATTCCTATTTATATTTAAATGGGTAGTTAGATGTTATTATATTGTGGATCGTGAACACCAAACTCGGGGGTCAGGTAACCCGGATTTGGGGGTGTCACATATAGGACCTTTTGAAGTCCTACGACGAGTTGGTGAGCATACGAGGTAGCTTTACCTCCGGAGTTGAAGCATATTCATAATATTTTCCATATCTCGGTCTTGAGACCATATAAGCATGATTATAAACATGTAATGGAATATGAGCCCTTACAGTTTGAGAAAGACTTAAAATATAAAGAAGTCCATGTTCAAATTATTGACATGAAAGATCAAGTACTAAGGAATAAATTGATACCTTATGTAAAGGTAATCTGGAGAAACCACAATGCTGAAGAAGCTATGTGGGAACTTGAAAGCGTTATGATGATGAATTATCCTCAGTTATTTTCTTGATCTTGTATAGCGATTCTGGGGACAGAATCCTGTTAAGGAGGGAAGAATGTAATGAATAAATTTATCGAGTCGTGATTCTGGGGACAAAATCCTTTTAAGGAGGGAAGGATGTAACGATCAAGGAATTTTTGTAATTAATTTAAATATTTATTGAATTAAATAAATATTTTATTAAATTTATGTATTGAGAAAAAAATAAATAATTGATGAATTGTGATGCATTAATTTAGTAATTAAACTGTGTAGTGTTAATTAAATTGATTAATGGTAATTTTATTATCTAAAGATTTAATTTAATAAAATAATTAAATTAAATAAATTGTTTAATATTAAAGAAAATTAGTAAATTAAATAAAGTAATGATTTAGTCTAATTTATTAATTAAATTAGAAATATAATTATTTATTAATCATAAGTATAATTATAATAAAAATTATAATTATTATAATTACAAGTATAAGCTAATTGAATGAGTTATATATGTGACAAATAAAAACAATATAATATAATATTATTAAAATAATCTAGTAGATGGGGAAATGTGTTTAGCCAAACAAGGCC
Source organism: Panax quinquefolius (assembly GCA_020205615.1). NCBI lineage: Eukaryota > Viridiplantae > Streptophyta > Magnoliopsida > Apiales > Araliaceae > Panax > Panax quinquefolius. The sequence goes on from CM035170.1 coordinate 51,212,501, forward strand.
TTGTGGCCTTTGTCTTATTTGAACTGACGCAAACCTTTTTGGTTTTTACCCGACGAACGTGGGAGTCAGTTATATGTGGGTTACACGTCTTATTTTTCCCTCAGGCTTGATAACATAGAAATACATAGAGGAGAAACACAGAGGGTTAGAGAGAATTTGAGTGTAATCTCTACGAATTGTTAAGGGTTGAGGAAGGATTCTATCATCTTGCTAGTAGGAAATTCAAGGTATAACTCATTCCTAAATTTTCAAGTTGGAGTTTGTAATTTAAAGTTCTCTATAATTGATTTTTGTTGAATTGTTATTTCATATGTTGATTATATATATGTATATTCTTGATAAAATTGTTGGTTATCATCTGTAATTGTATATTGGTAATCAAATACGTGGAATTGGCTTTGTAAGAAAGAAGTTGTAATAACAGTGTTTATGTATGAAAAATGACTTAAGAAAGTACAAAATTTCATGTCCAATATGTGTTATAATCTGTAAATTGAGGTTGGATTGTGTTTTTATATTAAGAAATGAAAAAAATGTAGTTTAAATCGTATCAATTGGTTATGCAACGAAGTCGTGGCGATCGAATTCGCTAAAAGTGTCAAAACTGAAGAAATTTGGAAAATTGTGGGTTTGATTATTCAAATTTGTGTATATGTAATTGGAATGATGAATATCATGTTTATAGATGTTGTTACAAAGTTGTAGATGTTAAGTTTAATGAATTGGTGTGGAATTTGGAGAAATTGGAACTTTTGGTTAGAGCAGAGCTTCAATTCGCGTTCTTTGTAAAAGCGATCTCGGTGTCTACATGCGTGGATGCGCCACCTCTGGCGGGGCTTGTTGCCATGTGTGCGCCTTGCCGACTCTAAGCTAACCATGGTACGACCGCGCTAGTGGTCTAGTAGACCCAGAATTAAACTGTTAACAACATAGCATTGGGAATGCTAACCTAACTTATTTTAATGATTGTAGAGGAACCTAAAACGTGTTGTAAGATGCAATAACATGTTGTAATCACAGAGTTGAGACTGTGGATTATGAACTTGTAAGTTGTGAAAGTTCGTATTGTGATGTCATGAGAATTGGTGTTGTTATTCAATCACCATGTTGAGTACTGTTATATAATTAGGAATTCAGATTTATGGTACTTGAATGACTAGGATATCAGATCCTAAGCTAAAGACTATAGACTTGACTAAAATAAAAAAAGCAATGAAGTTAATGTTAATATAACTAATTGTTATTGCGATTTCAATAATATGTGTAAGGTAATTGGCGAACATTATTATACTTGTGTAGCTTATATACAAGGCAAGTTTTCTAACTTAATTCTCTTTATATTGAATGCAAGTTCCTTATCCTAAATTTTTATTGAGCAAGTTTCATAGCTATGCTATCTTTATGTCAAGCAAGCTTTCTAATCCTAAATATTTTACATTAAAGTTGAGCAAGCCTTGTTCAATTCTACATTGTTGTATTAAACCTTCAAGTAGTAAGCAAACTTTTATTGATTGAACTAGTGGTACTTTGCATACATACTATATACTATAATGGAATATTGTTCTAAAATTCTAGAACCATTGTTGTATTAAACCTTCATAAGTTAGTTCCAAGCTAAACTTTCTTTAGTGAGCAAATTCTAAATCCAAACTAAGATGAACAACCCTAACATAGGGGATTTTGTACGTGTAACGTTTAGATGTTTGTGCGCAATACATTGTACAAAGGGTTGATCCTCCTAAGTACGTTAAGAAGGGTCTTTATAATTTAAATGATTATTAAGGCTGGGGTAGTAATACCTAATCACCAGGGACATAGTTCGTGGTCTTAAAGTTTGAACTTGTTTTCTATTTTGATTCGTAGAACAAGTTCACCATTGTTCAGCATTTGTTGTTCACTCTCATGTTGTTATTATTGTTACTCTTTATATTAGTGAACAATTGTTTGCCCACTCTTGCAATTAACACTGCAGCTAAAGTTGAGAAAGTCGATGACCCATCTACGAGCAAAGGAAATGGCAAGATGTCCAAGTCTTGAAGATTTATGAGAATTTATTTAAATGAATTATGTTATAAGACTTGTTTTATTTTATAATGTATTCTGTAAACTTATGTAATAATTTAAGGTTAGATTACCTGGGATTATTTTAGAGATGATGTAACCCTTTAATGGGAAAGATTATTGTTTAAGTTATTTGATGTCTTTATCTTTTATTATGGGTAGTTAGATGTAATTATTTTTGATAGTGAGCACCAAATTCTGTGGGAATGAAGTACCCAGATTTGGGGGTGTCACTTTCGTGAGGCATAGGCTATGACTTTCCCATGTTGCTTGAGAAAACATCCTAAACCTCTGTCTGAAGCATCGCTGTAGATGACAAATCCCTCTGAACCTGATGGTATTATCAGAACATGTGCAAAAATGAGTCTCCTCTTGAGTTCTTGGAAGCTCTTCTCACATTCCGTGCTCTATCCGAACTTTGTTTCTTTTCAAGTTAGCTGAGTTAATGCAGTGGCGATTCAAAAAATCCTTCCACGAATCTCCGATAATAACCAGCTAAGTTCAGAAAGCTACGTATTTCGTTTACTGACTTAGGTTGCTCCCAACTTTGTATAGCTTCAATCTTCATCAGGTCAACTGATATTCCATGTTTCAATATCACGTGCCCAAGGAATGCAACTTCCTCAAGCCAGAACTCACATTTCTTTAACTTGGAGTATAACTTGTTTTCACGAAGCTTTTGGAGTATTAGCTTCAAGTGTTGCTCATGATCTTCATGACTTTTGGAGTAAATAAAGATGTCATCAATAAAGACAACAATAAAATGATCTAAATATTCCTTGATTACTTGGTTCATCATATCCATGAAAGCAGCAGGAGTATTAGTCAATCCAAAAGACATGACTAGGAATTCGTAATGCCCGCACCGAGTTCTAAAAATAGTCTTTGGAATGAAATCAGTTTTAATCTTTAACTGATGATATACAGAATGAAAATCGATCTTTGAGAAGTATTTAGCACCTTGCAACTAGTCAATCAGGTCATCAATGCGAGGTAACGGGTAGTCGGGTACCTATTTTTTATGGTGACATGGTTCAACTCCCAATAGTCAATGCAAAGTCGCATACTCCCATCTTTTTTCTTTACGAATAAAACAGGAACACCCCAAAGAGATGTACTAGGACGAATGAAACCAATATCTAATAACTCTTGTAGTTGAGTTTTTAACTCCTAAAGTTCAAAAGGAGCCATTCAATATGGAGTTTCGGAAATGGGTTTTGTACCAGGTTCAAGGTCAATACAAAATTTGATTTCACGCTCTGGGGTTAGGCCAGGAAGTTCTTCAGGAAATACGTCAGGAAATTCATTAACAACAGAAATATCATTCAAATATGACGTATTTTTGTTTAAATCCATGACATGGATAAAAAAAGCTTGACATCCTTTTTTTAATAAACGAATGGCTTTATGGTTTTTTATGACAGTGATTGGCTTTAGTGGTTTGGTTGCTTGAATTCGTATAACAGGTTGGTTAGGAATATAAAAACTAACGACCTTACGAAAATAATAAATTTTAGCATGATGAGTAGTTAACCAATCAATCCCTAAATTCACATCAAATGCAAGTATTTTCAAAGAGATGAGATCAACAAATAATGTGAGGGTGCCGATTTGAATCAAATAGGATTTATAAACAGTGGATGTAATGAAGGGTTCTCTTAACAGAGTTTCAACAGATAAGTCAAAGTCTAATTTCTCAGAAGTTAAGTTCAAACGTTGAGCACAAGCAGATGAAATAAAATAATGGGTAGAACCGATATCTAATAAGGTATACACTTCGTAAGATTTTATGATTAGCTTACCCGTGATAACTTCGTTTGGGTTCCTTGCTATTTGAGAAGTAACGAAAAACGCTCTTCCTTGAACCATTGACTTTGACTTGTCCGGGACAGCCTTTGGTGCCACCGTCCCAACTGGTCTTGACTTCACTACAGGACAAAATCGAACTATGTGGCCGTCCTTTCCACAACTGAAACATATCTTGGATGGCTGTATACATTTTAGACTGATGTGTCCCTCCACTCCGCATCTGTAGCATCTAACTGGTGGTCGTTATCCTTCCCTAGAAATGGGTGCTAGTGCTGCTGTTGATGTCTTCCCGTCATTGTTGAATCTTCTCCTTTTGAAATTTCCACTTGATTCACCTCTCCTATTATCTTGGCCATGATTACCACCGAAGTGGTTACCATTTCTAGCATGATAATTTCCTCCACGTTGGTTATCACTGCTCCGATGACTTTTTCCACTGAAACAACTATTATCGTGTTGCCGGTTATTTTCTTTTGGTAGAACTATCTCATTATCTCGCTCCAATAATTGAACCCTATTCACAACATCTGAATACAAATAAAGTTTATGAGAAATGTGGTATTGACTAATTTTGGGTTTCAAACCTCTCAGAAACTTTCGTGTCATTCGCTCCTCATTATCCACCAAATAAGATGCAAACCGGGATAACTCCGCAAACTTGGCCTCGTATTACGATACAGTCATATTTTTCTATTCCAGTTTGATGAATTTCACTTCCTTCATATGATGAATACTTTTCGGAAAGTACTTGTCGTTGAACAATTCCTGAAACTTCTCCCAAGACATCTTAAGTGCAGATAGAGGAGTACGTTTGACAGATTACCACCGGTAATCTGCCTCTCCGCGCAACATCAAAATGACGAAGGGAACTTTTTGCTCTTCTGAGCATCCCAAGACATCAAATATCTTGGTGATCTGCTTAATCCAAGCTTATGCCTTGAGTGGCTCTGGCTTTCCCAAAAACTCTGGCGGTCCCAACTCCTTGAATTGCTTAGCAGTGACTAGCAACGAGTTCCCATTGTTTCCACTTGCATTTTTAAAATGAGTCTCTCTCGTTTGGTGTTACATCTCATCGTTCATCATTTGGTAGGTGTTGTTGTTTATAGGAAGATTTTTGCCTTCCTAATGTACATTATCCTGGTTATTAATTGGTGGTGTCTCAACGGTCTCATGTGCTCCATTGCTTATCTCAAAATTTTCAGATGTCATTCTTAAATACTGCCACAAAATAAGGGTTAATTATGGAGATTGACGTGCCATATATTATTCCTATATTCTGACCGACCAATTAAATAACAAATAAGATTAGGTTTGACACACTAGTGAATGTTTTACTCGTCTCTCCCTCCCTAGTTCTAATCCCAGATCTCCACCAGAGATCATATCCCTAAGCTCTGATACTAAATGTGACACCCCCAAAATAGGTCCACACAACTCATTCTAAGTCGCCAAATACATGGTACAAATTTCAAATAACAACTTTATTTATACAACTATTAATTATCGTGCAAAATACGACAAAATATAAGCTGTGAGTTTTAATACAAATATTGTCTTGTAGAGAATATCCAAACTGAAATAAAGTAATCATTTCAATTATTGTCACGCTATTTTTCAAATAGTGAGGACTACTATAATAACCATCTTGGACCTTTACTCCACTCCTCGACTAGTCCTAACTACATTCTCGCCTCCTGAGAAGAACAATAGAACCAAAAGGAAAAGAGTGAGCTCAACTTGCCCAGTAAAGAATATTATGACTAAAATAATGCAAAACAAATTACCCTTAGCCCTCAACTGGGAAAAATTTGATAGAATACAAAAGACAACAAGTTTTAGATCAACAACTGCAGCGGAAATAACAATCCATTAGAAGAGTCAAGTAGAGCATGATGTCTACTATCTTCTATGATTTAAAAGTCCATTATAAATATTTTATTCCAGTAACACCAATCAATAATTATTTTCAATCAACGAATTATCTATGCACTACGGGCCAAAGATAATCGTTTGCATCACCAGTGGTCATAATTATGCCAAACATCTGTCCATCTATGCACTACGGGCCAAAAAAGACTTTCACCACAAACCTTTATCAGTAACGTTAAAGATTATGATTATACCAATACACAATTCCTGTCATAATTATACAAATCAATAGTCCGTTTATGCATTGCGGGATAAAGATGACTTTCACCAGAATATAAGCATGAGGATGATGACAATGATATAAAGAATCAATCAAGTGAGATCAAGGATAAATATTAGAGATTTATAATTCAATTTATCCAGTGTTCAAAAATATCCAAATTGTAAACATGATAACTAATTGTGAAGTAAAATTCAAGAATGATACTCATGTATCAAAAATAATTTGGACAGAAAAGAAAATTAAATTCTATTGTGAATAGTACTCATGAATAGTAACGTATGAGTAGTACCCATGAATAGTACCGTATGAATAGTACCCATGAATAGTACCCCGACATGAAAATATTAAAATTTAATAAGAAAGTTAATACCAATATTCCAGTGAAATGATATTAGATGAAACACAAACCTTAAGGAATTTCTAATCATTTCAGGAATTATAGAAGCAATACTTATCATAGTAGGTTTAAATTAGGAATATGAAATGAAATAATATCACTTATATAATATGGAGTATGAAAGAAAATGATATTTCTTACGGGTATTGAAATAAAATAATATCCTTTACGAGAAAAATAATATCCTTTTCCTTAGTAGAAAACTAGATTTGACTGGAATATTGGATATTATCTTGAGAAAATCTTGAACTAAAAACTACATTCAAAGTATTCTTATACTCAAAAGAAATACTCACAATATTGTAGTAGGAATGCTTTAGATTTTTAGTGTGTTTAGGAAGCATGGTTACCCCCCTTTTATAGCACAGTCTCAGAGTAAAAATCAAATACCTTTGCCTAACTTTGCCAAACTTTCTTCTCCGCCTAACTTTCTTCTCTGCCTAACCTCTCAATTTCCATGGTTGAGGGCCCACTAAATTTGGAAAAATATTTGCAAAAGGAATAATTCAAGTAAGCGTCCACTTTGGAAAAATATGCATGAGAGAATTCAAAATGTGCACGGAAGGTTTTGAAAAGAAATTCAAAACCAAAATGATAACCTTCACTCCACTTTTATTCACATGCTGAAAATTATATATTATAATAATAATATTACCATTTAAATAAAAAAATTATATTATTATATTATTACATTATACTATTATAATGTAATATTATAATAATATATTTGAATGAATATTTTATCGAAAAAGAAAATTATGATTCCATAGAAAAATATGCCAAATTTTCAACAAATGTTTCATGCTAAATTCCTTCATTTATATTAAAATTAAACCAATATCCACCACATAATATTTAATAATATAAGCTCACAATATTAACAACCAGATCATTTCCATGAAATAGGGTTCTTTTCGATAAGGATTTATCCTTATTGGTGCCCAATTATATAACCTAACCCCTTCCCTCGACAAAACTTTCTAGACATTGTCAATAATGCTAATTAAAAATATGAATAATTGTGTCATGTCAATTATTGATTTAATAATATAAAATATTGTGAAGATGATACTGTGACAATAATTAAATCAATAATATGAGATACTATGCAACAATTACTGTGACGATTATTGAATAAAACTGAGTGACTTCTTACGTAAGAATCAATAATCAGAAATATTGTGCAATACCGTGTGCTAATGTGCAATAACGCGTATTACTATACTTTTATCACTCGGTATTTCAACTGTTAACATTAAAAGTTTTGCCGTTATTTTTTATAAAAAGGTTATTTCTATCACTTTATATATCCGACAGTTATTCCGTTATGTGGTCCACCAATGACTAAGCCGTCGTACGAATATTCCCCGACAAAAAGAATATTTTCCGAGCTAACGAATATTTTATGATAACTTGCTTACTTTGAAAAATTTGCACATCACCCATAACTATAGCATTATATCAAATTAACACCTTATTATTAAAAATATTATTTAGAGAAAATTAAATCTTTATTCATAAAAAGTTGGGGTCTTACAACCCCGTCAGTAAGTTGACCAACTGCTGAACCGAATTAACCTTGGCATCAATGTTGTTGTTAGTAGATCCCTCAGGGGTGGTTGTTGATGTGGTTGACGTTTTCTTGGTGGTATTTTCTGTTTAAGATATACGCTTATTAGACTATTAATGTAAGACACCGAATTTTATGAAATAAAAATATTCAATTTTTCTTATAATTATTATTCTATTCAATTAATGGTAAAATTGATAAAATGTTAAAGTTAAGGGTGATATGTATAAATTATAAAAGTATTAAGGGTGATATGTGTAAATTATAAAATTATGTCGGGGAATATTCGTTTTGTCGAAGAATATTTGTTTTGTCGAGAATATTAGGTAAAAGTACGACGGCGCCGAAATATCCAATCATTGGTGGGCCCAACAACAAAGTATTATCGGATGCATAAAACGACATATATATAATTTTTAATAAAAAAGTATATTCAACGGTACTATCATTTTTACATTATCAATACCCGGTGATAAAAGTACAGTAGCACGTGGTATTCTACAATAACACACAACATTCTACATTATCACACGGTATTGTACAATACTTTATATTATAGATTCAATAATTGTTACAGTTGTAAGACCCCAGATTTTATGAAATAAAAGTATTCAATTTTTCTTATAATTATTATTCAGTAAAATTGATAACAAGTTAAAGTTAAGGGTGATATATGTAAATTTTTCAAAATACGCAAGTGATTATAAAATATTCATTGTTGTCGGGGAATATTCGTTTGGTCGTTGAATATTCTTTATGTCCAAGAATATTAAATGCGACGACCACCGACCATTTATGGGCCCCATAACTTGAATATCTCGTTTGATGAAGAAAATGACAAAAGGAGTTTTTATAAATAACTGGCGTAGTTATTCTCAAGTTAACACCTTTGGAATACCCGTTGGTTAAAATACGATGTATACGCATTGTTGCAAGAAAGAGCACCTGTAGTATTGCACCAATTATTGATTCTTCTTACGTGAAGAAGGCACTACTCACTAATTGTTACGAAAGTAATTATTTATTCGGTATTTTATTTTATTAATTCAATAATTTCTACGTTGATATTTTATTTTACCGTTTTCAATAATTGTCACTACACAAGTATTTTCCATTATCGAACAATAATTCATATTATCCTAATAATATTATTAGATAACATTATTGGCAATGTCTAGAAAGTTCTGCTTCTAAGGAGAGGTTTGGTCACCTAATTGAGCGCCAAGATGGAGAAATTCTTATTGAAAGCCCCTCTTTCCTGAACGACACAGTTGCCAAGATTGTGATTCTCAGTAATATTATTTGTGAATAATTAATTATTGAGTTATATAATGAGGAAAATATTGATTTTATGTGGATATAGATGGAGAAAATTTTTAAAGTGACAATTGTTAAAGATTGATATTTTATCTTTTCTCGATAAAATAATATTTTATTATATTATTATAATATAATAATGGTGATATTTTTACAATGAATGTGGGATATATGAGTATATGAGGAGAAAGAGTATTTTTGTTGCATTAAATGATTAACACATGTTTTGTGTGTCGGTGGACCCCATTTCTTGATTGAAATTTGATTATAACTTTGTAAAATCGCCTGCTTTGTGGATTTCTGTCCATTTACATTTGGAATTTGGAAAAACTTTCTTCTGCAAAGTTGTAGATAATGGAATTTCCTATAAAAAGTCACTAGATTCGAATTTTCTGACAAAAAGGCTATTTATTATGAATTATTGAAGTTCCGAAATAATTGATTTTTGGAAGTTTTAATTATTTTTTTCAAAGAAAATGTTTTTGGTGAGTTAAGTGGGTCTAGCATGTGACATTAATGGCTGAATTCAGATCTACAAAGGTTGGCGTAGGAAACTTAATAATATATATTAATATTATATTAAATTTTCTGCTTTGGTGTTCTAAGCAATTTTCTATAAATAGGGTGCTTAGGTTAGAATTGAAAATCACACCAGAAACTGAAGTTTTCTCTCTATTTCTCTCTCTATATTATCGAGTGTATTCTTGTGAGTATTTTGATATCTTGAGTGTTGCTATACGGTGCAAGTTCGTTCAACGTTATTCCAGTCAGAAGTATTGCTCTTTTGAGGTATGGGATAGTAAGGGAGATTATTTTCTTCAGAAATGATATTATTTCTTCAATATCATTATGCAGAAATATTGGTTTGAACTTTTTATCAAATTTGAAACTTTTTCATGTCGGTGTTACTATTCATGAGTTACTATTCACGAGTTACTATTCACGATTTACTATTCACGACAGGTTACTATTCATGAGTTACTATTCATAAGTTACTATTCATGAGTTACTATTCACGAGTTACTATTCACGGGTACTATTCACTACAAAATTGGTTTCTTTTTCTAACCAAATTATAGTTGATTTATGAATATTACTCTGGAGATTAAAACTATGTATTAATTATATTGATTTTATTATCATATATAATATTTTTATAACCCTGATGTTAAAATTCTCTTTCACTGGAGTGTAAAGATGGGTAGATTATTGGTATGATCATGAATAGGGTTCTCTTTGGCCAATAGTGAAAAGTTGAATTGTGACTGGTATGATCATGACCATTGAATTTATAATTGAATATCTTTAGCTTAAGTGCAAAGGTGAATTGATCAACATGGTTATAATTATTGTTTATATAAATTCTGAAATGATTATATATTTCTTTAAGATATTAATATATTTGGCCTGTAGTGAAAATATGAACTGTTGAGGAATATCTTTGGCTTGTAGTGCAAAGATTAATTGTTGATGAATATCTTTTGCCCGTAGTGCAAAGATGACATGTTGTTGAATATCTTTGGTCAGTAGTGCAAAGATGAACTGTTGATGAATATCTTTGGCCCTTAGTGCAAAGATGAATTTATTAGTATGATTGTGAACAGGAACTGTGATTTGGTATATCCATGATCTTTGATGTTTCAGGTAAAGACATGTGATGAAAATTATCTTCGTCCTGGATGAGAATAGGAATTTAGAACTACAATTATGATTATGAGTTATTCACATGATTATGGACAGGAACTATTGATTGATGTTACAGGATTAAAACATTGTTGGTGGACTTTTAACATGGAGAAGATAATAGACTTTATGGTCTATTTGACTCTGCTAATGGATAACTCGTTCCGCTGCAACTATGGTTAAAAAGTTTTATCATCTACCATATGTTCTAAATCTCTGATTTATTACTGTTGAAGGCTATTGATAATTTATTTATCTTTAGTCATGATATTCTTTACTGAGCTAGTTGTGTTCACCCTTTTGCTTCACAATTCCTTTCAGGTAATACGAGTGTAGCTGGGTCGAGCGGGGGTAATAGGGGAATAGAAAGTTGGTCATCATTTAGTAGTTATATTTGTTGAATCAAATACGGTGAAGCGAACCCAACGTTGGAAGGGTGTTTTGCCAATATCATACAAGATGTCTAATGACATACAATCTCGTATCATCATAAGACAGGGATATGCTCATCCACTTGCTGAGTATATATACGAGCACTACCTATATAATCTTGGAGTTTGGTTGAAGTATAATTCTCAATTAGAGACGGTGGAGATAATGATATGTCAAGAGAAGACACACCATTGGGAAGAATATTATAGTAATATTCTCGTTTTTCTTTGGGGTTAATTGGGTCAACCAAGGATAATTTTGTGGGCATATGATATCTATAATAACCTAGACACATGGCCTCCCATGTACGAAGGTTTCGTTGAGCACTTCCCAAAGGTTTTAATTTCTAAAATAGTTTTTGACTGTACCTTTATGTAAGGTGTCATGGTGACGTGTTATCCAAGTTGGTGTCCAGAGTCACAGTTGGTATATTTTAGTATTAAAACTCACAACATATGTGTTGTTGTATTTTGCACGACAATTGTTGTAATAAAGTTGTAGTTGTTTTCTGTACCATGTATTTGGCGACTCATAATGGGTTGGATGGAATGGACCTATTTTGGGGTTGTCACAACAGTAGCAACTGTATAATATTTCATTTTAATGAACTCAATAATTGTCACAGTAACAAATGCAAAATATTTCATATTATTATATTTGACACGTCACAATAACTCATTTTACCTGATATGATATTATTAGGCTAATAATCATTATTGATAATATCTAAAAAGTTCTGTCAAGAAAATGTTTTATTTAATTGCGCGTCATTTATACGGAAGACCCCCCTCTTTCTTGGGAACGTTCTGTTTGTCAATATTGTAAGTCTATAATAATTATACTTAGAAGAAATTAGTGAGCACTAGTCCACTGTAGCAAGCACATGGATTTAGGGATGTCACAATAATTGTCACGGCATCTTATATTATTGAACCAATAACTGACATCGTAATAATGGTAGTAATGGATAGTTGCATAAATGGAATTTCCGGGTTTTAAATAGTTAGGTCGACTCATTATTTGAAGAACAGTAATATCCGTGATATTAATACATTAAGTCAATAATGTATAAAACGGATAATATAATTAAAATTGGAATTCTTTTTTATAATGGATTTATCTTTTTGAATAAATAATGATAATGGAATAATCTTTTTGATAATGAATTTATCTGTTTGAATAAATAATTAAAATGGAATAATCTTTTTGATAATGGATTAATCTTTTTGAATAAATATTGATAATCGATTATTATTTTTGAATAAAGTAAAGATAATGGGTAATTATTATGAATAAAGTAAAGATTTTATGAATAAAGATTTAAAATTCTCGAAATATTTTTTTTGAATATTATGGTGTGGATTTGATATAATGTTATAGTTGTGGGTAGTATTTATAAATTTTGCAAAGTATGCAAGTTGTTGTATTATATTCGATTGGTCGGGGAATATTCGTTTTAGCAGGGAATATTGGTACAACGACACAATCATTTGTGGACCCCACAACGGAATTATTGTCGGATTGAGAAAACGACAAAAATATTTTTATTAAAAATAACGTTGAAGTTTTACTGTTAATCTTTGTTGAACTACTTTCGGTAGTAAAAATAAAGATGTCTGGCGTGGTTGCATAAAGAGCACTACGGTATTGATTATTGATGCTTATGTGAGAAGTTAATTAGTTTTGCTTATTTTATAGACCCCCATTTACCTATTTTTCAGAATAATCGGTAGAAATTATTTATAGGTGGGGACTGATTTTAGAAATGGGGGTGGGAGGAAGTTACGTATATGGGATGGAGTTAATATATATAAGTATGTGATGTGTATATATATATATATATATATATATATGTATATGTTGTGTGTGTGAGTAGGAAATGGTGGAAAAGAAGTGAGAATAATGTGTGTGGATGTGGATGTGTGTGATGTGGACATGTTGGTGGGAAAGTAAAAAATGTGTATATGAGTGGTGGAGTGTGTGAATATATATATATATATATATATATATATATATATATATATATTGAATGAGTGAGTGGATATTGGTGGGAGGGGAACATGTGGGGCCTATGTGGGAGAAAATGAATTTGGGAGAAAGGAATCTAACAAGTTGTTCACGGGTGGGTGAGTTTTCCTTTTGAGCATGTGTGAGTTTATATATATAGATATATATTATATTTGTTTGATTTAATCTTATTGGAGGAAAGCTTGACTTTTGCAACCATAGGTTATCAAATTTTCATCCGTGAGTCTTTGAATTATTTCATCTGTGAAGAAATCCTTACACAGTGCCTTTCCATTCTCCTATAAATAGAAGCTCATTCCTTCATTATTTCTTACGAATTCACTGAAACTCTAAAGAGAGAAAATTTTAGAGAGAAAGAAGAAAAGTATTCTGCTACTTCCCTACTCTTATATCCAGTTTCTTTTACGGTAAGGGATATTATTTGTTGTACTCGTAAGGGGTATTATTTCTTTTGTATTCATGAAGAGATCTTCTGTTATTCCATTATTTATTATTTTGTTGGAATAACCAGTATACGCGGACTACCCTATACTTGGTGACATTCTTCTAATATTCCGTCTTTATTATTATTCTGTTGGAATATCCTGTCTGTGCGTTTAACGCCAGGCCTGGTTCCATCTTTGTTATTATTCTATTGAAATATCTTGTTTGTGCGTTTACGCCAGACCTGGTTCCGTCTTTATTATTATTCTGTTGGAATATCCTGTCTGTGCGTTTACGTCGGACCTGGTTCTGTCTTTATTATTCTGTTGGAACATCCTGTCGGTGCGAATTTTGCATGACCTGGTTCCGTTACTTATTATTCTGTTGGAATAACCTGTCTATGCGAAGTACCGCATGCATGGTGATTTCTTTTGTTATTCCATTCTTTATTATACTCAGTTGGTTAAAGTTTTGACTTCTATACTCCATGAAATTAGTGGAATATCCTTTATATTTGCGCTTCATCTAGTATCTTTTCATGGAAATATTCTTCTGAGCATTCTTGAATTTTACTCTACAAAGAAGTATCATGTTGACAATTTGGACGTTATTAGTTCCTGAATAAATTAATTCTTGAACTTATTTTATTGAATTCTTATATCATTGTCATCATCCTCATGTTTATATTATGTTGAAAGTCATCTGTGGCCTGTAGTGTATAGATGGACTTGGTATGATTATGACCAGAGATTATTCGGTATAATCATGACCGTAATGTTACAAATGATGTAGAAAAAGTCCTCATTGGCCCGTAGTGCATTGATGGAAAGTTTTTCGTATGATTATGGCTATGGATTCTCTTCGGCCAAGGGTGCAAAGATGAATTGTTTTATGGCATGATCAGGACCGTTGATGAAAACACGATTATCTTTGGCCCGTAGAGCATGGATAATTCGTGGTCGTGATACTAAAGAATATCCTTGGCCTGTAGTGCAGGGATGATTTAATGATGTGGATTATTTATTAGGCTGAGTCTCAGCGATAAAAGTGATGAAAAACCTTTTAAATCATAGAAGATAGTAGATTTTATTCCCTACTTGACTCTTCTAATGGATTGCTTGTTCCGCTGTAGTTAAACTTGATGTTTGTTATATTTTATCAGTTTAACACTGTTGAAGGCTAATGATAATTTATTCTGCATTATCTTAGTCATAATATTTCTTACTGGGCTAGTTGAGCTCACCATTTCTTTCACTGTTCTCTTCAGGAAATGAGAATATAGCTAGGACGAGTCGGGGAACGGAGTGATGGAGCAGATGATAGTATTAGTAGTCCTCTCTAATCTGTGAAATAGTGTGACAATAAATGTAATGAGGACTCCTTTTGAGTTTGTATACTCTTTAGTAGACAATATTGGTATTCAAACTCATAGTTTATGTTTTGTCGTATTGTACATGACAATTATATATTAAGTTTGTATTTGTATTTTGTACCTTGTATCTAGCGACCAAAGATGGGTGATGTATACCTAATTTTGGGGGCGCCACAATTATATACTATTATTACTTTACTATGACATATAACATATTTCTATTGTCACACTTAAATAATTACTTATTTTAGTAATAAACTCAAATAAACATTACTAATTATAATTCCTATTTAACAAAAATAATTGCAATTTTATTTAACCCATTACAAACCTTCTAATTTAATAATTTAATTAAATTAGAATATTTCCATAACATTAAAGTAATAAAATACACATCAATTGAAGAATTATTTAACATACACTTAATTAATAAAATCACACTTAAATAATTTAAAGTTATTTTATTAGTAAAATTAATTAAACTTTAATAATAAAATGCACATCAATTATAAAATTATCTATCAAATTATAACTCTTAATTAAATTAAGTCATAACAACAAACATCAAATATTTATTATTCAATAAATAAATCAACTAAAATATTTATCTAACTCAAATAAATATTTTAATTAATTATAAAAATCACATTCGCTTACATGTTTGGCTAAAACCCTTTTAAAAATAATAACTTAAAGTCCTTATGCCTTGTTTGATAAAACCCATTTAAATTAAAGACTTAATATTAATTTAGCCTTATTTTAATTAAACTCTTTTAATTTATTTTCATAACTTAGTTATAATATAATTTTATTGTCACACTTTATTCAATTAAATTTTCATATTCAATTTAATTAAACTAAAACCAATAGCAACTTATTAAATCCATTTGTCGCATAATCAAATTAAATCAAAACAAATATTTATTCAACAATAACATATTAATTAAAATATTTATTTACTTCAATAACTATTTGAAATTATAATTTAAATTCTGGATTGTTACATCCTTCCTTCCTTACAAGGATTCTGCCTCCAGAATCACAACTCAATCAATTCATTCGTCACAATGAATAACTGTGTCGTCTCAATTATTAATTTAATAATATAAAATATTATGAAAATAATATTGTGACAATAATTGAATCAATAATATGAGATACTATGTAACAACTACTGTTGCAATACTTGAATAAAATTGAGTGACTTCTTGCGTAAGAATCAATCATCAGAATAACTGTGCAATACCGTGTGCTACTGTGCAACAATGCGCATTACTGTACTTTTATCACCGGGAATTTCAACACTTAACTGTAAACGTTTTGTCGTTATTTTTTATGAAAAGGTTATTTCTGTCGCTTTATATAACCGACAATTATTCCGTTATGTGGTCCACCAATGATTACTCTGTCGTACATATATTTTCCGATAAAAAGAATATTCCCCGACCAAATTTTATTTTATGACAACTTGCTTAGTTGGTAAAATTTGCACATAACACCCATAACTATAACATTATATTAAATCAACATCTTACTATTCAAAATAATATTTAAAGAAAATTAAATCTTTATTCATAAAAATTTGGGGTCTTACAACCTCGCCTCCTTATGAAATTTCGTCCTCGAAATTGATGTATGTACTTGGTATGTCGAATAGGTGAGGATACCTTGTTTTCATTTCAGATTCTAACTCCAAGGTCATTTCCTCAATATCGTGGTTTCTTCCCAAAACTTTGACTTGAGGTATAAACTTTGAGCGTAGAATATGTTTCTTTTTTATCCAACATCCTGACATGTATTTGCCCGTACGTTAAATTGTCTGCTATCTCATCTGGTTCTAAGTCAATAATGTGGTTTGGATCTTCCACATATTTACATAACATAGATATGTGAAAAACGTTATGAACACGAGACATACTTGGCAGTAAGGTGAGTCTATAGGCCACAATTCCTACTCGGTCAAGGATTTCAAATGGACCAATGAATCGAGGGTTGAGCTTTCTCTCTTGGTCGATTCTTGCTTCTGGAATAACACCTTCTTGCACCTTCTTTTTCATATTCATTAGCTCTGGGTATGTAGCTTGAGCAACTTTAACTTTATCGATCAAAGTCGGTTCTACTCGTATATTTATCATCTTTACGTGGGTTCCTAGAATCTTTAACTATATCTTCATCATTTGTAAGTCATACAAAATGGGTCTTTGTGTTTACAACATTGCATTCGTACCCGCATATGATCTTCTACTCAACGTGTCAGCTACGACGTTCGCTTTTCCAAGATGGTATTGAATGGTATGGTCGTAATCTTTCAATAGCTCAAGCCAACATCTTTGGCGCATGTTACGTTCATTTTGGGTGAAGAAATATTTGAGGCTTTTGCAGTATAGTAGGATGTCATCAATAAAGACAACCACAAAATAATCCAAATATTCATTGAATACTCAGTTCATTATATCCATGAAGGCAGCGTGGGCATTAGTTAATTCGAGAGACATAACTAGAAATTCGTAATGCCAGTATCGAGTTCTAAAGACAGTCTTTGGAATGTCATTAGTTTCAATCTTTAACTGATGATATCCAGAACTGAGATCAATCTTTGAGAAGAATTGAGCACTTTGCAACTGGTCCAACAGGTCATCAATACGAGGTAACGGGAACCTATTTTTGATGGTGAATGGTTAACTCCCGGTAGTCAATACAAAGTCGCATACTCCCATCTTTCTTCTTTACGAATAAAATAAGAGCACCCCAAGGAGATGTACTAGGACGAATGAAACCGATGTCTAACAGTTCCTGCAGTTGGGTTTTTAACTCCTAAAGTTCAATAGGGGTCATTCATTTTTTGAAAATGGGTTTTGTACCAGGATCAAGGTCAATACAAAATTCAATTTCACGCTCTGGGGTAAGCCCGAAAGTTCTTCGGGAAATACGTAAGGAAATTTATTAACAATAGAAATATCATTCAAATTTGACGTATTTTTGTTTAAATTCATGACATGGGCTAAGAAAGCTTGACATCTATTTTTCAATAAATGAATGGATTTATGGCTTGATATCGCAGTGATTGACTTTAGTGGTTTGGTTGCTTGAATTCGCATAACAGGTTGGTTAGGAATATGAAAACTAACGACCTTACGAAAATAATCAATTTGAGCATGATGAGTAGTTAACCAATCAATTTTTTAAATCACATCAATTGGAAGTATTTTCAAAGAGATAAGATCAACAGGTAATATGAGGGTGCCGATTTGAATCAAAAAGATTTATAAACAGTGGATGTAACGAAGGTTTCTCCTAACGGAGTTTCAACAAATAAGTCAAAGTCTAATTTTTCAAGAGTCAAGTTCAAACGTTGAGCACAAGCATGTGAAATAAAAGAATGGGTACAACCGGTATCTAATAAGGTATAGACTTCGCAAGAGTTTATGATTAGCTTACCCGTGATAACTTCGTTTGGGTTCCTCGATTTTTGAGAAGTCACGACAAATGTTCTTCCTTGAACCATCAAATTTGACTTGTTCGGGACAACCTTCGATGCCACTGTCCTAGCTGGACTTAGCTTCACTACAGTAAAAAATTGAGCTATGTGACCATTTTTTCAACAACTGAAACACACCTTGGAAGGATGTGTACAATTTTTGACTGATGTGTCCCTTCTCTCCGCATTTGTAGCATCTAATTGGTGGTCGCTCTCCTCCCCTAGAAACTGTTGCTGGTGCTGCTACCAATATTTTTCCGTAATTGTTGAATCTTTTCTTTTTAAAATTTATACTTGACTCATTTATTCTATTATCTTGGCTAGGATTACCACTGAAGTGGTTACCATTTCTGGCATGATAATTTCCTCCACTTTGAATATCTCTGCTCCGATGACTGTTGCCACTGGTACGACTATTATCGTGATGCCGGTTGCTTTTTTTGGTTGAACTATATCATTATCATACTCCAATAATTGAGCCCTATTCACAACATCTGAATACAAACACAATTTATGAGAAATGAGGTATTGACAAATTTTATGTTTCAAACCTCTCAGGAATATTCGTGTCATTCGCCCCTCATTATCCACCAAATGGGATGCAAACCGAGATAACTCTGCAAACTTGGCCTCATATTGTGATACAGTCATATTGTTCTGTTCCAGTTTGATGAATTCCACCTCCTTCATATGACGAATACTTTCTGGAAAATACTTTGTTAGTTCCCGGAGGCACACTAGTTATCTAGAAGGGGGGGGGGGGGGTTGAATAGATATTTTAAATTCTTTTTGAAATACTTTGATAGTTTTTTTAATGATTCAAACAAAACAGAATTAAGATTTGTTTGTTCTCCTTTTTAGATGTAGTGAGTTAATGAGAGTGAGGCAATTATAATAGTTATAACAGTTATAGCAAGAGTGTAAGAGACACGATGATTTTAAGTGGTTCAGAGCACTTAAAGCTCCTAGTCCACTCTTCTACTCCTCGAGTAGGAAATCCACTAAGGATATCTTTACACTTTCTGAATCTCATAGATTCCTTCAAGACCAACAGTCTTAGCACTTCTCAGTTCACTTTTGAACTCTTCAAGTCCAGCAGACTTGGTTCTTCAAAGTTCACTTAGAACACTTCAAGTCCTTCTGACTTGGAACTTCTTACTTCACTTGATAGTAGTTGATGAGTTCTTGAATGGTGCTACTCAGTTGCCGTTAAGATTTTGTTCGAAAGAACTGAGTAACTGAGCAAGCTTTCTCTTTTTAGATCGTAGAGTTGAGCGTTGAGTGTTCTTCAGCGTTTTGTTCAATGCTTGCTTAGTTCTATCATCTGCTAATGTTTTGCATATATTAGGTCTTTTAAATGTATCCGTTCAAGACATACGTTGAAGCATTAAATGCATTTGACATTTTTGAGCTTTGATGGAGACTTTTTTGCACATCTTCTGATTAGCAGTTTGGCCCACTGACACAGCTGACTGCTATCTCACCTAACACTTGAAAAGGTGTTTTCTGCTGACCCAAAGTACTTTTCTTAGCTTCTTCAATACGTTTCCTTGTTGTATATTAAGGATGACTGTTGTGACATTTGGACTGCCGAGGGCTTCAACGTTTATAATCCATTTCACATTTGTTAGGATTTATTCTTAAACAAATGGGAAAGTCTCGATGCTTTTGACACAGGCAGATGATGCTCTACGATTCTGATCATGGTGTCATGCCACCTTGGTGCTTAATCTTATATTGGCAAATGATAACACTACGATTTCTCTTAAGAACTGGCACACTACGATCTTTACTTGCTTGTCTTGCAGACTCTAAATTTTTGAGAGCACACGATGATCTCTGAGTTTGCTTGGCAAACGTTTAGACCACTCTACGATTTCAGGAGAGCTCCTTAAAGGCAGACACACTATGATTCTCGATGCTCTACGATTTTGCCTTGGCTTCTGCAATCTCTTGATCAACTCGATAGACTACAATTTTGTTGAAGCCTATCTATTACATCTGAAGACATAGATCAACCAAACAGCTTTGATCTCTTCATCTATACATTCATTTACAGAATGATAAACATTAAAAGCTTAGACCAACCTAACAAATTTGATCTGCCACTAAGTCCTTGTACATATATTCCTTGAAGGACTTTACACATAATCATGAATATTTACTTTCAACATCAAATTTAAATATGCAATCTCACAAAAATCTCCCCCTATTTGATGTTGACATAACCAATGAGATTTGTGTCAGGATTATCAATTTCTAGATGCAATTGCTAGAAAGTAAATATGACTTAGTGTTTCAGTGAGCAACTGAAATCTCTAGAGAATAAGCATGAATTTATTGATATTTGTAAATATAGATATTACAATTAAGCTTAGTTACATCAATACGAATTGAGTTTCAACTTATCTCTATTTCTTTAGCCTTTTGCTCTTCGGAGGATTTACATACTCCTCAGCTATTCTTCTTCTGCTTGCTTCATCTCTTCGTACTATATCTTCCAGCTCAATTTGACTTAGTCTTTGATGATGATCATTCTTATTCAAGAATGAAGGATCTCCAATTGGCATTCTTAGGCCTGTGGTGGTCACTTCTTGTGAGCTGGGAGAAGGCCCTTGACTCCTTAGTGGTTGCGCCATTATTATTTGCAGCTGTTCAGATCGTGGAGTCTGGTGGTGAGGCTATCGTGTAGGAGGGCTCCTTAGTGATTGAGAGATGAATGTGCCTCTGCCCTTGTCTTTTTCTCCTTTCCCTTTATTCTCCCCCTTTATGTCAGCATCAAGGGCTCGAATGTCGTCAGATAGGCGCGTCATGCCTTGGACAAGTTCGTTGAGCTGATTCTGGGATTAAGCAATATCATCACGGTTCTCTTTAATGAGAGAATCATACCGAGCTTCCCTCTTCTGGAGAATGGCCAGGATATTTTTTGTCTGTTTCATTTGACCCATGGAAAATCCTTGGAATTATTTCATTGCAGTTTGAAGATTCGAGATATTTACCATCATAAGGTTGTTCTGGGACTCCTGAGTATTTTGTAAAATGAGAACACCATCTCTGTGTCTCTTAGCAGCTTGAAAGTGGATTTGATCTCGTTCATTTATGCTCTCAAGCATCTGCTTTATGATCTCCTTAAGCTTCTTTGAGAGCTCAAAACTTAGGGTGCTTGGGAGAGTTTTGGCAACATTGATCAACTTAGTTAGCTGTATGTGAACAATTTCGGAGTGAACTTCAAGACTTTCTTCTATATCCTTGGTCAGTTTCTTAGATTCTTCAAACAACTCTGTTTTGGTGGGAAGATCTGATATGAGTTCAAGGAGTTGCAAATTATTTGGAGGAGGGGCTCTTGTGTATTGATTTGGCATAGTGAAGAGAACAAGATCAAGGTTGAAGTATTCATTAGAGGATGAGGAAGGGATATCTGATGGAGGGGCTGACATGTGGGGTTGAGCTTCAAGAGGAGATGACTCTATGGCTTGAGCATGTGACTCTACGATTGAGCTTGAATCAATAATCGTAAAGTTAGAGATGATAGGAGATTGTATCAAAATAAAGTTGGGCACATTTGGTTCATCAATTACAAAATGTTGGGATTCTGTAACTGGGAATTGATTGTGTGGATGAAGAATCACTTCAAACCATCTTGGTAATTCATTGAATTGGTTGAAAAATGATGGTGGACAGTGATTAACCCAGAAAGAGATGAGAATAGTTTGTACCTCATGCCCATTTTTTGAAGAAGGGCCATTGGTGATCAGCTTTCAGGCAAAGTTGAGGTTTCCTGGGAATCCATGAGCTAGCACCGAGATTGCTGGATAGGCTTTGAAGGTCCAAAACATGTGATCCCAGGAGTTGAGAATTTGGGCTATGTGAAAGGGCATCATAGGTAGATAGGAGAATAGTTGATTGTAGTTGGCTCTCCTATAATCATCACATCCCATAGCTATAATCTCAACCTCATCATCCTCTTCTTCTTCTTTGTCTTCTTGTGAAGATTCCACTTCAAAAATTACCTCCATTGGACTTTCTTGCTCTTGTGCTCTCTCATCCTCCATAGCTTCACTTCTTTCTATTTCTGCAGTTTCTAATTCTAGAATCTCTTGAGAAACTGAGGGGGATTCATGATGATCTCTTGGCAGTTCCTCCTCAGGTGAAGCTTCTTCTGACATAGGAACTTCATGAGGCTCCCCCTCAACTTAATCATTCGTCTGCATTTCACACAGCTCCCCCTTAACTGGAGCATTCTCTAGAGTAAGAACTTCAGGCATGTGACTCCCCCAAAATAGGTATATATCACCCATCTTAGGTCGCCAAATACATGGTACTGAATACAAATACAAACTTAATTATACAACAAGAGCTGAGAGTTTTTACACGAATATTATCTCACAGACAATATTCAAACTCAAATTCAATCCTCATTACACTTATTATCACACTAAATAGTGAAGATTACTTAAACAGCAATCTCGGACCATCACTCCGTTCCCCAACTAGACCCGGCTATGTTCTCATTTCCTGAAGAGAATAATGAAAGCAAAAGGGTGAGCTTAACTAGCCCAGTAAGAAATATTATGACTAAGATAATGCAAAATAAATTATCGTTAGCCTTCAACAGTGTTAAACTGATAAAATACAATAACATCAAGTTTAACTGTAGTGGAACAAGCAATCCATTAGTAGAGTTAAGTAGAGCATGATATCTACTATCTTATAAGATTTAAATAGTTTATCATCAATTTTATCGCTGGGACTTAGCTTAATAAATAAACCACATCATAAATCATCCCTGCACTACGGGCCAAGGATATTCATTAGTATCACGTTCACGAATTATCCTTGCACTACGGGCCAAGGATATTCATATAATCAACAATGGTCATGATAATACCAACAGCTGTCCATCAATGCCCTACGGGCCAATGAGGACTTTTACCACATCATTTATAACATTAAGGTCATGATTATACGGAATAATCCCTGGTCATAATCATACCAATCAATAGTACATCTATGCACGTGATAAGTGGGTTTTATACCTACTTATTGGATATCAATTCACGTGAACTATGCCCATCTCGAGTACATTTCAGTGTGTTTTTAGTTGCATTTCGTGTTATTTTTCATTGCATGTACTGAGAACTCTTTTGGTGTAAAAGTGCAGGAAAATGGCATAGCTTGGCGTTGGTATATGGCATGAGATCAGTGATGGCATGACAAGAGGGTCGAGTGAACAAAAGAAACTGAGAATTGATGGACAAAGAGGCAAGAGTAGGATGTCAAAGAATTAGTAGCAGCATGACAAGGAAGCAGCAAAAGCAGATCACAAGATTGTAGAGTGCAGGAGTCGCGCGACTGTATAACCAGGAACACGTGCGCCCGCGCCATCAACCGGACAGAGCTCATTTTGCACACACGCGCCCGCACCATGTTTACAAAGGGATCGCGCTAGGCCGCAGTTGCTGACTTTATTTTATTTTTGAAATTTTAAGTGTTTGAGCTGGTATAAACTATTCTGGTTAGTACCAGATGCGATCATCGATTGTTTATACGAGTTTTTCATAATAGAGAACTAGTGTTCTACGCTTTGAGCGAATTCCAACGAGTATCCAAGCATAGACTTAATATTTTAAATCTCTTCTTTAGAATTCAATCATTAACTTTGAACTACTTTTATATTGCTGGAGATTATTGAGGATTTGAACATCACTTTTGGATTATAATCAACAATTGGGTTTTATCAACTCTATCATCTTTTTCAATAGTTATTTATTTTCCATGTGTTACTTTAATCCCATAGTGGCTTTTGGTTCAGACATGAACTAAACTCCATTATGGGATTCTAATGGATTTTAATATGTAGTCTAATTGATGGCTTGATTGCTGGATTGTTTGTCTATCGTCAGGAAAATTCTGTTATGATTGATTTGATTGCATGAATGCTTGATCATCATTCATTTTATGTACTTGTATGGAATTGAAAAATAACATGCGAGTATGGTTGTAATCATGATAGCATGCGTGTGTGGGGCTGAATTGCTTAGCTTTATACTTCGTGAATCAGATAGACATATACTGTTTCACCGTGTGAGTTATATAAGGGCTTGTACTTAAATTCAATATGGCTGCAATTTCACATAGAAATATAGTGATTTTGGTTTTATTGATGATTACATGATTTCTATTATATGTGGATATTATGTAAGTAGGTCATAATTCATTGAAAAAAGGTCATGTCTACATCCATGCTCTTGGCTAATTTCCCGTGGTACGTGAATAATCTTACATGATGGTGGTAATTAGATGAACTATTAAATGAAGTTTGGATCCCATTATTTCCAGATTTGAGTTATTACATTATTATTCTTCTTTTAGTTATTATTTGAGTTTAGAGTAATTCAAAATCATAAGCGTTTCGTTTAAGCATATAAAAATAGTGATATAGTTGATGCATAATAGTTTAATTTAGAATTCTTTTTTCGTGGATCGATACTTTACTTACTCTGTATTACTTGTTGACCCATGTATGCTTGCATGAGTTAGAGTCCTTTTATTAGAACTAAAAGGAGGCAACGTCACGTAAGCCACATATGACTTTTATCACAATATAAGCATGAGGATGATGACAATGATATAAGAATTCAATCAAACGAAATCAAGGATAAATATTAAAGACTTTAAATTTATCTAGAGTTTTAAAATATCCAAATTGTCAACATGATACTGCTTTGTGGAGTAAAATTCAAGAATAATATTCATGTATCAAAAATAATTTTGGACATAAAAGAAATTAATTTTTATCGTGAATAGTACTCCGGGTGAATAGTACCTGAGTGAATAGTACCCCGTGAATTGTACCCTGGCATGAAAAGTGCCCCGAATACCCGAGTGAATAGTAACTGGGTAAATAGTAACTCGGGTGAAAATATTGATATTTAATAAGAAAGTTCAGATCAATATTCCAATGAAACGATACTGGATGAAGCGCTAAACTTCAAGGATATCCCACTAATTTCAGGGATTATAGAAGCAATACTTACCATAGTAATTTTAGATTTAAGAATATGAAAAGAAATAACATATGAAACTGCAAATGAATTTTCACCTGTCATGCGATACGTAATCTACGTAGACAGGTTATTCCGATATATTAAAGGATGAATACAAAAAATAGTATTCCTTATGAATACGAAAGAAATAATACCCCTTACCAAATGAAAATAACATATCTTACCTTAGTAGAAGACTGGATACTGCAATAGTGAAGTAGCAGAATACTCTTCTTCTTGTTCTCTATAGTTTCTCTCTCTATAGTTTATCTTGTGAGTCTCAGTGAATTGGTGAGAATGAAAGAAGAATTAAGCTTCTATTTATATGAGAAATGACTAAATAGTAACTAATTCACGAACAGTCCAGATTGATTTACTATTAGAACGGATGGTCCATACTGATTACTATTAAAACCACAACCGACGGTCCAGATTGATTTACTTTTAAAACCAACACTGACGGTCTAGATTGATTTACTTTTAAAACCACCACCGACGGTCCAGATTGATTTATTTTTAAAACCACCACCGACGGTCCAGATTGATTTACTATTAAAACCACCATCGACGGTCTCGATTGATTTACTATTAAAACCACCATCGACGGTCCAGATTGATTTACTATTAAAACCACCACCAATGGTCCAGATTGATTTAACTTATTACACTTTAGTACCCCTAAAGTTTTCCAAGTTTGCATTATTCCCCTCTAACTTTTGTAATTCACTTATCTTCAATAAACATATTCTTTAATACTTCAACAATTATTCATCATTAATATTATAACTCACAATATTTAACAACCAGATCATTCCCAGGAAAGAAGGGGCTTTTCGATAAGGATTTCTCCCTTATTGGCGTGCAATTAGGTGACCAATCCTCTCCTCGACAGAACTTTCTAGTCATCGTCAATATTACAAATAATAATATGAATAACTTTGTCGTATGAATTATTAATTTAATAATAAAAAATATTATGCAGATGATACTACGACAATAATTGAATCAAATAACGTGAGATACTATGCAACAATTACTGTAGCAATAATTGAGTAAACTGAGTGGCTTCTTATGTAAGCATCAATAATCAATACCATGTGCTACTATGCAACCACGCATATTACTGTACTTTTACCACCGGGTAGTTCAACAGTTTAACGGTAAAATTTTTGCTGTTATTTTTATAAAAAGATATTTATGTCGTTTTCTATCTATGACAATACTTCCGTTGTGGGGTCCACCAATGACTGTGTCGTCGTACGAATATTTCCTGTTAAAACAAATATTCCCCGATCAATCGAATATTCCCCGACACAACGAATTTTTTATATCAACTTGCTTACTTTGCAAAATTTTCAAATATCACCCTTAACTTTAACCTTTATCAATTTAACCATTTACTAAATAACATAATAATTATAAGAAAATTGAATACTTTCATTTCATAAAATTCGGGGTCTTACAATCTTCCCTCCTTATCAAATTTCGCCCTCGAAATTTACGTACGTACCTGGTATGCCAAAGGGATGAGGATACCTCATCAGATTCCAACTCTTGAGGTATAACCTTTGAGCGTATAATATGATCTTTCTTATCCAAGATTTTAACAGGTACCTCTTCGTACGTTAAATCTTCCGCTATCTCGTCCGGTTCTAATTCAATAATGTGGTTCAGGTCGTCCACATATTTAAGTAATATCGATACGTGAAAAACGTTATGAACATGCGACATACATGGCGGTAAGGCGAGTCTATAAGCCACAGTTCCTACTCGATCTAGGATTTCAAATGGGCCAATAAATCGAGGGTTGAGATTTCCTCTCTTCGTCGATTCTTGCTTCTAGAATAACACCCTCTTGAACCTTCTTCTTCACATTCATCAGCTCTGAGTCTGTAGCTTGATCGACTTTAACTTTATTGATTAAAGTCAGTTTTAATCGTATATTTGCCATCATCACATGGGTTCTTGGAGTCTTTAACTTTATCTCCATCATTTTTAAGTCGTACGAAATGGGTCTTTGTGTTAACAACATCACACTCGTAATCCGCATACGATCTTCTACTCAACTCGTCAGCTACAACATTTGCTCTTCCACGATGATATTGAATGGTATAGTCGTAATCTTCAACAGCTCGAGCCAACGTCTTTGGCGCATGTTACGTTCATTCTGGGTGAAGAAATATTTGAGGGTTTTAGAAATTGGTTTAAGTTTAATACCAAACTCGATTTCACGCTCTGGGGATAGGCCAGGAAGTTCTTCAGGGAATACGTCAGGAAATTTATTAACAATGGAAATATCATTCAGATCTGATGTATTTTTGTTTAAATCTGTGACATGGGCTAAGATAGCTCACCATCCATTTTTTAATAAATGAATGGCTTTATGGCTTGATATGACAGTGATTGACTTTAGTGGTTTGGTTGCTTGAATTCACATAATAGGTTGGTTAGGAATATGAAAGCTAACAACCTTATGAAAAGAATTAATTTTATCATGGTGAGTAGTTAACAAGTCGATTCCTAGAATCACATCAAAGGCAAGTATTTTCAAAGAGATAAGATCGACAGGTAATGTGAAAGTGTCGATTTGGATCAAACAAGATTTATAAACAGTGGATGTAATGAATTTTCTCCCAACTGAGTTTCAACATATAAATTAAAGTCTAATTTCTCAAGAGTCAAGTTCAAATGTTGAACACAACTAGGTGAAATAAAAGAGTGGGTAGAACCGATATCAAATAAGGTATAGACTTTGCTAGAGTTTATGATTAACTTACCCGTGATAACTTCGTTCGGGTTACTCGCTTTTTGAGAAGTCACGAAAAACGTTCTTCCTGAAACCACCAATTTTGTTTTGTCCGTATCCGCCTTTGGTGCCACCGTCCCAACTGGACTTGATTTTGTTACAGGACAAAATTGAGCTATGTGTCCGTCTTTTCCACAACTAAAACATACCTTGAAGGCTATGAAAAGTTTGGACTTATGTGTCCCTCCTCTCCGCATCTATAGCATATAACTGGCAGTCGTTCTCCTCTCCTAGAATTTGTTGTTGGCGCTGGTGCTGTTGCCGACGTCTTCCCATCATTGTTAAATCTTCTCTTTTTGAATTTTCCACTTGAATCATTTCTTCTATTATCTTGGCCATAATTACCACCCAAGTGGTTACCATTTCGGGCATGTTGATTCCCTCCACGTTTGTTGTCACCGCTTTAATGACTGCTACCATTGGTATTATCGACTTGTTGGTTGCTCTCTCTTGGTTGGGTTGACTCATTATTACACTCCAATAATTGAGCCCTATTTACAACATCTGAATACAAACACAGTTTGTGAGAAATGAGGTATTGACATATTTTGGGTCTCAAACCTCGCAGAAACATTCGCGTCATTCTCTCCTCATTATCAAACAAATGGAATGCGAACCGGGACAACTTGGAAAACTTAGCCTCGTACTGTGATACAGTCATATTGTTTTGCTCCAACTTCATAAACTCCACCTCATTCATGTGACAAATACTTTCGGGAAAGTACTTATCGTTGAAAATTTCTTGGAACTTTTCCCTAGACATTTTGAGTGCAATAGGCTAAGTACGCTTTACTGATTCACACCAGTAATCTGCCTCTGCTCTCAACATGAAGGTGGAAAAGGGAACCTGTGACACCCCCAAATCCGGGTACTTCAATTCCACGGGATTTGGTGTTCACTGTACAAATATCATCTATCTATCTACCCATAATAAATACAACCCATGCAATAGATAGAAATAAAATCTTCCCCTTAAGGGTTATAACATCCGAATAATAATACAATCCCAGGTTAAACTAACCTTAAACATCTGTGCGGAAATATAAACAATAAGTCTTAAACAACATCATTCACATAAGTCTAAACAGAAATTCATAATCATATAATACAACAAGTCTTTATCACTTGTTAATCTTTCTCTTGCCTTTGCTAGTAGAAGGCTCGTCGCTTCTTTCGTTCTTAAATGGAATTTTATTATTACGCAAGAGTGAGCATGATTGCCCACCAATAAAATAATGAAATAACAATGTATAATAACATGCGAGTGAAACAAAGACTTCTGAAATAAAAGCTCAACTTTTGAATCAAGAATGAATAACAAGAATCAAAAGATTTCTGAGGGTCATAAGACCTTGAACTATGTCCTAGGTTATCGTGGGTTATACTTGAAACCTTTAATACTCATAAGCTTTATGGACCTTTCTACTGCATTTTGGGGGATCAACCTTTAGTACCATAACGTGCACAATATCTTAACGTTAATGCATAAGTAAATCCCTTTGCAGGGTTGTTCATCTCAGTTTTACATTCGAGTCCGCACCAAAGGAAGTTTGGTTTGGATAATTTAATAAGGGTTTTGAAATTTGGAACGTTCATCAACTATAGACTAGTCGAATCAATAAGGTTCACTAGTCTAACAAGGTTCAACAATAATGATATTCAAATTGAATAATAATCTCACGAAGTATACAATAGAACAAATATTGTATAACAATTTCATGCTTTGAAAGGATAATAAATCATGAGAATTTACTCAAGGTAAATAATAAACTTGAACAATGATAACCAGTAGGGGTAGGAAACTTACCTCGTGCGTAGATTACACTTTAACTAAACTCGTTCTTTGATTTAAATCATACATATCAATTATGTTCACAATACCAGTCAATTTACAACGTAATAAACAACATAAGTTTATTCTTTTGTCTAACTCGAATTCATGACTATACTTAGTCAATTACTACACTTATTGTCAAAAATTAAGACTTCACGAACAATAAGTTAACTATGCATTCAATCATTCAATTCACATGTAATTGTGTTATGGACGTGTTAATAATTTATCACCTCATTATATGTCTAGCAAGTTTTTATGTTCATTAGATTAAGTTGCTATCACATTTTTATACTTGAACACTTTAAAAAACATTTTCGGATATTTACGCTAAGTGGTATGGCTATTGCATTTCACTTTTGTAGTGGGTCTTGGCACATGATTGGGTCGTTATGCCAATGCATGAAGTCTCGAGTTCGAGTTGGCGCCATGACGACACTCCAGATTCTCAATTTCCAGCTTCAGAAAAGAACACGTAATTCAGCGAAATAAATACTACATAATCATTAATTCTCCAAATTAAACATACCCACATGTTAGAATTCATATATAATCATTACCCAACACTTAAAGAGTGATTTTAACCCATTAAAACATATAACTACAGAATTAAAATATGCAAATTATACTGTTCTTGATGTTCTTGAACACAAACATGGAATTTAATACTACGGATTCGTTATACGGCCAAATCCAACCATTTCGTTTTGTTCGTTTTAGCATGCATAATCATATACAAGTATAAATTTTACAAAACCATTTATGGTTGACATATTAAAGTTATGTATAAGGGCCATATGGCAATTTGACGTACTCTGTAAATTTTTGAAACAATAAGTCACAGTATTATGAAACTTATGATATGGAATCATATACAATATATATAAAACATGCTATTCTACTCGAATTATTACATATATTCATATAATTGTTACCCTTTCCAACTACAGAAACTTTACAAAAGACTTAAGCCATATTTATAAAAACTTTAACAGACATAAAATAAGAATTGGGTTGGAGAGAATTACCCAAAGCGTAGATGAATAAGGATGACAATATCTCTCTACTTCAATCACAGTATACACAATCTCTCTCAAAATTTCTCAAGCTCTCTCTATGATTTCCTTGTTAAACTTAGAAAAATGAATAAGAAAAGACGAATATAATATAGAAAACAACTGACGCGTTGTGGTCAGTTATCTAGTCATGGGTAACTTCTCTCAACTCCCACTAAAGCCATGTTTGGCTACCATTTAAAAGCTTATACCCAATTAATTTAATAAAACCTCTTATACTATAGTTTAAATAATGTCACACTCCTTATAAAATAAATCCAATATTTTATTTAATTTACTTTAAATAAAATATAATAATTTCTCATAAATTCACATAGTCACATAATTAAATTTCTCATTAATAAATAATATCAAATTATTAACTCTCTAATTAATAATTAAATTAATTAAAATAACATTAGGCTTATTAAATATTTCTTTTAATACAATAAGCTCACATAATCACATACTTCGATAATAAAATTTCTCACGTTAATTTAATAAATGTAACACATATAATTAAATTAATCTACCACAATCAAGATCAATTAATTATTTAATCTAATAATTAAATCATCGAAAATATTTATTTACTTCAATAAATATTTAAAATTAAATTACAAAAATCCTGTCATTACATCTTTTCCTCTTCTTGAAAGGATTCTCGTCCCCGAATCACGACTCAATAAATTCAACCTGCTACATTCTCCCCTTACAAAGATTCTCATCCCCGTAATCGCTACACATAAATTAAGTAAATAAATGAGGGTAATTCTTCATCATATTCTCTTTGAGTTCCCACGTAGCTTCTTCAGTATTGTGGTTCCTCTAAATTGCCTTAACAGAAGGTATTACTTTATTTCTGAGAACTTGTTCTTTTCTGTCGATAATTTGAACAGGAATTTCTTAGTAAGATAAGTCTTTGTCAAAATGTAGAGGTTTGTATTCAATTATATGCTTGTAATCGGCTTCGTAGGGTCGTAAAACAGAAACATGGAAGACGTTATGGACATTCTCGAGTGCTGGAGGTAGGGCTACCTCGTACGCAACTTCTCCGATTCTTCTCAGTACTTCAATTGGTCCAATGAATCTTGGGCTCAATTTCTATTTCTTTCCGAACCTGATCTTTCTCTTCTAGGGAGAGACCTTTAAAAACACATAACTACCCGGTTCAAATTCAACTATCTTACTTGGATCAAATCGAAATGTCTTTCTTCGTCATCTTGAGTCGCTACCATTCGTGTTTCTGGATCGGTTTGACTATTTTTGTTGTTCATTGCACTAATTCTAGGCCTAGCAATTTGTCTTTCGCCAACTTCATCCCAATAAAGTGGAGTTCTCGCACTTTCTCGCCAGTATAACGCTTCTTAAGGTGTCATGCCTATACTAAGCGTGGTAAACTGTTGTTGTAGCTTAACTCTACTAACGGTAGGTGATCATCCCAATTTCCTTTAAAGTCCATCACATGTGCTCTTAGTATATCTTCTAATGTCTCAATCGTTCTCTCACTCTATCAATCTATTTGAGGGTGGTATGTTGTACTCATTCGCAAATTGCGTTCTCATGCATTCTCGTAGAGACGCTTCCGTAAATTCGATGTAAGCGCGGATCTCTATCGAAACATTGACACCGGCACTCAGTGCCTCAAACAATCTCTTTCACATATAACCTTGCCAAACCGATCTAAGTTGAATCGATTTTGATCGGAAGGAAGTGTGCGGATTTCGTCAGTTGGTCAACGATAACCCATATCAAGTCGTCAGCCTTTCTGAGTCGTCGGAAGGCCAACCACGAAGTCCATTGTAATATGTTCCCATTTCCATTTTGGGATTTCCAAGGGTTGAAGCAATCCACTTGGTCTCTGATGTTCTGCTTTCACTTTCTGACAGGTAAGACACTTGGCAACACATTCTGCAACATCTCGTTTTAAATTTGTCCACCAGAAATGTTGTCGAAGATCTTGGTACATTTTGGTACTACTAGGGTGAATCGAATATCGTGAACTATAAGCCTCGCTCAAAATTTCTTCCTTAATCTCTTGTATTGGCGGAACCCAAATTCTACTTTTAAATCTCAGTATTCCTTCCTTATCCATCTTAAATCTCGGTTCAGTTCCTTCAGATATCTTCTTTGTCATCTTTTTACATTCTTCGTCTTGAAGCTGAGCCTCCCTCACTTTATCTAGTAGAGTTGTACCAGATTGTATCTGAAATAACTTCTCATCAGTCTCCATAGGATACTTCACTTCCAACTCCAGTTTTTCCATTTCTGCAATTAGCTCCTCTTGAGCAGTCAACCTCATCAATTTCTCACGACCCTTTGTACTTAAGGCGTCGGCAACCACGTTTGCTTTACCCGGATGGTATAAAATTTTACAGTCATAATCCTTAATTAATTCCAACCATCTTCTTTGTCGCATATTCAAATCCTTCCGCGTGAAAATATATTTCAGACTCTTGTGGTCCGTATATATTTCACACTTCTCCCCGTAGAGATAGTGCCTCCAAATTTTCAAAGCAAAAACAACTGCAGCTAACTCCAAGTCGTGGGTCGGATATCCCTTCTCGTAATCCTTCAATTATCGTGATGCATACGCAATGACTTTGCCGTTTTGCATTAGCACATAGCCAAGTCCTTTATGCGACGCATCACTATAAACAACACAATTTCCTGTGTCATCTGGAAGAGATAACACCGGTGCTGAACTTAACCTCTTCTTTAATTCTTGAAAGCTTTCTTCACACTTCTCCGTCCAAACAAATTTCACATCTTTTCGAGTTAAATTCGTTAACGGAATTGCGATCTTGGAAAAGTCTTGAATGAACCTTCTGTAATAACCTGCCAATCCAAGAAAACTTTGTACTTTCGACGGCGTCCTCGACTGATCCCAGTTAATCACGGCTTCGACTTTGGATGGATCTACCGAGATTCCATTTTTATCGATCACGTGCCCAAGAAATTGCACTCGTTCAATCCAAAATTCACATTTCGAAAACTTAGCATACAACTTCTCCCTTCTCAATACCTCCAACGTTAATCTCAAATGTTCTTCGTGTTCTTCCTTGGTTTTTGAATAAACCAAAATGTCATCTATAAATACCACTACGAACTTGTCCAAAAATGGCTTAAACACACCATCCATTAGTCCCATAAATGTTGTAGGAGCATTCGTAAGACCAAACGACATTACTACAAATTCATAGTGACCATATCGCGTTCTGAACGCTATTTTTGGTACATCCTCTGGTCTCACCTTCAGTTGATGATAACCGCTTCTCAAGTTTATCTTGCGAAAGTATCTCGCTCCCTTCAATTGATCAAACAGGTCTTCCATCCTCGGTAATGGATATCTGTTCTTAATTGTGACCTTATTCATTTCTTTGTAGTCAATGCAGAGCCGCATCGATCCATCCTTCTTTTTCACAAACAACACCGGCGCTCCCCACGGTGATACGCTCGGTTGAATGTAATTCTTGTCCAATAATTCTTGTAGTTGTACCATTAGTTCTTTCATCTCTACTGGTGCCATTCGGTATGGTGCCTTCAATATTGGAGCGGTTTCGGGCTCCAAATCGATTACAAAATCTACCTCTCTATCTGGTGGAAGTCCTGGCAAATCGTCTGGAAATACGTCGACGAAGTCACTCATAATCGGTATTTCTTCTACCTTCGAATTCTCTTTTCGACTGTCGACTATGTAAGCTAAGTATCCTATACAGCCTTGCCTTAATAACTTCCTGGCCTGCATCATTGTCAGATAACTCGCTTGTCTAGGCGACTTGCTACCATAAAACACAACCTTTGACGGGGTCATAAGGTTAATACGCTTCTTTTGGCAATCAATTATAGTCCCATAATTGAATAACCAATCCATTCCCAATATAACTTCAAATTCCCCAAGTTGAATAGGGATAAGATTTACGTTCATGATATTAACCTTAATATCCACTCTACGGTTCTTATGTACATACTTAACAGGGATTATTTCTCTATTCACAATTTCTGTGTTCATGGGGTAATCTAATTCATCCCTAGGCAAATCTAAATTCTTAGCAAAGTCATCGGATATAAAGGAACAAGTAGCACCCGAATCAAATAAAACATAAGCATTAATTTTATTGATCGGAATGATACCTGACACCGCATCACGAGATTGAACTGCATCCTGCACTGTCATGTTGAAAGTCCTGCCAGTCGGTTGGTTTGTTGTTGTTGGTCCGGTGATAGTTAAGGCATTTCCACTGTTGTTTTCCCGGTTTCCTCCTGATCCTGACCCTCCCGATCCTTTCTTAAGACAGTCTCTTGCCAGATGGTCCTTTGAACCACAAGTAAAGCAAGCACCCTTTTTTGGGTTAGGACAGTTAGGTGCTATATGGCCTTTCCTGACCACAACTGTAGCACAATCTTTTTCCCTTCATACAAACTCCCAGATGAGCTTTCCCGCAGGTCGGGCATGCTTCGATTCTTTTCTTCTGACTTCATTGTTGATTCCCCGATGATGAGTTTTCATTCCACCTTTTCTTCTGATTAAAATTACCACCTCCTATGCCACTTCCACTAGTCTTGTTATTTCCTTCACCTTCACTCTTCTTCTTCTTCTGATCTTGATTATACTTGGTCACCGCATCGCTTCCACCTTCAGCGAGGATGGCCTTTTCCAAAGACTCCAAAGAAAAGTGTTTATCTCGAAACATTGATACTTTCTTCAGATACCCAAGGTTTTAGTCCTTGTTCGAATCTTCTAGCTTTTCTCTCGTCCGTGTGTACTTGATACGGGGCAAACCTCGCTAATTCGTTGAATCTAGCTGCATAATCAGGTATGCTCATATTTCCCTGCTTCAATTCCAGAAATTGAACCTCTATCTAGTTCTGTGAGCTGGTTAGGAAGTACATCTCGAAAAACATCTCTTTAAATCTCTCCCAAGTAATTACACCTTCACCCCCTTGAACTTTGTTTTCTTACCACCAATAGCTAGCTTTAGACTTCAGCATAAACGTTGCTAAAGCAGTCTTCTGGTCTTCTCTAACCCTACTGACGTCGAAAACCTTCTCCATCTCCATAACCCACATTTGAGCCACGATCGGGTTCATGGAACCTTTAAATTCTGGCGGTCCCACCGCCTTGAAATCTTTGAATGTAGTATTTGGTGGAGCTGGAGGTTGATTATTCATTGCTCCATCTAGCAAGTTAACCAATTGCTGAACCAGATTAACATTGGCGTTATTGTTGTTAATCGTAGACTCTTCCTGAGCTGGTTAACGTTGTTGTCTTCTTCTTGGAGACATAATTCTGTTAAGAATATTCGCTTATTAGGTCTTTATTCAATTTTTCAAACATTTAAGGCTTAGCTAGAACATTTAATCATAATTCACTTAACACGTCAATTTAAATAAACTTTGACATTTCATTTAATTTAAAAGTTTTAACATCATATGATAGCATCACTGCTATTTACATCAACAATCCCGAGATAAGAACCTACAGGATTTAAAACATCAAAATTTTCCTTTGTTTATAATCATATCGGAATTTACATCATTAACTACCAAATAGTTTTCACATAATTAAACTAATACTATCACTGTCTGTCAAGGCGCTGAATAGCCTTGCTACGCTTCTCTTCCATGATACAAGACATCGTCTTGCGATCCAGCATGTACGATAGAAGTCCTTCGAACTAGATGGGGTACCTCAAAACTCGATCTTAGGCCTCATCCTTTGCATGATTATGTGTAGAGTATGTCTCTCAAAGCTTTGCCTTCTTTGCACGACCATCCTCTTCCGCAAGATCAGCACGACGTGACTCTCTTACCCAGCCCTCCTCTCCTATGGCAAGCCTCTCTGAGCTCTCTTTCAGATCCTTCTTCAACTTTTCTATCTTTGCGGTCTTATCTTAGGTTTGACCCTTCTCGTGGACCAAATCCCATTCTACATTCCCCAGTCGTGAGTGAAGAGTCGAAATCTTCCTTTCCTTCTGCTCTAGTGTAATCTGCTGAATAATAGCCCGCTCAGTCAGATCCTGCACCTCATCTCGTAACTCTACATTACGGTCGTATAATGTGTCATATATCTCAGCATCAATGGAGTGTTGTGGAAACTCCTCTTCCTCCTCTTCCTTGTCAAATTCCTCCTCAGGATCCGTCTCAGGTTCATGCTCCTGACCAACAACGGTGATCAATGGAGATGACTCCCACTGTACCAACTGTTCCCTAACGACATGAATGTCTCTGGGCTCCTCTTCTGTAGGTACTATAGGTACTCAGGGTTCCTCCTCCCCAGCTCGACTAGTCCCTCCAACTTCAGACATACTGACAACAAAATTTCAAGTTTTAGTTACTAAGTCGTACTAGTGAGCACATAATTTAACACATAAGCACATAAAGTCTTTTATTATCTTCAATGAATTAAAAAAATTCATTTCCTAGAACTCGATAAGAGTTTTCCATTACTATATTCTTTCTATAAGGCTACTGCCTAAGGTTGTTCCCCTACCTAAGGTTCATAACCTACAACTCTGATACCAACTTGTGACACCCCCAAATCCGGGTATTTCAATTCCACGGGATTTGGTGTTCACTGTAAAAATATCATCTATCTATCTACCCATAATAAATGCAAACCAGGTAATAGATAGAAATAAAATCTTCCCCTTAAGGGTTACAACATCCGAATAATAATACAATCCCAGGTTAAACTAACCTTAAACATCTGTGCAAAAATATAAATAATAAGTCTTAAACAACATCATTCACATAAGTCTAAGCAGAAATACATCATCATATAATACAACAAGTCTTTATCACTTGTTAATCTTTCTCTTGCCTTTGCTAGTAGAAGGCTCGTTGCTTCTTTTGTTCTTAAATGGAATTTTATTATTACGCAAGAGTGAGCATGATTGCCCACCAATAACATAATGAAATAACAATGTATAATAACATGCGAGTGAAGCAAAGACTTCTGAAATAAAAGCTCAACTTTTGAATCAAGAATGAATAACAAGAATCAAAAGATTTCTGAGGGTTATAAGACCTTGAACTATGTCCCTAGGTTATCGTGGGTTATACTTGAAACCTTTAACGACCATAAGCCTATGGACCTTTCTACTGCATTTTTGGGGATCACCTTTAGTACCATACATCGCATGCACAATATCTTAACGTTAATGCATAAGTAAATCCCTTTGCGAGGTTGTTCATCTCGGTTTTACATTCGAGTCCGCACTAAAGGAAAGTTTGGTTTGGATAATTCAATAAGGGTTACGAAATTTAGAACGTTCATCAACTATGGACTAGTTGAATCAATAAGGTTCACTAGTCTAACAAGGTTCAACAATAATGATATTCAAATTGAATAATAATCTCAATAGTATACAATAGAACAAATATTGTATAACAATTTCATACTTTGAAAGGATAATAAATCATGAGAATTTACTCATGAGAATAAATAATAAACTTGAACAATGATAACCAGTAGGGGTAGGAAACTTGCCTCGTGCGTAGATTACACTTTAACTAAACTCGTTCTTTGATTTAAATCATACATTTCAATTATGTTCACAATACCAGTCAATTTACAACGTAATAAACAACATAAGTTTATTCTTTTGTCTAACTCGAATTCATGACTATACTTAGTCAATTACTACACTTATTGTCAAAAATTAAGACTTCACGAACAATAAGTTAACTATGCATTCAATCATTCAAGTCACATGTAATTGTGTTATGGACGTGTTAATAATTTATTTTAACACCTCATTATATGTCTAGCAAGTTTTTATGTTCATTAGATTAAGTTGCTATCACATTAATATACTTGAACACTTAAAAAAACATTTTCTGGACATTCTGCTAAGTGGCATCATTTCATGGCGCCACTTTTTGTATCTTTGGGTCTTACATATGCTGCTTTGGTGAATTAAGTATGCTGTGATGCTGAGTCTCGAGTTCGGAGTTGGCGCATTTGACACTCCAATTTTGAATTTCGATTCATGAAAAACACGAAATTCAAATAAATAAATACTACATAATCATTAATTCTCCAAATTAAACATACCCACATGTTAGAATTCATATATAATCATTACCCAACACTTAAAGAGTGATTTTAACCCATTAAAACATATAACTACAGAATTAAAATATACAAATTGTACTGTTCTTGATGTTCTTGAACACAAACATGGAATTTAATACTACGGATTCGTTATAAGGTCAAATCCAACCATTCAAGTTTCGTTTTGTTCGTTTTAGCATGCATAATCATATACAAGTATAAATTTTACAAAACCATTTATGGTTGACATATTAAAGTTACGTATAAGGGCCATATGGCAATTTGACGTACTCTGTAAATTTTTGAAACAACAAGTCACAGTATTATGAAACTTATGATATGGAATCATATACAATATATATAAAACATGCTATTCTACTCGAATTATTACATATATTCACATAATTGTTACCCTTTCCAACTACAAAAACTTTACAGATGACTTAAGCCATAGTTATGAAAACTTTAACAGACGTAAAATAAGAATTGGGTTGGAG
This sequence comes from Panax quinquefolius, assembly GCA_020205615.1. Classification (NCBI taxonomy): domain Eukaryota; kingdom Viridiplantae; phylum Streptophyta; class Magnoliopsida; order Apiales; family Araliaceae; genus Panax; species Panax quinquefolius. The sequence goes on from CM035170.1 coordinate 51,252,520, forward strand.
AGAATTACCCAAAGCGAAGATGAATAAGGATGACAATATCTCTCTACTTCAATCATAGTATACACAATCTCTCTCAAAATTTCTCAAACTATCTCTGTGATTTCCTTGTTAAACTTAGAAAAATGAATAAGAAAATACGTATATAATATAGAAAACAACTGACGCGTTGTGGTCAGTTACCTAGTCATGGGTAACTTCCCTCAACTCCCACTAAAGTCATGTTTGGCTACCATTTAATAGCTTATACCCAATTAATTTAATAAAACCTCTTATAATATACTTTAAATAATGTCACACTCCTTGTAAAATAAATCCAATATTTTATTTAATTTACTTTAAATAAAATATAATAATTTCTCATAAATTCACATAGTCACATAATTAAATTTCTCATTAATAAATAATGTCAAATTATTAACTCTCTATTTAATAATTAAATTAATTAAAATAACATTAGGCTTATTAAATATTTCTTTTAATACAATAAGCTCACATAATCACATACTTCGATAATAAAAATTCTCCACATTAATTTAATAAATGTAACACATATAATTAAATTAATCTACCACAATTGCATCAATTAATTATTTAATCTAATAATTAAATCATCGAAAATATTTATAATTAAATTACAAAAATCCCGTTCGTCACAGAACCTTTTGCTCTTCAGAGCATCCCAAGAAATCAAATATCTTGGTGATCTGTTTTATCCACGTCTCCACCTTAAGTGGTTTTGGCTCTCCCAGTCTCTGTAAAAAATTTAAGGTATTTATATTCACCACAATATATAAACTTTAAAGTAAATAACTTTAGACTACGTTAAACTTTAAAATTTCTCCATAAAAGTTTATTTTTATGATCATAAATAAAGTTAAAGTTAAATAAAAATAAAATTCAGAGTAAAATTCAGATCACCACCTAGGGTTTGGGCGCTTTCCCACTTAACCACCTATAGTCAGTAAAGCTACATTTAAACTCTCGACTTTTTGAGTTGAAGTGAAAACGTCACTTTTTCCATCCAACTTAACCGTACGTGTATGTCAAATGCCAAAAGCGCGTGAAAAGGGACTATAACAATCAAAAAAAGACTAGTAAATGTCCAAAATACCCCCCTCTTCTTCCTCAAACCACAATCCTCTCTCATTTCTCACTCCTCAAACCATGCGTCCTCTCTCTCTCATTTCTCACTCCTCAAACCACAATCCCTAATTCTCTCCTCTATAATTTTTCTCCGATCATCATCTGTAGCTGAATCTGCAGCAATTTCCCGTGGATCAATTCAGTTTTTGTGCAGATCTAAGAAGACCCAAAAAGACTCTGTACAAATACTATGGATCTCTCTAGAGAAGGCAACATAAAAGCCTCCACCCATGTCTTCTGAAAGTATTCCACCATTTTCTGAGTGAGACAACCAAAAGTCTTTGTACAAAGTCATTCTCTTCATTTCGGCAGCCAAAGAAGAAAAGAACAGGAGCAGTTGAACCAGATTTCCTTATTTGATTGATGAGCTATTTTTCGAATTTGAGGGTTTGGGTTTTGATTCGTTGCGATTTATGTAATTATGTGAAAATAAGGAATAATTTTAAGTGGGGTTGTTAGAAAGAAAAGAAGATTAATGTTATAAATAAGATTTTCTATTTTGGGTGGGTTTAAGTTTTGATTTGTTACAATTCACTGCTCCGCCTATTCGGTGAGCTCGTCCCAGACGGTGTCGTCAGCGGGGAGCATCATCAATTCATCACCCAAGCTTTTGGCTTTTGATGTTTGAGCTTCCGAATTGTTATTGAATGAATAATATATTAACTGTTATATAACTAAACAGATTTGTAAAATAGAAGTTTAGAGATTTTTTCAATATTTTTTTGGTGTGTTCCTTCATTAGAGAGAAGCTTGCCTTTTATAGAAGGAAATGGGACACAAATTCATCAACATTAATTACATCAGACTATGTTATTGGTGTTATATATTATGGTAGATTATTATTCTATTTCTTTGCAGCGGAAATAATTTGATGTACCATCTCAAAAGTAATGCAGAATATATTGTCAACTAGTGGGAAAATTTGTCGAACAGATACCGGGAAGGAGTTTATGGTGAAAGAGGTTAGAGGGGATGGATCGTGGAACAAGCTTAAGGAAGTGGGTACAGGAAGGCAGTTGACTATGGAGGAATTCGAGATGTGTGTTGGTTATTTGCCTATTATTCAAGAATTGATGAGAAGGCAGAATGTGGATGATGGTATTAATAAGGATAATGTAAATTCAAATGCAAATAGAAGAGGGCTGAAATTGAAAAACAAAGGTAGCCGTTGGAGAAGCATAAGGAATGTTGCTAGTTCGGTGACAGGTCATAAGGAGTGTAATTAAGTCTTTAACCAATTCAAATAACAGTATTAAGACGGAAAGCATTTATTCACTTCAACTCAAAAAATGTTTTAGTTTAAAATGTAGGCTTTCTTCGACTACAAGCTGGTTTTAAAGTCACTTCAAACCCTGCGCCATGATCCTAACTTAACCCTAAAATTAAATAATCCAAAAGACTTTAAATTTTATTTCAAGTACATAATATTAATCCAAAAAAGTCATATTAATTTAAAGTAACGTTATTTTTTGGTATTGTATTTAACATTAAGTTAAATAATAATTAGGGAGGGCTTTAAGAAAGTCTTTTGGATTATTTACTTTTATTTTTAATTAGTTCAATACTTTAAGAAATTTTAAACCATAATAAAAAATAAAAAATGAAAATAATCTCCCAAAAACTTAAAACTTTATTTCAAGTACAGTAGTGTGTCCGGTCAGTGAGAAATGGAAGCAAGAGCCAAGAGCGATCAAAGGTTTTGCTCAATCCTTAGCCATTTCTAGTACAGTAGTGTGTCCGGTCAGTGAGAAAGGGAAGAAAGAGCTAAGAGCGATCAAGGGTTTCGCTCAATCCTTAGCCAAAATTGAGTTTCAACCAGGTAGATGCTGGCTCTCTTTCAATTTGATTTCCTCTCTCTTCCTTGGCCAAAGTTTAGGCACGGAGAAATAAAAAATTAGCGCCAAATTTTGCCGCAAGTAGCGAGATAGAGATTTGATTATGTGAATAATGTTTCCTACGGGTATAAGGATTATCATTAATCCCAAAATTTTACCGCAAACTTCATCTTTGTATCTTCAAATCTGCTCCTTCTGTACCCAATTGCAGAAGCCGTAACTTCGAAGGCCCAAAGACCCATCAATTTGTTCGAAGGTATTTTTTTAACAACTTTGTTCCTCCGTATTCCATTACTTGATGAACTGGTTTATATATAAAGACATATATGATTGAATTGATTTTTCTTAGGGCTTTTGATCTGATACTTATACTGATTGTGCCATGTTTAGGTATTTTTCTATTTGGTATTTGTGTGTTGTTTTATTCTAAACTTCTCTGTTTATGAGAATTTTGTTGTAGCTAGAGTTGAATTGTGTTGATAATTTTGGATGTATATTTGTTGTTAACTGTTTATGTAGGTTTGTTGAATTGTTTGAATCTGTTTCTCTCACTTTATTGGATAAGAATTTACTTTAGTTTTAAAATTGCAAATTGCAAATTTTGCTTCTATGTTGAAATTGCACAAGTAATGTTGAAAGATATAATTATAGATCTATGTTTCTTCATCTCAATTCAGATTTATTTGACTCCATGTACGCGTACATGGAAAAACATAGTGTTTTTGTAACCTTTCATAATTCTGAGCTTATCATCACTATATCTGGAAAATGTTAATTTAATGTCAAAGTTTTTATATCACAATAGTGAATAAATAAATAACACAGTCCATGTAATGAAGAGTACATATCAATTGCTTGATTTACTTATGCGGTGGAGTTAATAAGTATATATTTATTTGACTTAATGAAGTAATATCATTTACTTGATTTAATTTGTTATGTGTGAATATTTATTTTAATTGTGAAATGTAATTTCATAATTAATAAAGTAATATTATACATAATATAATTGTATAATTATCTAATTTTGGCCAGAATAAATGTAATAATAATGGATACATAAACATTATATGATAAAACTAGAAATATAAATAAGATAAACGCTTTCTAAAACTTCTTCAATTTCGGCAAAGAGGAGTAATGGGTTGAATTGGGAAGTGGAATAACAGCAGTAAAGAATGCTTATAAGCTAACTATTGAAGCTAGCATTTCAACAAAACTAAGCTTTACAAGGTATGCTATGCACTCTTACTATATGTTATTTGCAACTGAGTTATATATATATATATTATGGATTTAATTGCTATGTTGGCTATGATTTGGCAAGGTGATTGTAATTGTTGTGCGGAGTAATAAGGTTGGTAAAATTTGGGTTTAAAAATGTATAAATACGTTTGAGTTCTGTCCATAAAAATAGTGCACATATTATGTTTGATAAATTTCCTCTTAGGGGTGAACGTCAAGTTAAGCTGTGTGACTTTGGAAGTGCAAAAAAATTGGTATGCTTGCCTTGTTAATTATGCACACATCTTAGTTCCTCAAGTTATGTAAAGTCATAAATTGGCATCTCATTGAAATCTTGTATTGTTGTATTATTTTGAACTTTGATGTTAGTAGTTATCTTTACATTTGCGAATCTAATATTTTATAGACCTACAAAATAGGCTATGAAAATTATTTCATACCCGTGGCTTTATAGTTTTGGCCAAAACTCATCATGATGTCTTGATAGTTAATAAATTTGGCATTCTGGAACAAAAATCTTGTTAGAGATCAAATAGGTTTCTCTAAATGCTGGAAGAGTTTGAGAATATTAAAGAAAACATTTAGTATTCTCTAACTTTTCAAACATTTAGAAAAACCTATCATTTTTTCAGGGGGTGAGGGGAAGGTGTTATTATTTGTAAAGTGGCCTAGTTTTTGATGTCATATATTTTAATGTTGTATTTAATGCTATGTGAGTTTTGTTCATATTTCCTGATTTACTTCTCCAAGAGTTTTACTATATTGTTTCCTTACACGGGGCACTCTAGCCCTTCCAGATAGAGGCCAAAATTTTTTATGCTCAACTCTAATGAACATAGTTATACCTGCAATTTTATTTGTCAAACTTTAATAGTTAAGTATCCTTGACTTCATTGTTCTCTGCAAATTGCCTTGTTAAAAATTGTTCCACTTCAAAATGTAAGTGCAATTTTGACTTATTTGAAGTCAATTTAACATATGTTAGAATTAAAATTTATGTGATTCCTTTAAATGTTATTCATCATGATAAGCATGTAATTTAAACTATTTGGGATTTCCTATTAGTACTCTCCCGGTCAAATTTCTTGGAGTGCTTCTTATTGCGTCTAAACTGCCTAAATAGGACTGTGTTCCCATTATTGAAAAGATTACAAACAAAATTACCTCTTGGACTAACTGTTTCCTTTCTTATTCGGGTAGACTTTAGATGATTAAATCAATTCTTTTTTATATGCAATCTTTGGGTGCTAGGGCCTGAGTCCGTGATTTCTTTTCTCAAAATAATTGGCGACTTCACGAAAGCAACCATTCGACCTTTATCAATCTTAGAAATAATTTTGATTATAGCATTTCTTTAAATGTTAGCGCTTCGACTATATTTTGTGTGAAAATACTCTATTCATTTCGGTAAGAGCTTCCACCATTTGGCGATCTATTCGATTAAAGAAACTAACTATTCCTCGGTTCAAAACAAAGGTGGCCCAAACTTTCTGCTTCCTCGATTCTCTTTTATTTTTTGGCTTCATTTCTTTCGGTGGAAGCTCAAGACCCTCGATATAGTATTTCAATCTTTAAAATTTGTTTGCTACTAGTGATTTTGTGTATCTTTGTTAGGTGTGTATGGTTTGAGGCTTGAGGGTAATTTTGTAATAATTGTAGTGCACAAGTCATATTTGATCGTCAAGTCGCCATAAAGTTCTCGTGGAATGTCCGAAAAGGCTTACAACAGTCACCAATGCAACGATAATGGCTTTAGTATCAAGCTAGTTCTTATGGTCCCGCCTCAATTGCTTATTTTGCAATGTACTTGCACGCACAAAATTAATGCATTTTAAAATTCTAATTAAGAGCCATGATATATTGCAGAACAAGCTTGGTATTAGAGAATCGGGGATTCAATTTGGATGTATCGTGCTCATTCCTTTGGTCCGAAAAGGCTTATCCTCGTAAGGTTTTTCTCATTTCATATTAGTTATCTCTGCTTATGCTTCTATGTTTGACAAAATGACAAACCTAGAAAATATGAACCATAGAACTTGGGCCTCCGCGTGCTTGCTCATGTGTGGGTGCATTCTTTGGTATTTGTGGGTTTATTTGAGGGTGTTTAGCGTCGTATATAGATCCATAGTAAATGTTAGGCCTAGTTATGTGGTTAAGTTCTTGAATAGTTGGTTCCTAGTAAGCAAATTATAGTAATAAGGTGGTATTTTTTTGCTAAATGGTGATCATAAAATGGTTTTTCATTTTTAGATACAGGGATCGGTTTCTTGCAGCATTTCCACCTTCACATCGAGTAAGTGCTGACTTCACTCGCCCTATGTTTACTGCAATACCATTCTATTTGTGTGCAAAAAGACACAAGGTATGCCAATTCATGAATCTATATCTATTTCTCAGTCCTTTTGAATGTGCAAGTCATCACTTTTTTGTATATCAAGAGTACAGAATGAGGAACTTGACATATTGATTGTATCAGTTCTGCTTCCAGATATTACTATTGGTTGGCTTCTCGTCATTTATCTATTATTTTGACAGCTCAAGGTTGACAAGATTAAATTAATTGAACTCTGTAGCGCATTAGAATCTAAATTTTCTAGTGTAAGAAATGTCTCTTTATTAGAACTACTTAAGGTTATTAACTCTACTTTCAAGGTTTATTCTTAGCACATTAATGAACCAATTTGGAAACTATATTTCAGGTCTCTGCCTCCATGAAGGATATTTGCTATGACAAGTTTGGAATATCAAAGGAGAAAAAAGATTCAAAATGTGAAAGGGAACCGAGGTAGCATAGCTTTCATCAATCTCATGCAGTTTTAATGCGTGTGTTCCACTTTTCATAAATGTTATTTTTAATTGTCAAACTTAATACAGTTAGCTCATTTGCATCAATGTCATGATTGTCATCACATTCAACAACTTAGTTTTACATGGTGTGCACTGTGCAGATCTTCTAGATGAATTACCTGAGAAACGGAGGATGGAGGATGGAGGTTATCTATCTGACGATTGAGAGGATGTGACGTCCCCAAAAATAGGTATACATCACCCATCTTGGGTAGTCAGATACATGGTACAGAATTTAAATACAACTTACTAATATAACTGTCGTGTACAATACGACATAAACTGTGAGTTTGAATACAATATTGTCTACTAGAGATCATACAAACTCAAAAGGAGTCCTCATTACAATTATTATCACACTATTTCACACACTACAAGAAAAAGGGCCATCTCATAACCCGAATGATATCGTTGACCTTCTATATCGGTCACGATAATAGTATTAGCGACCGCTATCTCACGAATCGAAAAGAAATCTAGTCGCTAAGAGTATAGATCGATCAGATCGTATCGATCGACGGTCATTGAGAAGAATTTCCCCAAAAATTTTGGTGCGAAACTTTGGCCATGATCATCTATATCAATGACCGCTAATGGCCGCTAATATGTCCACATCATTAAAACTAGTGACCGCATGCGTCATTGATGATGTGATCGATGATTCTTATAACCCTAATCGATTCTAGCATTCGCTCGAACCAAATGACAAGGAAAAAAAAGAGGAGAAACTCGAATGAGGAGAAGAGGAGTAGGGGAGAAGAGAAGAGGAACCACCAACATTCTACTACTTACCGACGCCTTCACCATCACCGTACCACCGCTTAAACCCCTTTAATCTTCCTTTCATAATTTATCAGATATTACAATCTTCCTTTCACAATTTTTTACTTTCTTCGCTCCAAAATTACGGGTAATCGATATGAAAGACCGATTTACTTTATCAGTATGTTATGGGTATATTCATTCCAAAATTATGGGTATATTATGGGTAGCTCATATTTTGTTGGAGACCGATTTTGTTGGAGAAGTTCATATTTCCTTATGAATAGGAAGAAATTCATATTTTGTTAATAATCGACTTTGGGTAGTGATATGAAGAAGAAATTCTTATTTTGATAAGTAATCGATTTTGTTGGAGAAGTTCATATATACTTCCAATTAAACATTTTGAGTATACTAGTTTAATTTGCATTATTATATTGGAAATTTGTATATTTCTCTTGGTTTTGTGTCTTGGGTGCCTAGAAATGACTTTATATACATGTTTGTGCCGTGTAATGTGGCTAGTCCATATTATAGGGAGACTCGCTAATTTTTTTTATTAGTCGGGTAGTTGCGTAACATTTATACTATTAACGAGCCTATTGTTGATCCACTAGAGCCTATTAAGGGCTATTGGAGTCATGGCTCGGCTTGGGGCAACGAGGCCACGCCAAGCTTAGCCAAACCTCACGAGGCCAAGCCAAGCTTGGTTGTTAGCACGGTAGCTATTATTGAAATAAGGTTAAGCCAAAATAAAGCGATCTTTAGGAACCTGTTAGTGCAATGTAGAAGGTAACTAGACACACACGGTCAATAAAGAGATCTGTTTATCTTTTTAACAAGGGTATTTAACACTTATGTATATAAGAATAAAGCTACAAAATGTTATAGAAGCTATAAATTGCTCAACCAAGTTATGATGCTTACAAGTATGCTCAAGTCATATGGTTACAAGTATGCTCAAGTCATATGTTAATTAACATTTATAATGTTGTCTCGTAGTAGGTACTGTGTGGAATCACGGACCTCTATTCGCACCATAGTTGGATGGCACGACAAAAGTCAAGTGCCCAGATAGTCTTCTGATTTGAATTTAGAGTTGGTTGCCAAGTGTTTTTGGAGTATGCGATAGTCACCCGTAATGTATGAATGGTAAGTCGCAGACATCGATGTCCATGTTTAAAGTGTAAGAATGTAAATTATATGGATGAGACATGGTAAACTATCATTTACTTGTTTCGGGTTCATGAAAATTACGAAGAATGTTTGGTGGGCACATGGGCGAGAGAAGAGATGGTGGCATCACACAAGTACACAATTCCGGCAAGAGTACTCATCGTATGAATGAAATGGTCTATGATATTGCAGGCCGATTTTTTGATTGGGAGCAAGGCGAGAGCAACCTATGAATTCGATGCCAAAGACTTCTTTAAGTTATTAGACGAGGGTAGCAAGCCATCAGGGCATGGTTGCACCAAATACACTACATTATTCTGCAGTAGTGGCGACATTACTTAACATCAAGGTGATCACAACACGAGCCATGAGTGTTTTGAGTCACTCTTGAAGGAAATTAAGAGTATGTTGCCTAACGGTGAGAAATTACCCGTAACTATTACTTTTGTAAGAAAATGGTGAAGAAGTTGGGTCTTGGATGCCAAAAGATCGATGCATGTCCCAACAATCGCATGTTATTTTATAAGGAAAATGAATAGATGACAAGGTGCACGCTTTGCGCTCGTGATCGGCTTAGGCCTAATAAAGAGGGTGTGACCGCAAAAAATCAAGTATACCGCTTAAGATTCTAAGGTATTTTCCAATAACACATCGACTAAAAAGATTGTACATGTCTTCAAGATCAAATTTGAACATACGAGTTGGCATGCGAAATCTCCAAATAAAGATGGAGAACTAAATCATCCCGCAGATGGGCGTGGCTTGGAAAGATTTCAACTTAGCACATCCTGAATTTGCATTGAACCTATAAATGTGAGGCTTGGATTGTCCACCGATGGTTTCAACTGTTTGGCCACTCAAATTGCTCCGTACTCATGTTGGCTCGTGATTGTTATCTCGCATAACTCGCTTCCTCGATGTGTATGTAAATAAATACTTATTTCTTTCACTCGTGATTCCCGGGTCCTAAGAGTCCCGGAAAGAACTTAAGATGTTTACTTGAGACCTCTTATAGATTTGAAAGTTAAAGGTATTGTGGGAGGATGGAGTACGACTTGGGATGTTGCAACGAAAACAAATTTCAACCTTAGAAGCGCAATGGTTATGTGGACTATAAGTGACTTCCCACTTATGGTATGTTAATTGGATGGAGTACACACGAGAAGTTGGCTTGTCTGTATTGTATGGAGCATACAAAGTCGTTTAATCTATCAAAAGGTCTAAAGCCTTGTTGGTTTGATCACATCGCTTGCTTCTTCTGGAGATCACCCATTTCAAAGAAATAGAGAACACTTCAGAAAGGGAAAGTAGATAATGATATGCCCGCATCACGATTATTCGAAACGGAGATGCGAGATCGTGTGATGAGATTTCCGGCTATCCCATTTGGTAAGGTTGATGCGACAAACATAATCAATGGGTTTGGTGAATCTCATAACCGGGTTCGGAGAAGCATCTTTTGGGAATCGCCTTATCGGTCTACAAATTTGATTCGCTTATAATCTAGATGTGATGCATATTGAGAAGAATGTGTTCGACAATGTGTTTAACACTATGATGAATGTTACGGGGAAGATAAAAGATAACGATAAGGCACGCTTTTGGACATGAAAGATATTTAGAAGCGTTCCGGATTAGAACTTTATGAATCTCCTAATGGTAAGATTGTCAAACCGCATGCAAGGTACACATTATCCAAAAAGCAAGTCAAGATGTGTGCACATGGGTTAAGTCTCCTCAAACTACCGTAGATGGATATCGCCAAACATTGCAAGGTGTGTTACGGGGAAATTGCAAGGGATGAAGAGTCACGACCGCTATGTGTTCATGGAGAGACTCATGCCTATAAAGATTTCGGATCCGCTTGATAAACCAATATGGGATGCTTTGACGGATCTTAGTCGCTTTTTTCAAAGACTTGTGTTCAAAATCATCGAATGAGAAGGACATGTTTGTACTTGAGAAGAACATCATAGAGATCACGTGTAAACCGGAAAAATATTCCCACCGGTTTTTTCGACTCCACGGAGCATTTGCAAATCCATCTTCCCTATGAAGCTCGTGTTGGGGGTCCAGCTTGAATATAGATGGATGTACCTTTCGAGAGGGTGATGGGAAACCTTAAGAGGAAGGTGAAGAATAGAGCTTATGTCGAGGGGTCGATATGCGAGGCATACAGCTTTTGATGAGATATCTACGCTTGTCTCGCATCATTTTCCTGACGAAGTCTTGATAAAGGCCAATCGAGTATCGAGACATGATAATGGGGAAATGTTGAACTAAATGGTCACATCTTATCAGATTTGGTCTATCTAGCCGCTTTATGGAAAAGGGAAGCGATATTCCTCTCTCGAGCAAGAATTACATGCCGCATATACTTACATTCTTCTCAATCATGAGGAGATTGATTTAATTTGTGGAGGTACACATGTAAACTTGATATTTTATCTTTTAAGTTGAAAATTTATTCTAATATGTTAATGTTTATAACATGGTATAGATTGTACGATGACGAGTTAAAAGTGAAGCATGCCGACATAACCGATAAAGATATTCAAATCAATCGATAAAAACTTTGCACTTCGCTAAAGGACAAAGTAAGTTCAATTTTAAAGCACGTAGTATATATATATATATATATATATATATATATATATATATATACCCATATGTTAACTATGACTTCATTTAATAAGATGGAGTTTTGTAGGCTTTGATCGAGGGATCAACGATTCCGCTAATGTACAAGTCCTAGCTATGGGACCGCATAAGGATCAAGTCACCAATGGTTACAAAATAAATGGTCAGAATTTCACACAAAGGCATACGGGCGTGGTAAAAGAACAACGAACTCGAGTGTGTGTCCAAGAGATTGTTACAATGAGCTTGGTCGTGCCTTTTATGGGGAGTTGGAGGAAATCGTAGAGTTGTCGTCTGGGCACGACGGGGGTCATATTTACTTGTTCAAGTGTCGCTGGTTTGATTCGTAAAAGGGATACGTGTTGATGCATACATGGAATCGCCGATATTGACCTCCATAGTCTCACAGACTCCAACGAACCGCTTGTTTTACCAACTCAAACAAAGACAAGTATACTACACTCCTAGTCCCGTTAGGAAAAGGATGTAATCGCCTTCTGATTGGGAAGTTGTAATTTATACTCCCGCCGTAGTAGTGTAGGTAATTAGTCGATGGGGAGATTTACCAAGAGCGTATGCTTCATAGTCGACTATAATAAATGTGGAGGACGACAATGAAGTAATCCAGTTAGATGGTGGAGATGAACCACACGAATTAGATCCTGAGTCAATACTTGTGTCGATGACATCGATCTCGAGGAGGAAGAGTTATCGATCAATCGACACGTAATCCGGGCGATGATGGTTATGAATCTGCAACACGTGTACAAGATGATTCTCAATCGACATATCGACACTCGAACTCATGAAATGTATGTTTAGCAATACATGTTTTTTATATCATCATGTCATGTTTATGTACTTAAACTATTTAAATGCAACTTTTGTTTATCATCATTTTATATTCATATATATACATATTTATATCAATCGCTATGTTTATGTACTAAACTATTTAAATGCAACTTTTGTTTATCATCATTTTATATTCATATATATACATGTTTATATCATCATGTTTATGTTTATTGTCATATATATAATATAATCAAATATGACTCTAATAACATCTTGAAATTTGTAATATACAGATGGCTTCAAGCAAATACAGCAGAAAAGCGCCATTTGGGTAGGGGCCTAATAATGTGCCCAAGGCCCCTACTAATCCCGATGATCGGATTCTTATTCAGATTCACCCTCCTCCGAATAAAGACGTCGTCCCCGCATATATCATTTATATAAAAGCATTTAAGATTCCATTTATTGTATATTGGTAATGTTTTGATTGATATTATATTGGTAATGTTTTGTTTTGGTCTTATCAGTATTGAAAATTTGTATATTTCTCTTGGTTTGTGTCTTCGGTGCCTAAAAATGTTCATATATGCATGCCGTCGTGCATGTGGCTAGTCTATATTATAGGGAGACTATGGAATTTTTTTTTAAGTATTATAAGTATAAGTTTGAAAAATGTTCACAAATATTATAACTTAGATGTAAATTGCTTTAATATATGCTAATTGATGTTGTATATTATAGTGATTTTTCGATAATAAGATCGCCAAGTGCATATCACAAATTGTGTTTTACGTAATCGGCCTACACTTTGTGATTACGTGGCGAAGCACACCTATCGCCCACAAGGATCTTTGTTTGGGCGTAATTTCGTATGTTTTTAAAATTATGACAAATAATATTAATATAATATTCAAAGGATAATTATTTAGTAATGTTATTATTGTTTTTTATTTGCGTAAACGGTATAGATGGGAGGACGCTTGTGCTTCAAAGATTCGTACATTATTCGGAAAAAGTGCGCTGTCCGCACTAAGGACAACTTGAATAAAGAACAACAAAAAGCCATTCACAATGCCGAGATCGACCATCCGGTGCCGTGGAGAGGATTATATGCACGAAAGATAGCCTCTCAGGTGGTGCACTCCAAATATGATACGAGAGATGTGTGCCCAATGGAGAGTCGAGAGTCGGGTGAAAAGACGAAAGATCGCCACCACCAACAGAGCCTCGGGTGTATCCGATGGCTAAAAAGGCTAAAGGAACATACAAGGGCGGCAGATTTCACGATTAAAGATATCAACGCCTCGCACGATTTTACAAGTTTTAATATGTTTACAATCATGAATTGTAGAAAATATCCCATTTTTACTTAAGTAATATCAGGCTATTTTTGTATAGAGTCTCAGTCTCAAGGTCACCCTATCCATCGGGTCGGATGTGTACGTGGCCACCCGTGATGGTTCCGCCTCGAGGCTATCCAGATAAGCGAATAAGTTTTAACAACCTCGATCTTATTTATTAATACTTACAAAATATTATTTTTAACTATTTAAGTGTTAACATGATGACAGGATACTTATAAACGCTTATCGAATGAGCCGCCATCCTCGAAGGCACTCCACGTCCGCCTATCGATCAAGAGTTGTGGGAGAGGCGTCTGCATTGTGAAGAAGAACTACATTAAAGGTCAAGGACAACGACGACGCCCATCCTTCAAAGGCTCAGCAAAACTACTACTACCCAACTTCATACCATCGAGTCATCTAGTTGTTCATACTCCTACCGACCGTGAGAGCTATATGTCAAGATCGAAATCTTCTAAAGATACTGGGCGGGCACCTGGGGGCTCTTGATCCTGAGGAGTTAGCTAAAGCAGTAGCGGCAGCAGCAGCAGGATAGCATGGGGATGGTGACGAGGTATAAAATCAATTTGTTGTATGTATTGTCGTAATATATACAAGTATCAACATATTTATTATATTTGTAACTTGTTTTATTATTTTGTTAATTATAGGGTGATCAAGGAGGGGATGACGCTTGACATAACCTTGTACTTGTATATTCATTATTTGGATGTTTGTATATATGTTACTTAAACAAGTTTTGAAATGTTATTATATTTATTCAAATCATATTGGTTTTTAAAGGTTTATATACTAGTTTGGCGTATGTGTTGGTGGACGATGGATGTTTATATTGTTTTATATGTTGTTTATCTTGGTGTGTATGTGTGTGTGTTGGATAAAGCAAGTAGAAAACAGTCAGTGTTTTGGGAATTCGCAAAACAAAGAAAATCCTGGTTGTAATTTTTTTATCATATCAATATTTGCGTGACGCGTCATTTGAACGTTATTAGCGACGACATAATATCATCAATGACCGCGTCTTTGTCGTCACCGATAATGGTCAATGACATATGGACCATGTCGACTTTGGCCTGGACCATCTGTCGACTCACTCGTGAATGATCGTTTGTCATTTCTATTATTCATACGGCCGCAGATATCTCGATGCGCTAATAGTGGTCATTGATGTGCATCCTGGGGACCATTTTATCGCGATGACTATCGGTCGACACGATTTCGGTCATGAGAGATAGCTATCTCTGCTGACCGAAGTCTTGTCACGATAATCGATCATTGATAAGCCTTTTGTTGTAGTTACGTAATAGTGAGGACTACTAATGTTATCCTCGGACCATTACTCCGCTCCCCGACTCGTCCCAAATTATATTCTCATTTCTCAAGAGAACAAAGAAAAGAAAGGGTGAGCTCAACTAGCTCAAGAAGAAATATTATGACTAAGATAATGCGTAATAAATTATCATTAGCCTTCAACAAATGTTAAACCGATAAAATATAATGAACATCAAGTTTAACTACAAAAATGAACAAAGAATCCATTAAAAGAGTCAAGTAAAAAATAAAATCTACTATCTTTTATGATTTTAAAAGTTTTTCATCATCTATATAAATTTGAGACTCACTTTTAATAAATATTCCACATCATCGAATCACCCCGCACTACTACGGCCAAGGATATTCTTTAAGATCACGACCACAATTATTCATGCACTACGGCCAAGAATATTTGTGTATTCATTAATGGTCATGATCATGCCAACAATCGCTCCATCAATGCACTACGGCCACCGAGGATTTTTACCACATCATTTGTAACATTACTACCATGATTACACCGATATAGAATAGTCTCTAATCATAATCATACCAAGTCCATCTATGCACTACAAAGCCACGTATGACTTTCAACATAATATAAACATGTGGATGATGACAATGATATAAGAATTCAATAAAACAAGTTCAAGAATTAATTTATCTAGAACCAATAACATCCAAATTGTCAACACGATATCGCTTTGTAGAGTAAAATTCAAGAATACTCGAGAAGAATATTTCCATGAAAGGATACTGATGAAGCGCAAATATCAAGGATATTCCACTAATTTCATGGAGTATAGAAGTTAAAGTTTTAACCAACCGGGTATAATAAAGAATAGAATAACAAAAGAAATCACCATGCATGTGATAGACCGCATGCATGCGCGTGTTATTCCAATGTAATAATAAATAATCTTAACCAGTCCCGTAAAAAACGCACCGACAGGATATTCCAATGTATAATAAAGAATGGAACCAGTCCCACAGAAACACACATGAGATGTTCCAATGTAATAATAATAAAGATTTTAATCAGTCCGTGTTAAAACACACGCATGTGATGTTCCAATGTAATAATAAAAATTTTAACCGTGTCCTGTAAAACACACGCATGTGATGTTCCAATAGAATAATAATAAAGATTTTAACCAGTCCTGTAAAACACACGCATGTGATGTTCCAATAGAATAATAGAAGAATGTCACCAAGTATAGGTAAAACCACGATACAAAGTTATTCCAATGTAAATAATAAGCAATGGAATAACAATGCTTCTCTTCATGAATAAGAAAGAATAACACCCTTACTTTTAGTAGGAGATTGAATACCGCAGAGTGTAGTAACAAAATACTCTTCTTCTTCTCTCTTATTCTCTCTATACTTTCTCTCTATAGCTTGAATGAATTCGTGAAAAATAATGAAGCACTAGCCTCTATTTATAGAAGATTTCTAGCTTAAAGACCGCCGCCATGAAAAGGCAAGTGGTCGACGACTGATTTGGTGATGTGAAAAGAAAAGTGGTTTGATGCCTCAGAATGTGAAACGACAAGTGGTTCGACGCTCGTAATGTGAAACTACAACGAAGGTTCAAAGTGGTTTGACGTCTGGTAAAGGTAATTACTATCGACGAAGGTAATTACTATTCACAAAGGTAATTACTATCGACGAAAGGTAATTACTATCGACGCAGAGACTCTTAGATGATGACATATGGGCCCCCATAAAAATAATCAAACTTACCACAAACGCCTCATAATGACTTTTATATACATCAAGGATCGAATAAATATTACCACAAATCATTTTATTTTTAATCAACACATATTTAATCTTTCAACAATTATTAATCATTTATAACTTGTCGCCTCAATTATTGATTTAATACTATAACATATTATACGATCATACTATGACAATAATTGAATCAATAATATAAGAGATATGATGCAAAGAATTATCAGTAGCAATAATTGAGAATAACTGAGTGACTTCTCACGTAAGCATCAATAATCAATATCGTGTGCTACTATACAACTATGTGTATTATCGTATTTTTACTACCGGGTAGTTCAATGGTTTTAATTCAAATACCTCTCGCCGTTATTTTTATAGAAAGATAATTTTGTCGCTTTCTCTCACTTACAATACTTCCGCCATGGGGGTCCACCAATGATTGAGCCATCGTATTTAATATTCCCTACAAAAAGAATATTCCTCACCAAACGAATATTTTATAACAACTTGCTTACTTTGCAAAATTTATAAATATTACCCACAACTATAACATTATATCAAATTTATTCCATAATATTCAAAAATAATATTTATAGAAAATTCATCTTTATTTATAAAAGTTGGGGTCTTACAACCTCCCTTCTTATGAAATTTCATCTCGAAATTAGGGTACTTACCGGTATGTCGAAGAGGTAAGGATACGTTGATTTCATTTCAAATTCTAACTCCCAAGTCATTTCTTCAACATCGTGGTTCCCCCACAAAACTTTAACTTGAGGTATAACCTTGGAGCGTAGAATATGTTCCTTCTTATCCAAGATTTGAACAGAACCCTTCATACGTCAAATCTTCCTCTATTTCGTCCGGCTCTAACTCAATAATGTGGTTCGGTCTTTCACATATTTACGTAACATGGATATGTGAAAAACGTTATGAACACGAGACATACTTACGCAGAAAAGCGAGTCTATAGGCCACGCCCCTACTCGATCGAGGATTAAAATGGACCGATGAATCGAGGATTAAGTTTTCCTCTCTTTCAAAATCTTGTAACTCCTTTCCATGGAGCAACTCTTAACAACACATGATCTCCTATATCGAATTCCACGTCCTTTCAATGAAGATCAGCATAACTCTTTTGTCAATTTTATGAGGTTTTTATACGTTGTCGGATCGTTTGAATCTTTTCCGTAGTCATACGTACCAACTCTGGTCCCAACAACGTTGCTTTATCCACCTCATCCCAGCATACTGAAGAACGACACTTTCTTCCATACAACGCTTCGAATGGAGCCATGCCAATACTTGTTTGATAACTGTTGTTGTAGGAAAACTCCACCAATGGTAAGAACTTGTCCCAACTTTCCTTGAAATCAAGGACACGTAGTCTTAATAGATCTTCAAGAGTTTGAATAGTCCTCTCCGATCGTCCGTCTGTCTCCGAGGATGATATGCCGAAGCTAAATCGTAAGTCTGTGCCCATAGCTTTTTGCAAACTAACCCAAAATTGTGAAGTGAATCTTGGGTCTCGATCGAGACTATGGATACCGGCATACCATGCGCCTTACAATCTCGCTTTATGTACATACGAGCAAGACGTTCAAGTGTATAAGTTTCTCGTGTCTGTAGAAATGAGCGGACTTGGTCAATCTATCAACAATGACCCAAATCGCATCTATACCTTGAGAAACCTTAGGAAGACAGGTAACGAAATCCATGGTAATGTGCTCCCACTTCCATTTTGGAATTTCAAGTGGTTGCAATGGACCTTTTGGTACTTGATGCTCCGCTTTAACTCGCTGACAAGTTAGACACCTCGAGATAAACAAATACTTATCTCTCTCTTTCATATTGCTTCCACCAAAATGTACGACGAATATCATGATACATTTTGGTACTCCCAAGATGGATTGCAAATGGTGTATCAGGCGCCCCATCATGATATTATACTTTAAATCGTGGTCGTTAGAACACAAAGTCCGGAGTCGACTCAAGTATTCCTTCTTCATCGATTCTTGCTTTCTTGACAAAGACCTTCTTGCACTTTCTTCCTCATACGCATCGCCTCCGTGTCCGAAGCTTGAGCGCCTTTTAACTTTATCGATTAAAGTCTCTGCTCTACTCAGATACTCGCTATCATCACACGCGTCCCTCGAGTCTTTAACTCTATCTCCATCCTTTGCAAGTCACACAAAATGGGCCTTTCATACGACAATATCGCACTCAGATTGCATATATGATCTTCTACTCAACGCGCCACCTACCACGCTCGCTTTTCCGGATAGTATTGGATGGTATGATCATAATCTTTCAATGCAGCTTAAAGCCAACGTCGTTGTCGCATGTCGAGTTCCTTTTGAGTGAAGAAATATTTGAGGCTTTTATGATCCGTAAAGATCTCCACTTTCTCCCCATACAAGTAATGCCTCCAAATTTTAAGTGCAAGATAATAAATGCTAACTCTAGATCATGAGTAGGATAATTCCTCTCATATTCTTTGAGTTGTCATGAGGCATAAAGCTATAACTTTTCCATGTCAGCATAAGAACACATCCCAACCCTTTGCTCAAGCATCATCAGAGATGACAAATCCTCCGAGCCGATGGTATTGTCGTAACATGTCTTTAAATAAGTCTCCTCTTGAGTTCTTGAAAACTCTTCTCACATTCTTCTCTCCAACCGAACTTTGTATCTTTCTCGAGTCACCGAGTCAATGGAGTAGCGATTCGAGAAAATCCTTCCACGAATCTCCGATAATAACTAGCTAAACCGAGAAAGCTACGATTTCTATTAATCGATTTAGGTTGTTCCCGACTTTGAATAGCTTCAATCTTTGGCTGGGTCAATGATATTCCATGACTTGATACCACGTGCCCAAGGAATGCTACTTCTTCAAGCCGAACTCGCATTTCTTCAACTTGGCATAAAGCTTATATTCACGAAGCTTTTGGAGTGTCGACCTCAAGTGTTGCTCATGATCTTCACGGATTTTGGAATAAATAAGGATGTCATCAATAAAGACGACCACAAAGTGATCCAAATATTCCTTGAATACTCGGTTCATCATATCCATGAAGGCAAAGAGGAGCATTAGTCAATCCAAAGGACATGACTAGGAATTCATAATGTCCGCATCGAGATCCGAAAGCCGCCTTTGAATGTCGCTGGTTCTAATTTTCAATTGGTGATATCCTAAACTAAGATCAATCTTTCAAAAGAATTTGGCTCCTTGCAATCGGGTCAAACAGTCATCAATACGTGGCAATGGATACCTATTTTTGATGGTGACATGATTCAACTCCCGATAATCAATACAAAGTCGCATACTCCCATCTTTCTTCTTCACGAATAGAACAGGAGCACCCCAAGGAGAAGTACTAGGACGAATAAAGCCAATGTCTAACAATTCCTGCAGTTGGGTCTTTAACTCCTCGAAGTTCAATAGGAGCCATTCGATATGGGGCTTTGGAAATAGGTTTTGTACCGGGTTCAAGGTCGATACAAAATTCAATTTCACACTCTGGGGGTAGGCCAGGAAGTTCTTCGGGGAATACGTCAGGAAATTTATTAACAATAGAAATATCGTTCAAAACTGACGTATTTTTGTTTAAATCAGCGATATGAGCTAAGAAAGCTTGACATCCGCTTTTCAATAAACGAATAGCTTTTATGGCTTGAGATGACCGTGATTGATTTTAATGGTTTGGTCGCCAATTCGCATAATAGGTTGGTTAGGAATATGAAAGCTAACAACCTTACTTAAAACAATCAATTTTTGCATGATAAGTAGTTAACCAATCAATCCTTTGTAATCACGCCAAATGCAAGTATTTTTAATGAAATAAGATCGACAGTAAATGTGAGGGTACCGATTTGAACCAAACAAGACTTATAAACAAAGGATGTAATGAAGGTTTCTCCCAACGGAGTTTCCACAGATAAGTCAAAGTCTAATTTCTCCTGAGTCAAATTTAATCGATGAGCGCAAGTAGGAGAAATAAAAGAATGGGTAGAACCGTATCAAATAAAGTATAGACATCATTAGAGTTTATGATAAGCTTACCCGTGATGACCTCATTCGGTTCCTTGCTCTCTCGGAGGTCACAACAAACGCCTCCTCAGGTTACCGACTTTTCTGATTTTTCCGGACTACCATTGGTGCTCCATCCTAGCTGAATTTGTCTTGATAGAAATGACAAAATCGAGCTAAGTGACCTTCTCTTCCACAATTATAACATGCTTTGACTATGATGCGCGCGCAGACTTGATGTGTCCCTCTCCTCCACATTTGAAGCATATAATAGGTGGTCTTTCTCCTTCCTTAACAACGGGTCTTTGGTCTTTGACGCCTTTTCCATCATCATTGAATCTCCTTTTCTTGAAATGTCCATTCTTATTGTTTTGTTCTCATTACCACCAAAGTGGTTACCATATCCGCCCGCTGATTCCCTCCACGCTTGTTGTCACCGCTTCATGACTATTCTCGCCGGTATTATAATTTTGCTTAATTTACCGCTTCTTTTAGTCATATTGACTCGTTATCGCTGCTCCACTAATCGAGCCCTATTTACAACATCTAAATACAAACACGCTTTATGAGAAATAAGATGTTGGACGTATCTCCCGCTTCAAACCTCTTAAAAACATTCGCTACCATTCTCTCTTCATTATCCACCAAGTGGGACGAAATCGTGATAACTCCGCAAATTTTGCCTCGTATCATGCGACACCTGGCCATATTGTTTTGTTCCAACTTGATAAACTCCACCTCCTTCATGTGGCGAATACTTTTAGGAAAGTATTCGTCGTTGAATGACTCCTAGAACTTCTCCCAAGATATCTTCAAGACAAAGAGTTGAGTACGCTTTTACCGATTCCCACCAAGAATCGCCTCTCGCCAACAACATAAAGGCGAAAGGGAACCTTTTGCTCTGAGCATCCCAAGACATCAAATATCTTGGTAATCTGCTTTATCCATGCTTCCGCCAAGTGGTTTTGCTCTCCTTAAACTCCGGTGGTCCCATCTCCTTGAATTGTTTAGCGGTGACCACCCGAGAGTTTTTCGTTTCCACCTACGTTTTGGGACAGAGTCGCTCTACTCATTGCTGCATGAATCGCATAAAGCCTCCGAACATTTGATCATTCATCATTTGGTCGTTGTTGTTGTTTTCAGACGAGATTGATTGCCGCCTCGATGCATGCACATTATCCTCGATTATTGATATGTGGTGAATCAACGATCGCTTTGTGCTCCATCGCTATTCCCAACATTCTCGGATGTCATTTTCGTGACATCGCCACAAAACAAAAGGTTAATCGACATGTAACATATTATCCCTATATTCTCGATCGACCATAAAAAAATAGCACATAAACTTAGGTAGGTCATACTAATAAGGTATTCCCCGCCTCCCCTCCTAGTACTATTCTCACATCTTAACCAGGATCATATCCCTAAGCTATGATACCAACCGTGACGCCCCAAAATAGGTATACATCACCCATCTTGGGTAGTCGATACATGGTATGTAATTTAAATACAACTTACTAATATAACTCATAGGTATACAATACGACATAAACTGTGAGATTGAATACAATATTGTCTACTAGAGATCATACAAACTCAAAAGGAGTCCTCATTACAATTATTATCACACTATTTCACAGAATAGTGAGGACTACTAATGCTATCCTCTGGACCATTACTCCGCTCCCCGACTCGTCCCAAATATATTCTCATTTCAAGAGAATAAAGAAAGAAAGGGTGAGCTCAACTAGCTCAGTAAGAAATATTATGACTAAGATAATGCAGAATAAATTATCATTAGCCTACAACAGTGTTAAACTAATAAAATATATTGAACATCAAGTTTAACTACACACCGAACCAAAGAATCCATTAAAAGAGTCAAGTAGAAAATAAAATCTACTATCTTTTATGATTTTAAAAGGTTTTTCATCATCATTATAAATTTAGACTCACTTTTAATAAATATTCCACATCATCGAATCACCCCCGCACTACTACCAAGGATATTCTTTAGTATCACGACCACAATTATTCATGCACTACGGCCAAGAATATTTGTGTATTCATTAATGGTCATGATCATGCCAACAACTCGCCCATCAATGCACTACGGCCATCAAGATTTTCACCACATCATTTGTAACATTACTGATTATTACATAATCGAATAGTCTCTCGGTCATAATCATACCAAGTCCATCTATGCACTACAGCCACGTATGACTTTCAACATAATATAAACATGAGGATGATGACAATGATATAAGAATTCAATAAAACAAGTTCAAGAATTAATTTATCTAGAACCAATAATATCCAAACAATCAACATGATCATCGCTTTGTAGAGTAAAATTCAAGAATATCGAGAAGAATATTTCCATGAAAGGATATCGGATGAAGCGCAAATATCAAGGATATTCCACTAATTTCATGGAGTATAGAAGTTAAAGTTTTAACCAACCGGGTATAATAAAGAATGGAATAACAAAAGAAATCACCATGCATGTGATAGATCAAGCATGCAGCAAAAGTTATTCCAATGTAATAATAAATAATCGGAACTGTGTCCCAAGTAAAACGCACCCGGATGGTGATATTCCAACAGAATAATAAAGAATGGAACCAGTCCCACAGAAAACACACAGACGTGATGTTCCAATGTATAATAATAAAGATGGAACCAGTCCGATAAAATACATGTATGTGATGTTCCAATAGAATAATAATAAAGATTTTAACTGTGTCCCAGTATAAAACACATGATGTGATGTTCCAATAGAATAATAATAAAGATTTTAACCAGTCCTGTAAAAACACATGCATGTGGATGTTCCAATAGAATAATAGAAGAATGTCACCAAGTATAGGTAAACCACGTATACATGTTATTCCAATGTAATAATAAGCAATGGAATAACAACAGCTTCTCTTCGTAATAAGAAAGAATAACACCCTTACTTTTAGTAGGAGATTGAATACCGCAGAGTGTAGTAACAAAATACTCTTTTCTTTCTCTCTTATTCTCTCTATACTTTCTCTCTCTAGCTTGAATGAATTCGTGAAAATAATGAAGCACTAGGCCTCTATTTATAGAAGATTTCTAGCTTAAGACCGCCATGAAAAGGCAAGTGGCTCGACGACCGGTGATGTGAAAAGAAAAGTGGTTTGGACGCTGTAATGTGAAACGACAAGTGGTTCGGCGCCGTAATGTGAAACGAAAAAAGTGGTTTGATGTCCGTCCGTAAAGGTAATTACTATCGACGAAGGTAATTACTATTCACAAAGGTAATTACTATCGACGAAGGTAATTACTTATCGACGAAGAGACTCTTAGATGATGACATATATGGGCCCCCATAAAATAATCAAACTTACCACAAACGCCTCATAATGCACTCTTTATATACATCAAGGATCAATAAATATTACCACAAATCATTTTATTTTTAATCAACACATATTTAATCTTTCAACAATTATTAATCATTTATAACTTGTCGCCTCAATTATTGATTTAATACTATAACATATTATACGCATCATATCAGTGACAATAATTGAATCAATAATATAAGAGATATGATGCAAAGAATTATCAGAGTAATAATTGAGAATAGTGAGTGACTTCTCACGTAAGCATCAATAATCAATATCGTGTGCTACTATATCTGACTACGCCAGACATCGTATTTTTCTACCGGGTAGTTCAACAGCTTTTAACAAGAATAACACCTCTGCCGTTATTTTTATAGAAAAGATAATTTTGTTATTTTCTAACTACGACAATACTTCCGTTGTGGGGTCCACCAATGATTGGTATCATATGAATATTCCCCGATAAAAAGAATATTCCCCAACCAAACGAATATTTTATAACAACTTGCTTACTTTGCAAAATTTATAAATATTACCCACAACTATAACATTTTATCAAATTTATTCCATAATATTCAAAAATAATATTTATAGAAAAATTCATCTTTATTTATAAAAGTTGGGGTCTTACAGAGGAGGTATTTACAATTCACTTAGTAGAAATTTTCCTTCATGCTATTATTATCAGGATTATAATACTGCTCGATGAAACCAAAGTAGAGTAGTAATTCCTAAGCTTTTGATAGCTTAGATACATCAAATTGTCTTATTCTTATCATTCCTATCAAGTTGGCTTACACAGCTACCAATTCCAACATGTTGCCCCCACTAGTCATCTATACCTCCTATAAACAAAAATGTATCCTCTAGAAATCCTTTTCCTTGCTCACTTAGCATAAGATCTCGTACTTTACTGTATATAATTTCTTCATTGGCTTCTTTGCAAAAGTTTTTATGGAGTTTTGTATTCAATGTTATCTTGCTACATATATTTCACTTGTTCTCAATTTCAAGCACCACATCCGCATGTGGTTGATAAGATTGTACTCTGTCAATTGAGTATAAAGTCTATAGGCAATGCTTCTACTGATGATAGTTATTTGTTGTAATCACTCAATCTGCTCTATTGTGATGATGGTTATCTGTTGTATTCTATCTGTTGGGCATCCTTGCTCTGTTATGTTGTTGTTGGTGATATACCAGGTCTAGGATGTTGGTATCTTATTACCCTGCTACCTTTGTTGTGGGTGGTTCTATCATGTTATTTAGGAATACTGTTGTGAATGCATATGTTGCTGGGTTTCTAGGTATTTCTAGGTACCTGTAAATGCATTTGGTTACTGGTGCAGTCTATCATACTAATGTTTTGCTCCCAATTCTTTTTTTTTTTTGCTGTGAATCTCTTGTTGCAGCAAAGTGCATGCTACTACAGTTTCTACTACTGCATATGCTTGGTGATGGCCTTTTATTTCACCCATTGGTGTAAATTTGCTTTAGTCTACATATGGTTTGGGGTTTTAGTTGGTTCTAGGTCATTGTGGCGAAGGGATGTTCTTTGCAATTTCTTCAGAATGGTCCGATTTTAAGCTTTGAGTGCCTCTCTACTCTTTGACTACATAGTGGGTTTGGGCATTGGAGCTTAGCTAATCTGAGATCTTCTTGCTTAACTCATCGCTAATGCTTTCTCGCCTTCGCTATGATGTTGGGCCCTTACATTCGCTGTTCTTTGCTATGTATGGGTTATGATATGAGTGGCTAATTGGTTCATTTCTTTGTTTATTGCTTAATCATTATGCTTATCATTTTACTATATGGGGAAAGCTTAATTTGGTTGAGCTCTAATGTTGTTAATGCTATAGTTGGTCTGCTAGGTTTTTAAATTTGGTTAGGTCTATCTTTATGGGTTTGGCTAGCTTTTTAAATTTGGTTTAAATTGTATTAGTCTGTTGATATCCTTTTAGGCTTTATGCTTTATTTTAGCACATTTACTATAGCCAGCTGATTTTACTTCTTTGCATTTGATTTACTATTGACATCATAGGACATGTCCTTTGATGGTCACTGTATGGGGTATGCATAATGAATTATGTATATTTCCTTTTATTTAATTTAAGTTTAATTTTAGAAAAAAAAATTAAAATCTGTGATTTGAAAATTAATTATAATTTGCAATGAATTTTGATTATTTATCAATTAATTTTTTATTTAAAATTTTATAATTTGTGAAGGATTTTACTTGAGAAATGGATTTTAATGAAGGATTATTTTCCTCACTAAATCTTTTCTAGCTAATTAGCTTGTCATCAATGAAGGATTATTTCTCTCACTAATTTGAAGATACATTCTCAATTTATAATTCGTGAAGGAAAATTTTCTCTCGTTAAATAAATTTGTTCTTCATAATATATTATTTGTGAGGGAATAAAGTTATTCACTAATTTCAAATAGTCTTTAAAATATTATTTGTGAAGGAAACCAATCTTTCACTAAATAACAATATTCTATTACTAAATACAATTTGTGAATAAAAAAGTTATTCACAATATATCCTTCACAAAAAACATTTAGTTACTACTTAGCGAAGGATACCCAATTGCGAGGAGGTCTAATGTGAGCACTCGTGTGAAGGAAATATTTCTTCGCAATAAATCATTTGTGAATGATATAGGGCCTCTAGTGCAGGATTTGTCCTTCACTAGAGGCCATTTTTGGTGTAGTGTCACCTGATGTTGCATGAATTGCATAAAGCCTCTGAACATCCCATCATTTATCATTTGATCGGTGTTGTTGTTTACCTGAGGATTATTGTCTTCCTGTTGCACATTATCATGGATATTAATCGTTGGTGACTCAACGGTCTCATGTGCTTCATTTCTTATCTCGATATTTTCAGATGCCATTTAAAACATTGCCACAAAACAAGGGTTAATTTGCATGCCACATATTATCCCTATACTCTGACCGACCAATTAAATACCAAATAAACTTAGGTAGGTCGTACTAGCGAAGTAATTCCCCGTCTCTCCCCTCCTAGTTCTTGTCTCACATCTCACTAGGGATCATATCCTAAGCTTTGATATTAACCGCGACGCCCCAAAATAGGTATACATCACCCATCTTGGGTCGCCAAATACATGGTACTGAATACAAATACAAACTTAATTATACAACAAGAGCGGAGATTTTTTACATGAATATCGTCTCATAGACAATATCCAAACTCAAATTCAATCCTCATTACATTTATTATCACACTAAATAGTGAGGATTACTAAAACAACCATCTCAGACCATCACTCCGTTCCCCGACTAGTCCTGGTTATGTTCTCATTTCCTGAAGAGAATAATGAAAGCAAAAGGGTGAGCTCAACTAGCCCAGTAAAAAATATTTTGACTAAGATAATGCAAAATAAATTATCATTAGCCTTCAACAATGTTAAATTGATAAAATACAATAACATCAAGTTTAACTGCAGCGGAACAAGCAATCCATTAGAAGAGTCAAGTAGAGCATGATATCTACTATGTTCTAAGATTTAAACAGTTTATCATCAGTTTTATCCCTGGGACTCATCTTAATAAATAAACCACATCATCGAATCATCCCTGCACTACAGGCTAAGGATATTCATTAGTATCACGTCCACGAATTATCCCTACACTACGGGCCATAGATATTCATATAATCATCAATTGTCATGATCATACCAACAACTGCCCATTAATGCACTACGAGCTAATGAATACTTTTACCACATCATTTGTAACATTACAGTCATGATTATACCGAATAATCCCTGGTAATAATTATACCAATAAATAGTACATCTATGCATGTCAGCTACATATGACTTTTATCACAATATAAGCATGAGGATGATGACAATGATATAAGAATTCAATCAAACGAGATCAAGGATAAATATTAAAGACTTTAAATTTATCCAGAGTTTAAAAATATCCAAATTGTCAACATGATACTGCTTTGTGGAGTAAAATTCAAGAATAATATTCATGTATCAAAAATAATTTGGGACAGAAAAGAAATCAATTTTTATCATGAATAGTACTCTGGGTGAATAGTACCCGAGTGAATAGTACCCCGTGAATAGTACCCCCGCATGAAAAGTGCCCCAAATACCCGAGTGAATAGTAATCGGGTGAATAGTAACTCGTGAATAGTAACTCAGGTGAAAATATTGATATTTAATAAGAAAGTTCATATCAATATTCCAATGTAACGATACTGGATGAAGCACAAAACTTCAAGGATATCCCACTAATTTCAGGGATTATAGAAGCAATACTTACCATAGTAAGATTACATTTAAGAATATGAAAAGAAATAACATACGAAACTGCAAATGGATATTCACCTGTCATGCGGTACGTAATCTGCGTAGACAGGTTATTCCAACATATTAAAGGATGTATAAGAAAAAATAGTATTCCTTATGAATACGAAAGAAATAATACCCCTTACCAAACGAAAATAACATCCCTTACCTTAGTAGAAGACTGAATACAACAATAGTGAAGTAGTAGAATACTCTTCTTCTTGCTTTCTATAGTTTCTCTCTCTATAGTTTCTCTTGTGAGTCGCAGTGAATTGGTGATAATGAAAGAAGAATTAAGCTTCTATTTATAGGAGAAATGAATAAATATTAACTAATTCACGAACGGTCAAGATTTATTTACTATTAGAATGGACGGTCCAGATTGATTACTATTAAAACCACAACCAACAGTCCTATTTGATTTACTTTTAAAACCACCACCGACGATCCAGATTGATTTACTTTTAAAACTACCACCAACAGTCCAGATTGATTTACTATTAAAACCACCACCGACGGTCCAGATTGATTTACTATTAAAACCACCATGGATGGTCCAGATTGATTTACTATTGAAACCACCATCGACGGTCCAAATTGATTTACTATTAAAACCACCACCAATGGTGCAGATTGATTTAACTTATTACACTTTAGTACCCCTAAAGTTTTCCAAGTTTGCATTATTCATCTCAAGTTTTGTAATTCACTTATCTTCAGTAAACACATTCTTTAATACTTCAACAATTATGCATCATTAATATTATAACTCATAATATTTAACAACTAGATCATTCTTAGGAAAGAGGGGGCTTTCTGATAAGGATTTCCCCCTATTGGCACGTAATTAGGTGACCAAACCTCTCCTCGACAGAACTTTCTAGACATCGTCAATATTATAAATAATAATATGAATAACTTTATCGTCTCAATTATTAATTTAATAATATAAAATATTATGCAGATGATACTATGTCAATAATTGAATCAAATAACGTGAGATATTATGCAACAATTACTGTTGTAATAATTGATTAAACTGAGTGGCTTCTTATGTAAGCATCAATAATCAATATCGGGTGCTACTATGCAACCATGCGTATTACTGTACTTTTACCACCGGGTAGTTTAACAGTTTAACGGTAAAACTTTCGCCGTTATTTTTATAAAAAGATATTTTTGTCATTATCTATCTACGACAATACTTCCATTGTGGGGTCCACCAATGATTGTGCCATCGTACGAATATTCCCTGTTAAAACGAATATTCCCCGACACAACGAATATTTTATATCAACTTGCTCACTTTACAAAATTTTCAAATATTACCCTTAACTTTAACCTTTATCAATTTAACCATTTACTAAATAACATAATAATTATAAGAAAATTGAATACTTTCATTTCATAAATATCGGGGTCTTACAAGGCAGCTCCCCCTCAACTTGAGTTGGGTTCTTTTGACTTGCTTCGGATAGCCCCTTCTCAGCTTCGGGTAATCCTTCTTCAGCAGCTATCTTTCTGTCTTCTTCTTTTAGCACTGCTTCATTGACAAAGATGTACTTCTTGGCTTCCTAAATTTGAGCTATGTACCATAAAGACTTTCTTCACTTCACTCACCGAAGGTTGATTAGCTTGAGAAGCTGTTACAGCATTTTCTTCAGGAGTGATGTCTAGTCTGGTCTCTACGATCGGTAGAGACTCTACGATCGAAGAGACAGATGGCTTCTTTGTCTTGTGACTGTGTTTTTTCCTTTTTAAGCAGTTGAGAGATGGTATCTTTGTCTTCATCTTCCTCAGCATGTTGTTCTTTCTTTCTCAAGTTCCTCAGAGTTTTAGTGCCAGAACACTCTTGAGGTACATCAGTGGTTGAACCTTGAGGTTCCTCTACCATTTGAGCCTTCTATTTTCTTTTACCCTTATTTTTTCTGACTAAGGCAATGGGTTCTTCCTTGTTGATTTTTTCTTCTTCTTTAGTCTCCTTCACAACTGACATATTTCCTGGAATCCTGGACTCCTTTGCATCACCAGTTCTTCTAGTGGATTCAGATATCATCCTTACATTTTATGCATGATTTATTTTCTGGTTCTCAAATAGCTGCTGAGTCATTCTTCTGTTCGGATTGATGGATTCTCCTTCATCATCCCCAATCTTATCTCCCAATGCTGACTGTTGGATGATACTTATAAATCATCCGTAGAGCATCTTTCCAGAGTTCTTTAACTTCTTCGAACTCAATATCCATTTCCCTATCTAGTCGAGTAGTAGGGCTCTATAGTTGAGTTGAATCCCACAACTGATTGTTGTCATGAGCTTAAGTTGCACTTCATTCACATAGACATGGCCAGAGCTCTTGCATCATATGCATTTCCCAAAAATGTCAGCCAGAAATTTATACCTTTGGGGGAACTCTTTCTTTTTGTACCCTTTGACAGTCAGAAACTTCTTGTGATGCATCTTCTGTAATCTTTCATGGAAATAGATGCCTTGTATGAATGGAAATCCTTTCGATTTGAAACCTAGGGCTAGGTTTATATCCGCAACTTTGAGCTTAATTTCCACGTCATTGACCCTTATGGTGAGGACATCATTCTCAAATGTGCCATTTCTGTAGAACTCTTTTATCAGCTTAGGGTAGATCCATGTGCATATACCAAGAGCTTCTTCAAGACCAGCTTTCTCTATCAGAGATAAGGTTTTATGAAATTTGGGATCAGCTGTCTTGAACTCATCGAAACAGAGTTGGTAACCAATGATAACATTTGAAGCTGCCATTGATTTCTTTGCACTGAGGATGGTTGAACAATTTTGAAAGCTAGGGTTTCTGCTGGTAGAGAGAAAGGGGGAACGAGGAATAAGCTTTTTGAATTTCTGATTTCAAAAAGATATTTTCAAGTTGTACTTGTAACTTCCCTCCTCTCGATCTGTTAAGTGGGGCATGTGTCAAGTTCTGCTTGGCTCCACGAATTTAACTGATATGGAATGTACTGAATTGACCTTAGCTCTTCTTGAGCTAGTGTGTTCCTTCGGAGGACTACGATCATCAGGGTAACACTATGTTCATTGAAGTAGTCTTTTATAATCGTTGAGTCTGCACTTCGATCGTTGAGTCTGTACTGCGATCGTTGAGTTTGTACTGCGATCGTTGAGTTTTTTTTTGTCCTTGTGATGAACTTTTGACTTATCATTTCTCTCGAGTTAAGGTAGCTAAGGAAGGGCCAACCTCTTAGAGTGAATTAAGGGTTAGGTTTGTTCCTGAGGCGCTTGACAGAGAGATTGCTTTGAATTGTTGAAATTTTGTTATCACATGATGCTTCTTTCTTCTGTTGATGTAGCTCTACGATCGTGGACTTCCATATCACTGCAACTCTACGATCGTGGACTTCCTTTGGTCAATTCTACGATTTCAAGCATTACCTTTATATCTGTATGGTTAGCACAAACTAGAGCATATATTTTATGGTTGTAAATTTAGCATTCCTAGCTCACTTATTAGTTTATTAAATCTGGATTCATCTAAAGGCTTTGTAAGAACATCAAAAAGTTGATTTTCAGTAGGGATATATTGTAAAGATATGGTTCCATTTTGCACATTATCCCTAATGAAATGATACCTTATTTCTATATATTCTTAGTCCTAGAATGCATGACAGGATTGTGTGTTATTGCTATGGAACTTATGTTATCACAGTGGACAGGTATGGATTTGAATTCAAACCCATAGTCTGGTAACTGATTTTTCATCCATAAGATTTGAGCACAACAATGCCAAAGCCAAAGAAATGTATTCAACCTTTCCGCAAATAAGTACATACTAAGTTTGGCTTCTTGCTAAACCAGGACACAAGTCTATTTCCTAGCAACTGACAGGTGCCACTGGTACTTTTTTTGTCTATTTTCTAACCTACAAAGTCAGCATCTGTGTGACAACCCCAAAATAGGTCCATTCCATCCAACCCATTCTGAATTGCCAAATACATGGTACAGAAAACAACTACAACTTTATTACAACAATTGTCGTGCAAAATACAACAACTCATGTGTTGTGAGTTTTGATACAAATATATATATCAACTGTGACTCTTGACACCAACTTGGGTAAGCACGTCACCATGACATCTTACATAAAGGTATAGTCAAAAATTGTTTTAGAAATTAAAATCTTTGGGAAGTGCTCAAGAAACCTTCGTATACGGGAGGAAATGCGTCACAGGTTATGATAGATATCATATGGCTACTGTAATTATCCTTGGTTGATCCAATAGACCCCAAAGAAAAACGAGAAGATTACTATCATATTCTTTCCAAAGGTGAGTCTTCTCTCGACATATCATTATCTCCACTGTCTCTAATTGAGTTATACTTCAACCAAACACCAAGATTATATAGTAGTGCTCGTAGATATACTCAAAGAAGTGGATGAGCACAACCTTGTCTTATGATGACACGAGGTTGTATGTCATTAGACATCTTGTATGATAGTGGCAAAACACCCTTCCAACGTTGGGTTCGCCTCACCCTAGTTGATTCACCAAATATAACTACTAAATGATGACCACCGCTTCTATTCCCTCATTACCCCCCGCCAATTCCAAATACACACTTTTATTACTTGAAAGGAATTATGAAGCAAAAGGGTGAGCACAACTAGCTCAGTAAAGAATATCATGACTAAAGATAATTAAATTATCAATAGCCTTCATCAATAATAAATCAGAGATTTAGAACATATGGTAGATGATAAAAATTTCAACCATAGTTGCAGCGGAACAAGCAATCCATTAGAAGAGTCAAATAGACCATAAAGTTTATTATCTTCTATGTTAAAATCCACCAATAATGTTTTATCCTCGTAACATCAATCAACAGCTCGGTCCACAATCATATGAATAACTTTATAATCATAATTGTGATTCTAAATTTTTCTTCGCATCCCGGACGAAGATAATTTTCATCACATGTCTTTACCTGAAACATCAAAGATCATGGTTATACCAAATCATAGTTCCTATTCATAATCATACTAATAAATTCATCTTTGCACTACGGTCCAAAGATATTCATCAACAGTTCATCTTTGCACTACTGGCCAAAGATATTTAACAACATGTCATCTTTGCACTACGGGACAAAGATATTCCTCAACAATTAATCTTTGCACTACAGGCCAAAGATATTCATCAACAATTAATCTTTGTACTACAGGCCAAAGATATTCCTCAACAGTTCATATTTTCACTACAAGCCAAATATATTAATATCTCAAAAAAATATATAATCATTTTAGAATTTATATAAACAATAATTATAACCATGTTGATCATTTCACCTTTGCACTTAAGCTAAAGATATTCAATTATAAATTCAATGGTCATGATCATACCAGTCAATAATTCAACTTTGCACTACTGGCCAAAGGGAACCCATAGTCATGATCATACCAAAAATCTACCCATCTTTACACTCAAGTCAAAGAGAAATTTCATCATTAGGGTTATAAAAATATTATATATAATAGTAAAATCAATATAATCAAAACATCTAGATTTAATCTCAAGAGTAATATTCATAAATCAACTATAATTTGGTTAGAAAAAGAAACAAATTTTGTCATGAATAGTAACTCGTGAATAAGAACCATGCTGAATAGTAACTCGTGAATAAAGAACTCATAAATAGTAAACCCGACACAAAAAGGTAGAAATTCCACAATAAAATCTATACCAATATTTCGGTATAATGATATTGAAATAACATTTCTTAAACTTATAAACAATTTATTTTAATTGTTTACACTTTACTAAATAATACATTTAATCATCCTAAAATGCCAAACTCATAAGATTTCATCACCAATAACCAAAACACTCATCAAAAATCTGCATATACTTCATATAGGATTTTCAAGCCATAAAATCCTATTTTCTAATTTTCTCACATCACATAACATATTTAAGTCATTTAATCATAACTATTCCATTTTCATGATAAATACCAAATCAGTCCCAAAAATATTTCTTTTCTGGGATTTAGCAGAATATAGTCCCATATTAAACATATATTTTTCTCAGAATTTTTAAAATTCATTTACTATTTTTCATATGTTCAAAACTGCCAAATATTTAGACATTTAGTATAAATTATACTTTTATCCAAAAATTCTGAAATTCACAGAGTACACTGATATTATATAGATATACTTCCAATAAAAATTTCATCAATTTTGGAGTTAACCACAATGAGTTATAAGCGGTTACTTTTAAAATAGTCTTTTCTCATAAAATTCATAACTCTTAATCTATACATCCAAAAATCACCATTTTCAGACACAATCAATAAATCTCGTCAAAATATCATTTCAAATTTTTTCAGAATTTTTGAGAGTCGAAAAAACTACGAAACTGAAAAACATAATAACCCTTAAAATCTCTTACCTCAAAAGAGCAGTACTTCTGACTGGAATATCAGATGAAAAATTGAAGAAAACTTCTACTAAATAGCAACTCTCAAAGTATGAAAATACTCTCAAAAATATACTTGATAATATAGAGAGAAAGAAAACTTGTTTCGGGTGTGATCTTCAATTCTAACATAAGCGCCTATTTATAGGAAAATGCTAGAACGCCAAAGGAGACTAAATTAATAAAATATTAATTAAATTTTTCTACACATTCCACCAACTAAGACCAAATTTCAGCCACCTCTAGTGGGTCCCACCAATTCAGCACATGTTTTCTACACCAACCAAAAGTGGATCCCACCCATAA
This sequence comes from Panax quinquefolius, assembly GCA_020205615.1. Taxonomy (NCBI): domain Eukaryota; kingdom Viridiplantae; phylum Streptophyta; class Magnoliopsida; order Apiales; family Araliaceae; genus Panax; species Panax quinquefolius. Next base: position 51,287,899 of record CM035170.1, read on the forward strand.
TTTGAATAAAAATATTTTATTTTCCGAAACATTAATAATTCATAGAAAATAACCCATTTATCAGAAAAATACTAATTTTATGTCCATTTCACACGAAATCAAATTCTCTACAACTTTGCAGAAGAATGTTTTTCCAAATTCCAGACCAAAAATATCCGAAATCCACAAACGGATGATTTTAAACATCGTTTCAACACCTTTTAAAATTCATAACAAATCATACGTTCATTTTGAATGGTTCAAAATTTGTGGACATATACTCAACTAATATATGTATAACATATCCAAAAATCACAACGATCCAACGGTCAAATCAAAATTATAACTCACGCAATAGAGCTTTAAGAACACCGATTTGATCTTTTAATACCTCTAATCTGACAAAATACTGATAAAACACCTCAACATTAATTCCTTCATTTATAACCACATAAATAAATCCATCATTTATATCCACATCAAATAAATATTTCATTATCATATAAATCAATAATTAATTATTCACAAATAATATTACGTAATCACAATAATGACAACCAAAGCGGCTCCTGAGAAAGAGTGGGCTTTCCAATAAGGATTTCTCCTTCTTCGCGCGCGCAATTAGGTGACCAAACCTCTCCTCGATGTAACTTTCTAGACATTGCCAATAATTCTATCTAATAATATTATTCAAATAATATGAATTATCGATCTAATAATTAATGGGAAATATCGAGCGGTGACAATTATCAAACAATAATAATATAAAATATCAACGCAAAGAATTATCGATTCAATAAAATAAAATATTGAATAAAGAATTATCGTAACAATTATTGAGTAATGCCTTCTTACGTAAGAATAAATAATTCTAAAATATCTTCATGCAATACCGCAATATCATCTTTGTGCAACGCAGACATTACTTTACTTTATCCACCGGGTATTCCAACAGTGTTAACGGTAACGATTACACCGTTATTTGTAAAAACTCAAATTTTGTCGTTATATTCATCCGACAGTTAGTCTGTTATGGGGCCCACAAATGGTCATGGTAGTCGCATTTAATATTCCCTAATAATAAGAATATTCCACGACCAAACGAATATTCCCCGACAATAATAAGTATTTTATAGCCACTTGCTTATTTTGAAAAAAAAATTCATATATCACCCTTAACTTTAACTTTTATCAATTTAACCATTTACTGAATAGAAAATTGAATACTTTTATCATTAAATTTGGGGTCTTACAATCTCCCCTCCTTATGAAATTTGTTCCCCGAAATTTACGTACCTAGTATTTCAAAGAGTTGAGAATACCTTGCTTCCATCTTCCCTGTCCTCATGATTTCTCCATAGCTCATCTCTTGTATTTCAGATATCATTCTAGAATACAACTTCAAAACAAGGGTTAATTGAACAAATTAACATATCACATAATATCCCGATATTGTAAGACCCCGAATTTTATGAAATAAAAGTATTCAATTTTTCATATAATTACTATTCAGTAAATGGTTAAATTGATAAAAGTTAAAGTTCATGGTGATATATGAATTTTTTTTTTAAATATGCAAGTGGTTATAAAATACTCATTTCTATCGGGGAATATTCGTTTGGTCGTGGAATATTCTTTCTGTCGGGGAATATTCATACGACGGCACAACTTTTTGTGGGCCCCATAACAGAATAACTGTCGGATGAAGAAAACGACAAAAGGGAATTTTTATAAATAACGGCGTAGTTGTTACCGTTAACACTGTTGGAATACCCGGTGGTTAAAATACAATAATACGCGTTATTGCACAGTAGCACACGATATTGCACCAATTATTGATTCTTACGTAAGAAGGCACTACTCAATAATTGTTACAGTGATTACTGTTCAGTGTTTTATTGATTCAATAATTGCTGAGTTGATATTACTATTGTTTCAATAATTGTCACTACACGATATTTTCCATTATCAAAGCAATAATTCATATTATCCTAATAATATTATTAGATAACATTATTGGCAATGTCTAGAAAGTTCTGCCTAAGGAGAGGTTTGGTCACCTAATCATGCTGCCAAGAAGGAGAAATCCTTATTGAAAGCCCCCTCTTTCTTAGAACCGCCGGTCATCAATATTGTGATTCTCGTGATATTATTTTTGAATAATTAATTATTGATTTATATGATAAGGAAAATATTCATTTTATGTGGATATAGATGGAGAAAATTTTTAAAGTGACAATTGTTGAAAATTGATATTTTATCTTTTCTGATAAAATAATATTTTATTATATTATTATAATATAATAATGACGATATTTTTACAATGAATGTGATATATATGAGTATATGAGGAGGAAGAGTATTTTGTTGCATTAAATGATTAACACATGTTTTGTGTGTCGATGGACCCCATTTCTTGACTAAAATTTGATTATAGCCTGTAAAATCGTCCGTATGTGGATTTCGATCACTTTCTGTTTGGAATTTAGAAAGACTTTCTTCTGCAAAGTTGTAGAGAATTGAATTTTCTATACAAATTCATGACATTCAAATTTTCTAATAAAAGGGCTATTTATTATGAATTATTGAAGTTCTGAAGTTCCAAAATAATTAATTTTTGAAAGTTTTAATTAATTTTAATAACAAAAATGTTTTTTTTTTTTTTGTCATTATTAGTGGTCAATTCGGATGGTCGATGGTCGAGTGGGCGTAGGAATTTAATATATATTATATTAATATTTTATTAAATTTTCTGCTTTGGTGTTCTAAGCATTTTCCTATAAATAGGGTGCTTAGGTTAGAATTTAAAATTACACCAGAAACGTAAGTTTTCTCTCTATTTCTCTCTCTATATTATCGAGTATATTCTTGTGAGTATTTTGATATCTTGAGTGTTTCCATACGGTGCAAGTTCGTTCAAATTATTCCAATTAAGTATTGTATTGCTTTTCGAGGTAAAGGATAGTAAGGGATATTAAGGGATGTTATATTCTTCATAATGATGTTATTCTTTCAATATCATTATACTGACATATTGGTATGTATCTTATTGTGGAATTTCTTCCTTTTTGAGTCGTGGTTACTATTCACGATACAAAGACTATTCACGATACTCGGACTATTCATGATATGGCACTATTTACGATATATGACATTATTTACGTTATACGGTACTATATACTAATCTGAGTACTATTCACGAGTTACTATTCATGAGTTATTATTCACGAGTTACTATTCATGAGTTATTATTCATGAGTTACTATTCACGAAGTTACTATTCATGGGTTACTATTCACGAGTTACTATTCATGACAAAAATTGGTTTCTTTTTCTAACCAAATTATAGTTAATTTATGAATATTACTCTTGAGATTAAATCTAGATGTTTTGATTATATTGATTTTACTATTATATATAACATTTTATAACCCTAATGATGATATTTCTCGACTTTGAGTGTAAAGATGGGTAGATTTTTGGTATGATCACGACTAGGGGTTCCTTTGGCCAAGAAGTGCAAAGTCAATTGTTGAATGGTATGATCATGACCATTGAATATCTTTAGCTTAAGTGAAAAGGTGAAATGATCAACATGGTTATAATTATTGTTTATATAAATTCTGAAATGATTATATATTTCTTTGAGATATTAATATATTTGGCTGAAGTGCAAATATGAATCGTTGATGAATATATTTGGCCCAGAGTGCAAATATGAACTGTTGAGGAATATCTTTGGCCTGTAGTGCAAAGATGAATTGTTGATGAATATGTTTGGCCCGTAGTGCAAAGATGACATGTTGTTGAATATTTTTGGCCAGTAGTGCATAGATGAACTGTTGATGAATATCTTTGTCCCATAGTGCAAAGATGAATTGTTAGTATGATTATAAACAGGAACTGTGATTTGGTATAACCATGATCTTTGATGTTTCAGGTAAAGACATGTGATGAAAATTATCTTCGTCCTGGATGAAAAGAGGAATTTAGAATTTCAATTACGATTATGAGTTATACATATGATTGTGGACAGGAATTGTTGATTGATGTTATAGGGATAAAACATTGTTGGTGGACTTTTAGCATGGAGAAGATAATAGACTTTATGGTATATTTGACTCTTCTAATGGATTGCTCGTTCTGCTACAACTATGGTTGAAAAGTTTTATCATCTACCATATGTTCTAAATCTCTGATTTATTACTGTTGAAGGCTATTGATAATTTATTTATCTTTAGTCATGATATTCTTTACTGAGCTAGTTGTGCTCACCCTTTTGCTTCACAATTCTTTTTAGGTAATAAGAGTGTAGCTGGGTCGAGCGAGGGTAACAGGGGAATAGAACGGTGGTCATCATTTAGTAGTTATATTTGGTGAATCAACTAAGGTGAGGCGAACCCAACGTTGGAATGGTGTTTTGCCACTATCATATAAGATGTCTAATGACATACAACCTCGTATCATCATAAGACAAGGATGTGATCATCCACTTGCTGAGTATATATACAAGCACTACCTATATAATCTTGGAGTTTGGTTGAAGTATAATTCTCAATTAGAGACGGTGAAGATAATGATATGTCAAGAGAAAACACACCATTGGGAAGAATATGATAGTAATCTTCTCATTTTTCTTTTGGGTCTACTGGGTCAACCAAGGATAATTTTGTGGGCATATGATATCTATCATAACTTGTATTTATGGGGCTCCCATGTACGAAGGTTTCTCGAGCACTTCCCAAAGATTTTAATTTCTAAAACAGCTTCTAGATTGTACCTTTATGTAAGGTATCATCGTGAGGTGATGTCCATAGTCGGGACATTAGTCATAGTTGGTATTAAAACTCACAACATAGGTGTTGTTGTATTTTTTACACACAATTGTTGTAATAAAGTTGTAGTTGTTTTCTCGTACCATGTATTTGGCGACTTCGTAATGGGTTGGATGGAATGGACCTATTTTGGCGGCCACACAATTTGGTATCGAGCTTAGGATATGATCTCTCATGGAGATCGGGAATAGAACTAGGAGGGGAGAGATAAGTAAATCCTTCGCTAGTGTGTCCAACCTAAGCTTATTTGTTGGTCAGTTATAATATCGGGATATTATGTGATATGTTAATTTGTTCAATTAACCCTTGTTTTGAAGCTGTATTCTAGAATGATATCTAAAATACGAGAGATGAGCAATGGAGAAATCATGATGACAGGAAAGATGGAATCAAATGAAAGCAAGGTATTCTCAACTCTTTGAAATACTGTGCACGATATTTTTAGGATGAAATTTCATAAAGAGGGAGATTGTAAGACCCCAAATTTTTATGAAATAAAAGTATTCAATTTTTCTTATAATTACTATTCAAAGAAATGGTTAAATTGATAAAAGTTAAAGTTAAGAGTGATATATGATTTTTTTTTTCAAAATATGCAAGTGGTTATAAAATACTCATTTCTATCGGGGAATATTCGTTTGGTCGTGGAATATTCTTTCTGTTGGGGAATATTCGTACGACGGCACAACTTTTTATGGGCCCCATAACAGAATAACTGTCGAATGAAGAAAATGACAAAAGGGAATTTTTATAAATAACGACGTAGTTGTTACCATTAACACTATTGAATACCCCTTGGTTAAAATACGATGTCTGGCGTTGTTGCACAAGAAGACACGCAGATTGCACCAATTATTGATTCTTACATAAGAAGGCACTAATCAATAATTGTTATAGTAATTACTGTTCAATATTTTATTGATTCAATAATTGCTGCATTGATATTACTGTTGTTTCAATAATTGTCACTACATAGTATTTTCCATTATCAAACCAATAATTCATATCATCTGAATAATATTATTAGATAACATTATTGGCAATGTCTAGAAAGTTCTGTCTATGGAGAGGTTTGGTCACCTAATTGCGTACCAGTAAGGAGAAATCCTTATTGGAAAGCCTCATCTTTCCTGGGAACTGCCTGGTAGTCAATATTGTGATTCTGTAATATTATTTGTGAATAATTAATTATTGATTCATATGATGAGGAAAATATTGATTTTATGTGGATATAGATGGAGAAAATTTTTAAAGTGACAAATGTGGAAAATTGATATTTTATCTTTTCTGATAAAATAATATTTTATTATATTATTATAATATAATAATGATGATATTTTTATAATGAATGTGTGATATATGAGTATATGAGGAGGAAGAGTATTTTGTTGCATTAAATGATTAACACAAGTTTTGTGTGTCGGTGGACCCCATTTCTTGACTGAAATTTGATTATAGCTTGTAAAATCGTCCGTATGTGGATTTCGGTCAATTTCTGTTTGGAATTTGGAAAAACTTTCTTCTGTAAAGTTGTAGAGAATTGAATTTCTTATAAAAAATGGCGTGATTCAAATTTTCTGATAAAAGGGCTATTTATTATGAATTATTGAAGTTCCGAAGTTCCGAAATAATTGATTTTTGAAAGTTTTATTTAATTTTAATAACAAAAACATTTTTTTTTGTTTTTGTCATTATTAGTGGCTGAATTTAGATGGTCAGATGGTCAGAGTGGGCGTAGGAATTTAATATATATTATATTAATATTTTATTAAATTTTCTGCTTTGGTGTTCTAAGCATTTTCCTATAAATAGGGTGTTTAGGTTAGAATTGAAAATCACACCAGAAACGTAAGTTTTCTCTCTATTTCTCTCTCTATATTATTGAGTGTATTCTTTTGAGTATTTTGATATCTTGAGTGTTTCTATACGGTGCAAGTTCGTTCAGCGTTATTCCAGTCAGAAGTACTGCTCTTTTGAGGTAAGGGATAATAAGGGATATTAAGGGATGTTATATTCTTCATAATGATGTTATTCTTTCAATATCATTATACTGACATATTGATATGTATCTTATTATGGAATTTCTACCTTTTGAGTCGTAGTTTACTATTCACGATATAAAGACTATTCACGATACGACCTTATTCATGATATATGGCACTATTTACGTATATGACATTATTTACGTGATACGATGATACTATATAACGAATACAGAGTACTATTCACGAAAGTTACTATTCATGAGTTACTATTCACGAGTTACTATTCACGAGTTATTATTCATGAAGTTACTATTCACGAAGTTACTATTCATGGAGTTCTTATTCACGAGTTGCTATTAAGCGTAAAATTGGTTTCTTTTTCTAACCAAATTATAGTTGATTTATGAATATTACTCATGAAATTAAATCTAGTTGTTTTGATTATATTGATTTTACTATTATATATAACATTTTTATAACCCTAATGATGATATTTCTCTTTGACTTGAGTGTAAAGATGGGTAGATTTTTGGTATGATCATGACTAGGGGTTCCCTTTGGCCAGTAGTGCAAAGTTGAATTGTTAACTGGTATGATCATGACCATTGAATTTATAATTGAATATCTTTAGCTTAAGTGAAAAGGTGAAATGATCAACATGGTTATAATTATTTTTTATATAAATTCTGAAATGATTATATATTTCTTTGAGATATTAATATATTTGCCCTGAAGTGTAAATATGAACTGTTGATGAATATATTTGGCACAGTAGTGCAAATATGAATCTGATGAGAATATCTTTGGCTGTAGTGCAAAGATGAATTGTTGATGAATATGTTTGGCCCGTAGTGCAAAGATGACATGTTGTTGAATATTTTTGGCCAGTAGTGCATAGATGAACTGTTGACGAATATCTTTGTCCCATAGTGCAAAGATGAATTGTTAGTATGATTATAAACAGGAACTGTGATTTGGTATAACCATGATCTTTGATGTTTCAGGTAAAGACATGTGATAAAAATTATCTTCGTCCTGGATGCGAAGAGGAATTTAGAATTTCAATTACGATGTGATTGTGGACAGGAATTGTTGATTGATGTTATAGGGATAAAACATTGTTGGTGGACTTTTAGCATGGAGAAGATAATAGACTTTATGGTCTATTTGACTCTTTTAATGGATTGCTTGTTCCGCTGCAACTATGGTTGAAAAGTTTTATCATCTACCATATGTTCTAAATCTCTGATTTATTATTGTTGAAGGCTATTGATAATTTATTTATCTTTAGTCATGATATTCTTTATTGAGCTACTTGTGCTCACCCTTTTGCTTCACAATTCCTTTTAGGTAATAAGAGTGTAAATTTGAGTTGACGAGGTAACGAGGGGAATAGAACGGTGGTCATCATTTAGTAGTTATATTTGGTGAATCAACTAAGGTGAGACGAACCCAACGTTGGAAGGGTGTTTTGCCACTATCATATAAGATGTCTAATGACATACAACCTCGTATCATCATAAGACGAGGATGTGCTCATCCACTTGCTTTGAGTATATATCTGAGCACTACCTATATAATCTTGAGTTTGGTTGAAGTATAATTCTTAATTAGAGACGGTGGAGATAATGATATGTCGAGAAGACACACCATTGGGAAGAATATGATAGTAATCTTCTCATTTTTCTTTAGGGTCTATTAGATTGACCAAGGATAATTTTGTGGGCATATGATATCTATCATAACCTAGGCCGCGTGGCCTCCCATGTACGAAGGTTTCCTTGAGCATTTCCCAAAAATTTTAATTTCTAAAACAGTTCTAGATTGTACCTTTATGTAAGGTATCTCTGTGAGGTGCTGTCCATAGTTGGGACATGAGTCATAGTTGGTATTAAAACTCACAACATGTGTTGTTGTGTACGACAATTGTTGTAATAAAGTTGTAGTTGTTTTCTGTACCATGTATTTGGCGACTCAGAATGGGTTGGATGGAATGGACCTATTTTGGGGGCGCCACAGATATTATGACTGACCAACAAATAAGCTTATGAAGGACACACTAGAGAAGCATTTACTCATCTCTCCCCTCCTAGTTCTATTCCACGATCTCCGCCAGAGACCATATCCCTAAGCTCTGATACCAACTGTGACTCATGTCCCAACCGTGGACAGCACCTCACAGTGGTACCTATCAGTTTGCCACCAAGAGAATCCAAGATCCTCTACTTGAGAGTCCGGCTTTGTGCATCCCCCATCAACAGAAGTCACCAAAGAAGAGGCTCAGGGCTCTTTACTTATAGCTATGATACCAACTGTGGCAACCCCAAAATAGGTCCATTCCATCCAACCCATTCTAAATCGCCAAATACATGGTACAGAAAACAACTACAACTTTATTACAACAATTGTCGTGCAAAATACAACAACTCATGTGTTGTGAGTTTTGATACAAATATATATATCAACTGTGACTCTTGACACCAACTTGGGTAGCACATCACCATGACATCTTACATAAAGGTATAGTCAAAAACTATTTTAGAAATTAAAATCTTTGTTAAGTGCTCAAGGAAACCTTCGTATACGGGAGGTCAGTATGCCTAGGTTATGATGGATATCATATGGCCACGTAATTATCCTTGGTTGATCTAATAGACCCCAAAGAAAAACGAGAAGATTACTATCATATTCTTTCCAATGGTGAGTCTTCTCTTGACATATCATTATCTCCACTGTCTCTAATTGAGAATTATACTTCAACCAAACACCAAGATTATATAGGTAGTGCTCGTAGATATACTCAGCAAGTGGATGAGCACAACCTTGTCTTATGATGACACGAGGTTTTATGTAATTAGACATCTTGTATGATAGTGGAAAAACACCCTTCCAACGCTGGGTTCGCCTCACCCTAGTTGATTCACCAAATATAATTACTAAATGATGACCACCATTCTATTCCCCTGTTACCCCCGCTCGACCCAGCTACACTCTTATTACCTGAAAGGAATTATGAAGCACTTTAGCACAACTAGCTCAGTAAAGAATATCATGACTAAAGATAATTAAATTATCAATAGCCTTCATCAATAATAAATCAGAGATATAAAACATATGGTAGATGATAAAAATTTCAACCATAGTTGCAGCGGAACGAGCAATCCATTAGAAGAGTCAAATAGACCAGAAAGTCAATTATCTTCTCTATGTTAAAAATCCACCAACAATGTTTTATCCCTGTAACATCAATCAACAGTTCTGGTCCACAATCATATGAATAACTCATAATCATAATTGTGATTCTAAATTTTTCTTCGCATCCATGATGAAGATAATTTTCATCATATGTCTTTCCTTGAAACATCAAAGATCATGGTTATACCAAATCATAGTTCCTGTTCATAATCATACTAATAAATTCATCTTTGCATTATGGGCCAAAGATATTCATCAACAGTTCATCTTTGCACTACTGGCCAAAGATATTTAACAACATGTCATCCTTGCACTACGGGCCAAAGATATTCCTCAACAATTAATCTTTGCACTACAGGCCAAAGATATTCATCAACAATTAATCTTTTCACTACAGGCCAAAGATATTCCTCAACAGTTCATATTTGCACTATAGGCCAAATATATTAATATCTTAAAGAAATATATAATCATTTCAGAATTTATATAAACAATAATTATAACCATGTTGATCATTTCACCTTTGCACTTAAGCTAAAGATATTCAATTACAAATTCAATGGTCATGATCATACCAGTCAACAATTCAACTTTGCAGACTATCGCCAAAGGAACCCATAAATATGATCATACCAAAAATCTACCCATCTTTACACTCAAGTCAAAGAGAAATATCATCATTAGGGTTATAAAAATGTTATATATAATAGTAAAATCAATATAATAAAAACATCTAGATTTAATCTCAAGAGTAATATTCATAAATCAACTATAATTTGGTTAGAAAAAGAAACCAATTTTGTCATTAATTGTAACTCGTGAATAGTAACTCATGAATAGTAAACCCGACACAAAAAGGTAGAAATTTCACAATAAAATCTATACTAATATTTTGGTATAATGATATTGAAATAACATTTCTTAAACTTATAAACAATTTATTTTAATTGTTTACACTTTACTAAATAATGCATTTAATCATCCTAAAATGCCAAACTCATAAGATTTCATCACCAATAACCAAAACACTCATCAAAAATCAGATATACTTACATATAGGATTCTCGCCCATAAAATCCTATTTTCTAATTTTCTTACTTCACATAACATATTTAATTCATTTACTCATAACTATTCTATTTTTATGAAAATACCAAATCCGTCTCCCAAAAATATTTCTTTTTCCGAATTTAGCGTAATATAGTCCCATATTGAACATATATTTTCTCGAAATTTTAAAATTCATTTACTATTTTTCATATACGGTCAAAACTGCCGAATATTTAGACATTTATCATAAATTATACTTTTATCCAAAAATTCCGAAATTCACAGAGTACACTGATATTATATAGATATACTTCCAATAAAAATTTCATTAATTTTGGAGTTACCACAAGGAGTTATAAGCGGTTACTTTTAAAATAATCTTTTCTCATAAAATTCATAACTCTTAATCTATACATCCAAAAATCACCATTTTCTGACACAATCAATAAAACTCGTCAAAATATCATTTCAAATTTTTCCAGAATTTTTGAGATTCAGAAAAACTACGAAACTGAAAAACATAATAACCCTTAAAATCCCTAACCTCAAAAGAGCAGTACTTCTGACTGGAATATTGGATGAAAAACCGAAAGAAAATTCTACTAAATAGCAACTCTCAAAGTATTTAAATACTCTCAAAAATATACTTGATAATATAGGGAGAAAGAAAACTTGTTTCTGGTGTGATTTTCAATTATAACATAAGCGCCTATTTATAGGAAAATGCTAGAACGCCAAAGGAGACTAAATTAATAAAATATTAATTTAATTTTTCTACACATGCCACCAACCAAGACCAAATTTCAGCCACCTCTAGTGGGTCCCACCAATTCAGCACATGTTTTCTACACCAACCAAAAGTGGGTCCCACCCATAATTTTAATAAAAACATTTTATTTTCTTAAACTTTAATAATTCATAAAAAATAGCTCATTTATCATAAAAATACTAATTTTATGTCCGTTTCACAAAAATCAAATTCTCTACAACTTTGCAGAAGAATGTTTTACCAAATTCCAGACCGAAAATATCCGAAATCCACAAACGGATGATTTTAAACATCGTTTCAACACCTTTTAAAATTCATAACAAATCATACGTTCATTTTGAACGGTTCAAAATTTCTGGACATATACTCAACTCATATATGTATAACATATCCAAAAATCACAACGATCCAAAACTTAGATCAAAATTATAACTCACGCAATAGAGCTTTAAGAACATCGATTTGATCTTTTAATACCTCCAATCCGACAAAATACTAATAAAACACCTCAACATTAATTCTTTCATTTATAACCACATAAATAAATCCATCATTTATATCCACATCAAATAAATTTTTCATTATCATATAAATCAATAATTAATTATTCACAAATAATATTACAGAATCACAATAATGACAACCAGCAGTTCCCAGGAAAGAGGGGGCTTTCCAATAAGGATTTCTCCTTACTGGCGCGCAATTAGGTGACCAAACTGAAAGTAATATGCACACAAGCCAATCATGTTTGATGATAAAGCATATACTTTGTAACAATCTTATTCATTTATTAATAAAAAGTATTAATTTATTAAAGGCTTTTAATTATCTACATGATGTTGTTTTATAATATGTGATAAACCCATAGTTTTAAGCAATGCTTTTAGAATAATGATGATGATCATTCTAATGAGATCTAAATTCTTAGAAAGCTTAAAACTAAAATAGTTCCCAATCATTGATTACTAAATTGGGGATTAGTGAATCCGGATGATTGGTACATACGCTGTTGCTTCATCGATGAGGATGATTGATCTCACTGTGGAGACACTAAAGCAAGGAATACTTAATGGAATTTTATTTGCTCGCTCATACCTAATAGGAATTCTCAAGTGATAGTAGTGATAGAAGACAAGTAATCCTGGACTTGAGATCATCATAGTATCTTGTGTATGATGAGTTATACTTTGACTTATTCCTTAAGACCCTTAGGTATATCAAAGGGTATGCTTGGGTATAATAAGTTGTATATGGAGATAATGTATGATCAATAAAGAATCTACCACTTCTAATAAAAGAAGAGAAATGTCCTATGTGATTCGATAAATGACAACCCAAAGAGTCCTCGGCATATGCGTAATGAAATTAGAAAGGAGTTTCTAATTTGCATTATTTGAGTTGTGCATTTAAGGATCGAAATACATATAATTAAATAAAATAAGACTTGACAAGAATTCCATGCCTTATATTTAATCGGGACATCAGATGGTGGAAGGATTGAATTGTACTTCGTAAACTATTTACTCAAAGGTTCTTTAATGATTAATGTTGAAATCTATATTATCCGGAAAGTCGCTGATCGCTAGGGAGGCTTATCCCTATTGTAGAATAAATATTATTTATTTAAATAAATTAATTATTTAATTTATTTATTTAAATAAGATTAGAATTGTTTTAATTGATTTATTCACAACCGGCTTAATATGGAGAACCTAAAGGGTCACACCATAAAAGGAAGAATAATTATTTAAGAAGTTAATGGCATAATCGTAATAATATGTTAAGTATATTTAATTTAATCTATGGTGATAAAATAAATTAAATAGCTTAATATTTATTATTTAATATTTTAGAAATATTAAATATAAATTAATAAGAGGAGTCTTATTAATATTATTACAATTATTATTATTTTAATTTCTAAAAGAGTTTAGGAATTAATTTAATATAAGTACTCTCATTTATTCCTAATTGAATTAGGAAGGAAAATTAGTTAAAGGAGTTTAATTAATTATCCCTAATAAGATTAGGGAGCTTAATTAATTAAAAGAATTTAATTAATTAAATAAAACCCAATTCCTTAATTGTTAAGGTGGGTTGCCCACATCTATAAATAAGAGGAGTCTTATTATGGGTGGGAGGTTGTTGACTTTTACAACGACATAATTCCAATTTGTTGGAGAGTACCCTTTTCTATAGGGATAGAAAACTAGGGTTTGAGCCAAATACCCTTTTCTTGTATCATTATAATTCCTTGGTGGATCACCTCTAGAGGCCAAACATATGGGTGGCTAACGCCGATCAAAGGAAGGAACAAAACCCGGTGGATTCAAGTTGAACGCGAAAGGATTTGAGGTGAACTTGTACTGAGGAAGCTCGATCTTCAAGGGTATGATTTTATTCTTTATCTTTTCGCTTAATTAATAATTATGCATAAAGGGTGATCCGGTATATGGTTTGTAAAATTTTTAAACTCGATTTTTACACGCTTCCACTTTTTTATGCAATTTGATTGCATGTTCATGAATATTACAAACCCAATAAAGGGCATCGTGAGCCAAACCTTTATGCTAATTATTAATTGTTTTAATTTGATATGTATATTGATATGTATTTAGAATAATTTAATTGGGCATAATTTTATTGTATAAAATTTAAAAAAAAATTACTAACAGCATCGGAAATTTGGTTGTTTGACATGGCTATAGCTAATGAATGCAAAAAGGGAAGGAACATATAAAAAAAAAAAAAAAAGAAATGCATGCATTTTTTTTTTATAAGAATATCACAAATTTTTTTTTTTTTTTGAAAAGTCCGTAAAAACCAACCATGTATATAATACCATAAAAAAAAAAAAAAAAAAAAATATGGCATATGTTCCTTGAAACTCTAATAATTCCACAATCACGTGGCATATGTGAAAATAAAAAAAAAACCATATATATATTATATATATATATATATATATATATATATATATATATATATATATATATATATATATATATATATATCTTAATTATTTTATAATTAAAATAAAATTTTATTTTAATTTTAAAATAAAAAAGTTTATTTTATATTAAAATATAAGATTTATTTTAATTTTAAAATTAGATTTCATGCTAACTAATTAGAATTGGAATTGATTCCATGCTAACTAATTGGAGTTGAAATTGATTTTATTTTTCCTAAAATAAAGGAGTTTATTTGTGATATAGAAAGTAAATCCATCTTTCCTTAAATAAAGGAGTTTGTTTAGATATGAAATAAGATTTCATATTATTCAAAATAAAAGAGTTTATTTGTGAATAGGAAAGAGAATCCTAATTTCCTTAAATAAAGGAGTTTATTTAAATATGGAATAAGATTTCATATTATTCAAAATAAAGAAGTTTATTTGTGAATAGGAAAGAATATCCTCCGTGTTTCCTTTAATAAAAGATTTTTTTACATGAAATTGATTCCATAATTAATTAAAATAAAAGAGTTTATTTTAATAAAGATTATTTTTTTTACATGGAATTGATTCCATAATTAATTAAAATAAAAGAGTTTATTTTAATTAAAGATTATTTTTTACATGGAATTGGATTCCATAATTAATTAAAATAAAGGAGTTTATTTTGATTAAAATTTTGATTAAATAAAATAGTTTATTTTATTCAAAATTGGATAAATTAAAATAAAATAGTTTTATTTTGATTTAAATTTGGATTAAAATAAAGGAGTTTATTTTGATTCAAAAATAGATTTTATACTAACTAAATTTGCCCATTAAATGATATCAATATATATATTAAATGTTTATTATTCATAAGATGAATGTTATTTATCGATGCATATGGTGATGTGTATGATAATAAATGAGATTGATTATGGACTATCACCAATGTGATTGGATTTTATTTTAGTTGGATGCATGAATGTAAGGGTTTTATTAAATGGGGTCTCACAGATTTCGCCTTCTCTAATTTTTCTAAATGTAAATTCTATCTCCTCCTATGTATTTCCCTCGATCACGATCAAGGCTTTCTATTTATTTTAAAATAGTTTTGTAATAGGAATAGTTAGAATTAATTTTGAAGAATTAGAGATCAAGGAACAAGGAGCGCTTGAAGACCCGCTTTGTAATGGAGCCCGGTTTAAAATGTAATAGTTATATTTAAATATTATTTCTTGCACCCTAGGGAGTTTGACCTTTTGGTTCACTTGGTGGCTCTAGTGAACCAAACTAGAATAAAAGTCCATAATCAATCCGTGTAGAATATAGTATTCTATATGTGCATGCTATACTATATATATTATATATTATGCAAACATGCTTCGTATGTTCATTAATATGACGCCTATTTTATATATATATGCATGCACGCTAAAACAAGATGAGACAAATTAATAACAAACCCTCAATTTTTTATATTAAGTCCTAAGCGCTCAAAGATATTTGGAATATCGAACGTCGCTTTCTAGCATGATAAAATTAATAGAGTATTAAATATTTAATATGAGTTTGTTGTGTCACCACAAGGCAAGTATTAAGTATTTAAGATGTTAATTTATCACATTTGATGCTTATAAAGAAAATTGAACAATATTGTTTTGTTGTGTCACCACAAGGATGATATTTTTCTTTTTGAATATATGGAGTGCTAGGTTGACTTAACTTGATAATTTTGATTCGGATGTGCCACCACTGATCAAAATAATCTAAGAGGCAAAATAAAGGAGTTGTATAGTTGATGTAATTGACAAAAGTTGTTCACCTATTTATTTATATATAGTTTGTTGTGTCACCACAAGGCTATATACATTTGAAATGGGATCCTTATTCTCACTAGCAAATCTTTAATTAGATTTTGCCAACTATATAAGTGAGGGTAATATAGTTTGAAGAAAATAGTGGGAGATACCAATTTAAAACAAGACCTAATTTATTTTGGTAATTAATAATAGAATGTATGTTAAAATGTTGTTAATTACAAATTCATTTACGTAATTTTACAATGTCTAAAATTACTATCATCATGGAAGCATATTAGATGCTAAATTAATCGCAATCAATTAAACTGGATTGGTTAAGGAATTTGAGAATAGTTCTCATAGTCAAAAAGCTATCTTATGTCCTTAATACGCCTATCCTCGCAATGGTTGCGCATAATGCCTCCGAGGAAGAGATTGCTACTTTTAGAAAGTGGCAAGATGATGCACAATTGGCTCAATGCATCATGCTCAGATCCACGAAGTACAAGCTTCACACAACTGAAACTATGGATACTCCTACTATATTCCCCACATCAAGTAGTTGATGGTGAGGAAAGTAGGACCGATAGATATCGACATATCTAAGGAGCTCTTCCGATCTAGAATGGCCAATGGCACTATAAAGATGCATAAAAGTTCTTAACATAATCAATTTGATTGATCAATTAGACAACCGGTTTTGTCATGGATGGAGAGTTGAGCCAAGATTTGATCTTGCACTCACTCCCTAACTCCTTTCACAATTGTTGTGAATTTTTCATATGAACAAGCTAGATATCGCCTTTCACCGATTTGCTTAACATATTGAAAAATGTTGAGAGTCACTTTCCAACCAAGAAAGATCAAGTCTTACCGGTAGGGGCCAAAGGATCTTCCGAAAAGAAGAACGATTCAAAGAAGGTAAATAGAAAGGCAAAACAAAGGATAATAAGAACAAAACCGATACGGATAGCAAAGGAGTTTGCTTCCACCGCTATAAGCCCGACACTCGAAAAGAAACTCAAAAAAGCATTTTGCAGAGGCTAACCAAAGAAGCTTAGTGAAGTTTCTAAGCATAAATACAAATTTGTTCATGATTTAAAATAAAATTTTCTTTAAGTCAAGGTTCTACTTGGGTATTGATACCGACTTTGGTTATCATAAATATAGATTTATGAAGGACCAAATAGTAAGTAGAAAGCTAAACAAATATAAGTAATCCTATGTGTGGAAATGTAGCAAAGGTTGCCATATTAGCCATAGAAACTTATAGTTTAGCAATGCCTACGGCAAATCTATTAAGTCAATAAGTTGTTATTGTATTCCAGCTTCTTGTTAAAAATATTATTTCCATTTTATTGTTGGACAATGAAATCTTTGGTATTATAATTAAGAACAATTGTTGTTCTATTTATAATAATAATGTTTTGTATAGAACTAGAATATTACTTAATAAATTTTGTATACTGACTTACATGAAAATAATTTTGCATATTGAACAAATTAGTATAAGAAAAGGAGATGATCATTCAAAGAGTTGAATGTGTGTATTTGTTTGAATACAAGTGTGAATTATTTGAAAGGTTCAAAGAATTAAAAAGTGAAACAAATTGGCAAAGTATTAAGATTCTTTGATCGGATCAAGGAATAAATACTTGAGCAATAAGTTTCTAGATCATCTCAAATGGTTTTCTCATAATGGACGCCTCCTGATACGTAATAATTGATTGATGTATCTGAAAGGAAAAATCGTACCTTGTTGGACATGGTACGGTCCATAATTATTTTACCGACATTCCAAAGATCCTTCAGGATCATGTCCTAGAAATGGTCGCATATCTACGAAAAAGTAATCTCTAAATTCGGCCCCAAGACTCCATAAAAGTTATGGACAGGGAGGATTCCTAATCTTAAGTTTGTTAAGATAAGGGGTTCCAACTTATGTGAAAAGGTTTCGAAGGATAAGCTTGGGACAAAATTTGACAAATACGGATTTGTGGGACATCCTAAAGTAAGTTTAGGGTAAATGTTCTATAATTCTACTTAGCAAAAGGTGTTTATTGCGAAACACGCTTCATTCTAAGATAAAGGTGTTTATCAATGAAGGGGCTAGTGGGAGGATAATAGATCTTGAAAAGTTCAAGAACCACAAAACACTATAAGTTAAATAAGAGGAACCTATCGATAGACCTGTTGTACCACAAATCAATCAAATCTGAATAGTACCAAGATACCTAGGAGGTATGGATTCATCATAGATGATGATGATGAGGTACACATCATAGAAGATGATGATCCATATATGATGAGGTAAGTGTTGTAGACACTCAGAGAAATGGATTGAAGCAAGTTTCTCAAATATGGAACATTCGCTTTTGATGAGGCAATCAAAAGAGTTTGATTTTATCAAAATAAGAATGAACCTAGTGTGTACAAAAGGGTCAAGTGGGAGCGCCGTGACATTTCTAGTATTATATATTGATATACTACTTGATGAGGAATAACATACCAATGCTACAATCAAGAAAGATAAAGTTGTCTAAACATTCCTCCATGAATGATTTGGAAGAGTATCTTAATTGGGGATATAAATCTATATAGATAGATTTAAAAGGATGCTCAACTTAACCCAAGGAACGATATATCATTTGATGCTAAAGTCGCTTAGCATGGCAAACTCCAAGAGATGTCTCATGTAGATGAGCTATGGAGTGTATCTCTCTTAATAGTCCCCACAGACTCTCGAAAAGAGAGGTCGCATGAGTGACAATCATGTATGCAATGAAATGTACGAGACCGATGTCGATCACCATATTATGGAGAAGTTCACTATGAGTCGTGTGAAAAACATCTTAAAGTGCTTAACCCAAGACTAAGGATGTGATCATATTCATGGTGGGTCTAAATTAAACTAGAGGGCTTAATGACTCAAGTTTTTCGTAGACGCACCAAGATGATGTAAAATCCACTTTAAGGTAAAGCGTTATCTCGAATAAAGGTGCAGTTGAATTGAAAGGTTCCAAACAAAGAAAGAGTTGTTTGGTTTAGTGATAAAGACAAAGTATATAGCTATAAATGAAGTCGCAAGTTGATTGTTTGGATTAAAAGTTCATTACGTAACTAGGAATAGTTCCTAAGTCTCATCTTGGATCTAAACATGTGTCAGGCACTTTCATTTGATTATTAGAATCATCGAAAGATGAGAAATCACTATAGAGATAAAGGACTCTCAAGAACAACATTACATATCCATTAACTAAAGCTTATCCAACAAACAGGATAATCGCCACTTAGAGAAGAAGAGTATAAGATACCATGACGATCGGCTTTAGTGCAAGTGGGAGATTGAAAGTAATATGCACACAAGCCAATCATCTTTGATGATAAAGCATATACTTTGTAAATAATCTTATTCATTTATTAATAAAAAGTATTAATTTATTAAAGGCTTTTAATTATCTACATGATGTCGCTTTTATAATATGTGATAAACCCATAGTTTTAAGCAATGCTTTTAGAATAATGATGATGATCATTCTAATGAGATCTAAATTCTTAGAAAGCTTAAAACTAAAATAGTTCCCAATCATTGATTACTAAATCGGGGATTAGTGAATCCAGATAGATTGGTACATACGCTGTTTGCTTTCATCGATGAGGATGATTGATCTCATTATCATTTGTGTGGAGACACTAAAGCAAGTATGTAGGTGCTTATTAGAGAATAAGTTCATCGAACGTGGCTCGCTAAGGAATACCTAATGGAGTTTTATTTGCATCACAATAGGAATTCTCAGAGTAGATAGTAGTACAAGTGATCCTTGACTTGAGATCATCATAGTATCTTGTGTATGATGAGTTATACTTTGACTTATTCCTTAAGACCCTTAGGGTATATCAAAGGGTATGCTTGGGTATAATAAGTCGTATATGGAGATAATGTATGATCAATAAAGAATCTACCACTTCTAATAAAAGAAGAGAAATGTCCTATGTGATTCGATAAATGACAACCCAAAGAGTCCTCGGTTAAGGCGTAATGAAATTAGAAAGGAGTTTCTAATTTGCATTATTTGGAGTCAGGCATTTAAGGATCGAAATACATATAATTAAATAAAATAAGACTTGACAAAGAATTCCATGTCTTATATTTAATTGGGACATCAGATGGTGGAAGGATTGAATTGTATTTAAGAACTATTTACTCAAAGGTTCTTTAATGATTAATGTTGAAATCTATATTATCCGGAAAGTCGCTGATCGCTAGGGAGGCTTATCCCTATCAGAGAATAAATATTATTTATTTAAATAAATTAATTATTTAATTTATTTATTTAAATAAGATTAGAATTGTTTTAATTGATTTATTCACAACCTATTTAATATGGAGAACCTAAAGGGTCACACCATAAAAGGAAGAATAATAATTATTTAAGAAGTTAATGGCATAATCGTAATAATATAGTTATATATTTAATTTAATCTATGGTGATAGAATAAATTAAATAGCTTAATATTTTTATTATTTAATATTTTAGAAATATTAAATATAAATTAATAAGAGGAGTCTTATTAATATTATTACAATTATTATTATTTTAATTTCTAAAAGAGTTTAGGAATTAATTTAATATAAGTACTCTCATTTATTCCTAATTGGATTAGGAAGGAAAATTAGTTAAAGGAGTTTAATTAATTATCCCTAATAAGATTAGGGAGCTTAATTAATTAAAAGAATTTAATTAATTAAATAAAACCCAATTCCTTAATTGTTAAGGTGGGTTGCCCACATCTATAAATAAGAGGAGTCTTATTATGGGTGGGAGGTTGTTGACTTTTCAACATACGACATAATTCCAATTTGTTGAGAGTACCCTTTTTCTATAGAGATAGAAAACTAGGGTTTGAGCCAAATACCCTTCTTCTTGAATCATTATTCTTCCTCGTGGATCACCTCTAGAGGCCAAACATATGGGTGGCTAACGCCGATCAAAGGAAGGAACAAAACCCGGTGGATTCAAGTTGAACGCGAAAAGGATTTGGAGGTGAACTTGTACCGAGGAAGCTCGATCTTCAAGGGTATGATTTTATTCTTTATCTTTTCGCTTAATTAATAATTATGCATAAAGGGTGATCCGGGTATATGGTTTGTAAAATTTTTAAACTCGATTTTTACACGCTTCACGCACTTTTTATGCAATTTGATTGCGTTTCATGAATATTACAAACCTAACACAAACTGCTACGCAATGCGAATATTCCCCGACAACAAGAATATTCCACGACCAAACGAATATTCCCCGATAATAATTAGTATTTTATAGCCACTTGCTTATTTTGAAAAAAAAAATCATATATCACCCTTAACTTTAACTTTTATCAATTTAACCATTTACTGAATAAAAAATTGAATACTTTTATTTCATAAAATTCGGGGTCTTACAATCTGTATATCCTGTTAGTTCAAATGAGGACTCCTTGGGATACCAAAGCCCTAAATGAGGTGTGCCTTTGAGGTGCCTGAAAATCCTTTTTACAATAGTTAGATGTGATTCCTTAGGATTAGCTTGAAATCTAGCACATATGCATGTTGCAAACATTATATATGATCTACTGGCAGTTAGATATAGAAGAGAACTATTATACCTGTGTATTGAGTTATATCAATACTTTTACCTTTTTCATCTTTGTCAAGCTTGGTTGCTGGAGCAATTGGGGTTTTCATTGGAGAGGCTGATTCCATGCAATACTTTTTAAGTAAGTTTTTGATGTACTTGGCTTGGTTTATGAAGATTCCTTCATTAGTCTGCTTTACTTGCAGCCTATGGAAGAAGTTCAGCTTATCCATCATGCTCATTTCAAACTTTCTTTACATAAGCTTGGCAAATCTCTTACATAATTTTTCATCAGTAGAGCCAAATATAATGTCATCAACATATATGTGAACTAATAAGACTTTGACTTTATGCTTTCTAAGAAATAATGCAGTATCTACTCTACCTCTAGTGAACCTATTTTCAATAAGGAAGTTAGTTAGTGTTTCATACCATGCTCTAGGTGCTTGTTTAAGACCATATAAGGCTTTGTCTAATCTATAGACATAATTAGAGAGAGATGAATTGATGAAACCTGGAGGTTGCTCTACATATACTTCTTCTTGAAGTTCACCATTCATGAATGCACTTTTGACATCCATATGAAAGACTTTGAATTTCATGTGAGCAGCAAAGGAAAGGAATATTCTGATGGCTTCTAATCTGGCAATAGGTGCAAAGGTCTCATCGTAGTCAATGCCTTCTTCCTGGGAATAACCCTTGGCCACTAGTCTTTCCTTATTCCTGGTAATTACTCCATCTTCATCCATCTTATTTTTGAAGACCCACTTGGTCCCAATGATAGGATGACTCTTTGGTCTTGAAACTAATCTCCATACTTTGCTTCTTTCAAACTAATTTAGTTCTTCCTACATGGCTTCTATCCAGCTGGAGTCTTCCATAACATCTTCTATCTTCTTTGGTTCTATTTGTGATAGAAAACTCAAATAGAAACACTCATTTTGGGTGGCAGCTCTTGTTTTGACTCTTGTAGTTAGGTCTTCAATGATTAAGTCTTGAGTGTGATCCCTTGCCCATCTATTTCCAGTTGGAACATCGATCTTGATGCCTTCTTGTCTGAGACCTTCAAGAACAATTTTTGCTTCTTGATGTGGAGGTTCGTTATCTTGCGTAGACCTCTCTACGATCTCATTTCCTTGCTCAACGATTTCATTGTCTAGAACTACGATCGTGGTGTTGAGCTCGATGACCTCATTCATAGTGTCTGAGTTGTCGTTCGTAATGTCTTGAGACACTGTTTTGTCCAAGTCTGTTTCATCAAAGATGATGTGGATCGAGACTTCAACACTCAGTGTCTTTTTGTTGAACACTCTATAAGCCTTACTGTCTATGGCATATCTAAGAAAGATTCCTTCGTCTAACTTGGGTTAGAACTTTGTCAGATACTACTTCCCATTGTTGAGGATGTAGCATGCACAGCCGAATACATGGAAGTAGTTGACATTTGGCTTTCTTCTTTTCCACAGTTCGTAGGGAGTCTTCTTAATCGTAGAGTGTATCAAATGATCTGCTTACGAGTGTAGCATGTAGTGTTGTGACTTACGCGCCTGTAAGTATTCAGGCAGATGAGATGTTGCTAGTAGAGTTCCTCCAGCCTCTATCAATGTTTTGTTCTTTCTCTCAAATACTCCATTTTGTTGAGGAGTTCGTGGAGCTGAGAAGTTGTGACTGATGCCATTGTCTGTGCAGAACTGGTCCATCTCAGAGAAGTCGAATTCTCTGCCATGATCACTCCGTATAGCCTTGATTTTCTCCCCTTTCTCATTCATCAATAGTCTGAATATCTTGATTAGTTGGGAGCTCGTTTCGTCTTTTGAGTTTAGAAAGAACACCAATGTGAACCTGGTGTAATCATCCACTATGACTAGTGAGTATCTTTACCCTCTAAGGCTTGTTGTTGGAATTGGCCCAAATTGATCCATGTGAAGCAGCTGCAGGGGCTTGTCAATTGAGTTGACAGTTTTTCTCTTAAATGAGCTTATAGTCTGCTTTCCAAGCTGACATGCATTGCATGACCTTTCTTTGAAGAAGCTGAACTTGGGTAAGTCTGCAACTAGATCTTTTAAGGCCAGTTTAGACATGCTTTTGAAGTTGAGATGAGACAGTCTTCTATGCTATAGCCAGCTAATTTCTTCAGAAGCTTTAGCCAGAAAGCATATCGTCTCATCCGAGCTTAGTTGACCAAGATTTATAGTGTAGACTGTGACACCCCCAAAATTAGGTATACATCACCCATCTTGAGTCGCCAGATACATGGTACAGAATTCAAATACAACTTAATAATACAACTATCGTGTACAATACAACAAAACATAAACTGTGAGTTTGAATACAAATAATGTCTACTACAGAGTATATAAACTCAAAAGGAGTCCTCATTACAATTATTATCACACTATTTCACAAAATGGTGAGGACTACTATTTCTATCAAATTAACCATCACGCCGTTCCCCGACTCATCCCTGCTATATTCTCATTTCCTAAAGAAAACAGTGAAAGAAAGGGTGAGCTCAACTAGCCCAGTAAGAAATATTATGACTAAGATAAAGCAGAATAAATTATCCTTAGTCTTCAACAGTGTTAAACTGATACAATATAACAACCATCAAGTTTAACTGCAGTGGAATAAGCAATCCATTAAAAGAGTCAAGTAGAAAATAAAATCTACTATCTTTTATGATTTAAAATGTTTTTTCATCACTGTTATCGCTGAGACTCAGCTTAATAAATAATCCACATCATCGAATCACCCCTGCACTACGACCAAGGATATTCTTTAGTATCACGACCACAAACTATACATGCACTACGGGCCAAGGACATTCGTGTATTCATTAATGGTCATGATCATGCCAACAACTGTCCATCAATGCAGTACGGGCCAATGAGGACTTTTTCCACATCATTTATAACATTACTATCATGATTACAATCAATAATCCTCGGTCATAATCATACCAAGTCCATCTATGCACTATAGGCCACAGATGACTTTCAACAAAATATAAACATGAGGATGATGACAATGATATAAGAATTCAATAAAAACAAGTTCAAGAATTAATTGATCCAAGAACCAATAACGTCCAAATTGTCAACATGATACTACTTTGTAGAGTAAAATTCAAGAATGATCAGTAGAATATTTTCATGAAAAGATAATTGATGAAGCGCAAATATCAAGGATATTCCACTAATTTCATGAAGTATAGAAGTCCAAACATTAACCAACTGAGTATAATAAGGAATGGAATAACAAAAGAAATCACCAGGCATGCGATAGACTGTACAGGTAGGTTATTCCAATAGAATAATAATTAACGGACCAGTCCCAAAGCATAAAACGCGTAGATGGGATATTCCAATGGAATAATAAAGAAGAATTAGGTCCCATCGTAAAACGCATGCATGGGATATTCCAACAGAATAATAAAGAGCGGAATCGTGTCAGGTGTAAAAAGCGCATGCATGTGATATTCCAATGAATAATAAAGACGGAATCGTGTCCTGTAAAACGCATGCATGACGAGGATATTCCAATAGAATAATAACGAATGGAATAATAGAAGAATTTCACCAAGTATAAGGTAGCCCGCGTATACAGGTTATTCCAACAGAATAATAAATAATGGAATAACAGAAGTTCTCTTCATGAGTACAAAACAAATAATATCCCTTACCGTAAAAGAAACTGGATATAAGAGTAGGGAAGTAGCATAATACTTTTATATTGTTTCTCTATAATTTCTCTCTGAAAAGTTTCAGTTGAATTAAATAAGAAATAATGAAGGAATGAGCTTATTTATAGGAGAATTTGGAGAATTTGGAGGATCTTGTTCATGAGATCAATCATCCTCATCCAATGAGCAAGCAACGATCACTACTTAAGATTGTTACAAAGTATACGCTTATCATCAAACATGATTGGCTTTATTGTGCATACTACTTTCAATCTCCCACTTGCACTAAAGCCGATCGTCATGGTATCTTATACTCTTCTTCTGCTAAGTGTGATTATCCTGCTTTGTTGGATAAGCTTTTAGTTAATGGATATGTAATGTTGTTCAAGTAGATTTCACTATCTCTATAGTGATTTTCCATCTTTCAATGATTCTAATAATCAAAGAAAGTGCCACAACACATGTTTAGATCCAAGATGAGACTTAGGGAACTATTCCTAGTTACAATGAACTTTAATCCAAACAATCAATTTGCGCTTCAAAAAAAAAATCCACTCACGGATGAAGTGTAGCATTCACATATCGATAAGATGTCAAAGCTTCTTGAATTTTCAATGTAAAAGCAAAAAAAAACAAACAAACAAAATATAATATATATATATATATATAAATATATAAAAACATGTTTTTAAAATATATATATATATATATATATATATATATATAATTCCTTCTTATTACGTTATTCCCCACCCCATTTTCATTTCATCCATTTACTCCACATGTGGCCCCACATGTGGCCCCACTATAGTAAAGAATAAATTTCTCTGTAGATTATTTTGAAAAATGGGTAAATGGGGTTCAAAAAATAAGTAAAATTTACATCAACTATCGTGGCAATAATTAAACAAATAAAAAGATTTGAAACAATGACTTCAATGTGACGCCCCCTCTATCTTCCAATAGGTATACATCACCCATCTTGGGTCGCTGATTACATGGTACAAAATTCAAATATAACTTACTAATACAATCTGCCGGTGTTAACTAGAGCCACCAAGTGAACCAATACAAATAAATTGCAAAACAATATAACATGTGAGTTTGAATACAATTATTGTCTACTAGATTATACAAATCCCATTTATTATCAAAAGGATAAATAACATTCATCTCATGAATAATAAATATTTAATATATATATTGATATCATTTAATGAAGCAAAATTTAGTTAGTATAAAATCTATTTTGGACCGAAAATAAACTCCTTTATTTTAATCCAATTTAAATCAAAATAAAACTATTTTATTTTAATTTATCCAATTTTGAATAAAATAAACTATTTAAAAGTGTGGGCCCCCACATATATAGTAAAGAATAAATTTCTAAAGAATTATTTTGAAAAATGGGTAAATGGGGTTCAAAAAAATAAGTAAAATTTACATCAACTTCATGTGGCAATAATTAAACAAAATCGAGTGACTTTCTAATGTGCGCCCCCAATTAGGTATACATCACCCATCTTGGGTGCGTCGGAATACATGGTACAAAATTCAAATACAACTTACTAATACAATAACCTGTATGCAATACGACAAAACATAATCGTGAGTTTGAATACAATTATTGTCTACTAGAGATTATACAAACTCGAAAGGAGTCCTCATTACAATTATTAACACACTATTTCACGTAATAGTGAGGACTATTAATAATCTATCATCTCGACCGACTCACTCCGGTTCCGACTAGTCCCTCGCTATGTTCTCATTTCAAGAAGAATAAAGTGAAAGAAAGGGTGAGCTCAACTAGCCCAAAGAAGAAATATTATAACTAAGATAATGCAAAATAAATTATCGTTAGCCTTCAACATGTTGTTAAACCGATAAAATATAACAACATCAAGTTTAACTGCAATAAATGAACAAGCAATCCATTAAAAGAGTCAAGTAGAGAATAAAATCTACTATCTTTTATGATTAAAAAGGTTTTTCATCATTTGTTATATCGCCGAGACTCGACAATAAATATTCCACATCATCGAATCACCCTGCACTACTACCGAGGATATTCTTTAGTATCACGACCACAATTATCCATGCACTACGGGCCAAGAATATTTGTGTACTCATTAATGGTCATGATCATGCCAAAAACGTGTCCATCAATGCACTACTGACAGCCAACGAGAACTTTTACCACATCATTTGTAACATTACTAATATGATTATACCGAATAATCCTCAGTCATAATCATACCAAGTCTATCTATGCACTACAAAATACTGATGACTTTCAACATAATATAAACATGAGGATGATGACAATGATATAAGAATTCAATAAAACAAGTTCAAGAATTAATTTGTCCAAGAACTACTAATGTCTAAATTGTCAACATGAATCTTCGCTTTGTAGAGTAAAATTCAAGAATGATCGTAAGAATATTTCCATGAAAAGATATCGGATGAAGCTCAAATATCAAGGATATTCTACTAATTTCATGGAGTATAGAAGTCAAAACTTTAACCAACCGAGTATAATAAAGAATGGAATAACAAAAGAAATCACCATGCATGCGGTATTGCATGAGGCAAAGTTATTCCAATGTAATACTAAATAACGGAACTAGGTCGAGGCAAAATTCATTGCACCGCGGATGTTCCAATGAATAATAAAGAATGGAATAACAACGAAATCACCGTGCATGCGGTATCTTGCCATGAGCAGGTTATTCAAATGAATACTAATAAGGATTTTAATCGTGTCCGCGTAAAAACGCAGTAGAGGGATATTCCAGCGAATAATAATAAAAAGCGGAACCAGTCCCAAAGTAAAACATCTGAGCGAATATTCCAACAGTTAGTAAAAGACGGAATAATAGAAGAATGTCACCAAGTATAGGGTAGACCGCGTATACAGGTTATTCCAACAGAATAATAAGCAATGGAATAACAACAGTTCTCTTCATGATTAAGAAACAATAACACCCCTTACGAATACAACAAATAATATTCCCTACCTTGAGGAGAAGAGTACTGGATATATAAGTAGTGAAGTAGTAGAATACTTTCTTCTTTCTCTCTATAGTTTATCTCTAGAGTTTCGATGAATTAAGTAAGAAAATAATGAAGGAATGAGCTTCTATTTATAGAAAAATGGACTGCATAGTAACTAACTCGTGAATGATCCAGATTGATTTACTTTAATCTGACGGACCATAATTAAAGTAAAATCTTTTAAATAATATATTATATTTATATATATAATATAAAACATGTGTAGACAATTATCATGGCCTGTAACTCAATTGATTCCATCTGCTAAGATTTTCAATCCTTCATACATATAATAATGGAATAATACACCCCCATGTCATCATCACCAATTAATTTTCTACCCACTTGACAAAATCTCCCAACACTTGACTAATTATTACTCCCATTCCCACGTAACACCCATTTTCCTCCCACCCCACTTGTCAACTTACACATATATAATATATATAAATATCAATCATATATATATATATAATGAAAAAAAAACTGAGATAACTTTTCACGTAAACATTAATAATCAATACCGTGCGCTACTATGCAACCACGCGTATTACTGTACTTTTAACACCGGGTGTTTCAACAGTTAACGGTAAAACTTCCGCCGTTTATTATCATAAAAATATTTTTGTCGTTTTCTCAATCCGACAATAATTCCGATGTGGGGTCCACCAATGATTGAGCCGTCGTACGAATATTCCCTGTTAAAATAAATATTCTCCGACCAATCGAATATAATATGACAACTTGCATACTTTGCAAAATATGTAAATATTACCCACAACCATAACATTATATTAAATTCATTCTATAATACTCAAAAATGATAATTATAGAAAATTCATCTTTATTCAAAAAGTTGGGGTTTTACAATCTCCCCTTCTTATGAAATTTCGCCCTCGAAATTAGGGTATGTACCTAGTATGTTGAAGAGGTAAGGATACCTTGATTTCATTTCAGATTCTAACTCCCAAGTCATTTCCTCAACATCGTGGTTTCTCCACAAAACTTTGACTTGAGGTATAACCTTGGTGCGTAGAATATGTTCATTCTTATCCAAGATTTGAACAGGAACCTCTTCATACGTCAAATCTTCCGCTATTTCATCTGGTTCCAACTCAATAATGTGGTTCAGGTCTTCCACATATTTACGTAACATGGATATGTGAAAAACGTTATGAACACGAGACATACTTGGAGGTAAAGCGAGTCTATAGGCCACAGTTCCTACTCGATCAAGGATTAAAAATGGGCCAATGAATCGAGGATTGAGCTTTCCTCTCTTTCCAAATCTCGTAACTCCTTTCCATGGAGAAACACATAACAACACATGATCTCTTATATCGAATTCCACGTCCTTTCGATGAAGATCAGCATAACTCTTTTGTCGATCTTGTGAGGTTTTTATCGTTCTTGGATCGTTTAAATCTTTTTCGTGAGTCATACACGCACCAACTCTGGTCCCAACAACGTTGCTTCACCCACCTCATCCCAAAGATATCGGAGAACGAAACTTTCTTCCATACAACGCTTCGAATGGAGCCATGCCAATACTTGCTTGATAACTGTTGTTGTAGGAAAACTCCACCAATGGTAAGAACTTGTCCCAACTACCCTTGAAATCAAGGACATAGAGTCTTAATAATTCTTCAAGAGTTTGAATAGTCCTCTCCGACTGTCCGTCCGTCTGAGGATGATATGCCACGCTAAATCGTAAATCTGTGCCCATAGCTTTTTGGAAACTAACACAAAATCGCTGAAGTGAATCTTGGGTCTCGATCAGAAACTATGGATATTGGCATACCTTGCAATAAGTTTCTCGTATCGATAAGAAATTAGCAGACTCGGTCAATCTATCAACAATGACCCAAATCGCATCTATGCCTTGAGAAACTTTGGGAAGACCAGTAACGAAATCCATGGTAATGTGCTCCCACTTCTATTCTGGAATTTTAAGTGGTTGCAATGGACCTTTTGGTACTTGATGCTCCGCCTTGACTCGTTGACACGTTAGACACCTTGAGATAAACAGCGCTATCTCTCTCTTCATATTGCCCCACCAAAATGTATGTCGAAGATTATGATAAATTTTGGTACTCCCAGGATGGATTGCAAATGGTGTGTTGTGCGCCTCCATCGTGATTTTATACTTTAAATCAGGGTTGTTAGGAACACAAAGTCTGGAGTTGACTCGAAGTATTCCTTCTTCATCGATTCTTGCTTCCGGCATAGCACCTTCTTGCACTTTCTTCCTCATACGCATCAGCTCCAAGTCTGTAGCTTGAGTAGCTTTAACTTTATCAATTAAATTCGGTTCTACTCGTATATTCGCCATCATCACATGGGTCCCTAAAGTCTTTAACTCTATGTCCATCCTTTGTAAGTCACACAAAATGGGCCTTTGCGTTGACAATATCGCATCCGCACTTGCATATGATCTTCTACTCAATGCGTCAGCTACCACGTTTGCTTTTCCAGGATGGTATTGGATGGTATGATCATAATCTTTCAACAGTTCAAGCCAACATCTTTGTCGCATGTTGAGTTCCTTTTGAGTGAAGAAATATTTGAGGCTTTTATGATTCGTAAAGATCTCCACTTTCTCCCCATACAAGTAATGCCTCCAAATCTTTAGTGCGAAGACAACATCTGCCAACTCTAGATCATGAGTAGGATAATTCCTCTCATATTCTTTGAGTTTTCGTGATGCATAGACTATGACTTTCCCATGTTGCATGAGAACACATCCTAACCCTTTGCCCGAAGCATCCCTGTAGATGACAAATCTCTCCGAACCAGATGGTATTGTCAGAACAGGTGCTGAAATGAGTCTCCTCTTGAGTTCTTGAAAACTCTTCTCACATTCCTTGCTCCAACCGAACTTTGTATCTTTCCGAGTCAGCTGAGTTAGTGGAGTAGCGATTCAAGAAAACCCTTCTACGAATCTCCGATAATAACCAGCTAAGCCAAGAAAACTACAAACTTAGGTCACTAGTTTAGGTTGCTCCCAGCTTTGAATAGCTTCAATCTTTGCTGGGTCAACAGATATTCCATGACTTGATACCACGTGCCCAAGAAATGCTACTTCCTTAAGCCAAAACTCGCATTTCTTCAACTTGGCACAAAGTTTATATTCACGAAGCTTTTAGAGTATCAGCCTCAAGTGTTGCTCATGATCTTCATGGGTTTTGGAATTTATGAGGACGTCATCAATAAAGACGACCACAAAGTTATCCAAATATTCCTTGAATACTCAGTTCATCATATCCATGAAGGCAGCAGGAGCATTAGTCAATCCAAAGGACATGACTAGGAATTCATAATGCCCGTACCGAGTTCTGAAAGCCGTCTTTGGAATGTCATCAGTTCTAATCTTCAATTGGTGATATTCAGAACGAAGAGCAATCTTTGAAAAGAATTTGGCTCCTTGCAACTGGTCAAACAGGTCATCAATACGTGGAAATGGGTACCTATTTTTAATGGTGACATGATTCAACTCCCGATAATCAATACAAAGTCGCATACTCTCATCTTTCTTTTTTTACGAATAGAACAGGAGCACCCCAAGGAGAAGTACTAGGATGAATGAAACCGATGTCTAACAATTCCTGTAGTTGGGTCTTTAACTCCTCGAAGTTCAATAGAGCCATTCGATATGGGGCTTTGGAAATATGTTTTGTACCGTGTTCAAGGTCGATACAAAATTTAATTTCACGCCTGGGGTAGCCTGAAAAGTTCTTCGTGAATACGCCAGAAATTCATTAACAATATAAATATCATTCAAAATCGACGTATTTTTGTTTAGATCCGCGGACATGAGCTAAGAAAGCTTGACATCCATTTTTCAGTAAACGAATAGCTTTATGGCTTGAGATGACAGTGATTGATTTTAATGGTTTGGTGGCTTAAATTCACATAACAGATTGGTTAGGAATATGAAAGATAACAACCTTACGAAAACAATCAATTTTTGCATGATGAGTAGTTAACCAATCAATCCCTAGAATTACATCAAATGCAAGTATTTTTAATGAAATAAGATCGACAAGTAATATGAGGGTACTGATTTGAACCAAACAAGACTTATAAACAGTGGATGTAATGAAGGTTTCTCCCAACGGAGTTTCAACACATAAGTCAAAGTCTAATTTCTCCGGAGTCAAATTTAATCGTTGAGCGCAAGTAGGAGAAATAAAAGAATGGGTAGAAACGGTATCAAATAAGGTATAAACTTCGCTAGAGTTTATGATAAGCTTACCCGTGATAACCTCATTCGGGTTCCTTTCTTTCTGGGAGGTCACAACAAATGCTCTTCCTTGTACTACTGGCTTTGACTTTTCTGGGACGGCCTTTGGTGCCTTCATCCTAGCTGAACTTGTCTTTGGTGAACAACAAAATCGGGCTAAGTGACCTTCTCTTCCATAATTATAACATGCTTTGGACGACATCGCCCAGTTTGGACTGATGTGTCCCTCCCCTCCGCATTTGAAGCATATGATAGGTGGTCGTTCTCCTTCCTTAACAACGGGTTCTGGTCCTGACGTCTTTCCATCATTGTTGAATCTACTCTTCTTGAAATGTCCATTCTTATTGCTTTGGCCCTGATTACCACCGACGTGGTTACCATTTCTGGCATGTTGATTACCTCCACGCTTGTTGTCACCGCTTCGATGACTGCTCTCACTGGTATTATCATTTTGCCGGCTGCTTTCTCTTGGTTGCGTTGACTCGTTATCGCGCTCCACTAACGGAGCCCTATTTACAACATCTGAATACAAACACAGTTTATGAGAAATAAGATATTGATGTATCTCCCGCTCAAACCTCTTAAAACATCCGCGTCATTCTCTCTCTTCATTATTAACTAAGTGGGGACGAAATCAAGATAACTCTCAGCAAACTTGGCTTCAGTCTTATGACACGGCCATGTTATTCGCTCGACTTTTGATAAACTCTACCTCTTTCATATGACGAATACTTTCGGGAAAGTATTTTTCATTGAATAGTTCTTGGAACTTCTCCCAAGACATCTTTAGTGCGGCAGGTTGAGTACGTTTTACCGATTCCCACCAATAATCCGCCTCTCCTAGTAACATAAAGGTGGCAAATGGCACCTTTTACTCCTCGGAGTATCCCAAGACATCAAATATCTTGATGATCTGCTTTATCCATGCTTCCGCCTTAAGTGGTTTTGACTCTCCAATAAACTCCGGTGGTCCCAGCTCCTTGAACTATTTAACGGTGACCGTCCTAGAGTTTTCAGTGTTTCCACCTGCATTTTGGACAGGAGCCGCTCTTGCCTGATATTGCATGAATTGTATAAAGCCTCTGAACATTCCATCGTTTGTCATCTGGTCAGTGTTGTTGTTTGCCTGAGGATTGTTGCCTTCCTGATGCACATTATCCTGATTATTGATATGTGGAGACTCAACGGTCTCTTGTGCTCCATTGCTATTTTCAACATTCTCGGATGTCATTTTCAGATACTGCCACAAAACAGGGGTTAAATAACATATAACATATTATCCTTATACTCTGACCGACCAATTAAATACTAAATAAACTTAGGTAGGTCATACTAGCGAAGGAATTCCCCGTCTCTCCCCTCCTAGTTCTAGTCTCACATCTTAGCCAGGGATCATATCCCTAAGCTTTGATACCAACTGTGACTCCCCCAAAATTAGGTATACATCACCCATCTTGAGTCACCATACATGATACAATGTAATTCAAATACAACTTAATAATACAACTGCATGCAATACAATACAACAAAAAACATAAACTGTGAGTTTGAATACAAATATTATCTACTAGAGTGTATACAAACTCAAAAGGAGTCCTCATTACAATTATTATCACACTATTTCACAGAATAGTGAGGACTACTAATGCTATCCTCTGGACCATCACGCCGTTCCCCGACTCATCCCAGCTATATTCTCATTTCCTAAAGAAAATAGTGAAAGAAAGGGTGAGCTCAACTAGCCCAATAAGAAATATTATGACTAAGATAAAGCAGACTAAATTATCCTTAGTCTTCAACAGTGTTAGACTGATACAATATAACAACCATCAAGTTTAACTGCAGCGGAACAAGCAATCCATTAAAAGAGTCAAGTAGAAAATAAAATCTACTATCTTTTATGATTTAAAAGGTTTTTTCATCACTGTTATCACTGAGACTCTGCTTAATAAATAATCCACATCATCTAATCACCCCTGCACTATAGCCAAGGATATTCTTTAGTATCACGGTCATAAATTATCCATGCACTACAGGCCAAGGACATTCATGTATTCATTAATGGTCATGATCATGCCAACAACTGTCCATCAATGCACTACGGGCCAATGAGGACTTTTTCCACATCATTTGTAACATTACGACCAATGATTACAATAATAATCTCTCGGTCATAATCATACCAAGTCCATCTATGCACTATAGGCCACAGATGACTTTCAACAAAATATAAACATAAGGATGATGACAATGATATAAGAATTCAATAAAACAAGTTCAAGAATTAATTTATCTAACAACCAATAACGTCCAAATTGTCAACATGATACTGCTTTGTAAAGTAAAATTCAAGAATGCTCAGAAGAATATTTCCATGAAAAGATACTAGATGAAGCGCAAATATCAAGGATATTCCACTAATTTAATGGAGTATAAAAGTCAAAACTTTAACCAACTGAGTATAATAAGGAATGGAATAACAAAAGAAATCACCAGGCATGCGATAGATAGCACAGGCAGTTATTCCAATAAAATAATAATTAACGGAACCAGGTCCGTAAAGAAAACGCATGCATGTGATATTCCAATAGAATAATAAAGATTTTAATCAGTCTCGGCGTAAAACGCCATATTATATGATATTCCAAATGTAATAATAACGAATGGAATTACAAAAGAATTTTACCAAGTATAAGGTAGCCCGCGTATACAGGTTATTCTAACAGAATAATAAATAATGGAATAACAGAAGTTCTCTTCATGAATACAAAAGAAATAATATCCCTTACCGTAAAAGAAACTGGATATAAGAGTAGGGAAGTAGCATAATAGTTTTCTATTGTTTCTCTATAATTTCTCTCTCTAGAGTTTCAGTGAATTCGTAAGAAATAATGAAGGAATGAGCTTCTATTTATAGGAGAATTTGGAGGATACTGTTTGATCACGGTGACCTAATAAAAATCTCACGGATGAAGTGTAGCATTCACGGGTGTCAAGCTTACTGAATTTCAATGTAAAAGCAAGAAAAAAAACAAACAAACATATAATATATATATATATAAAAATATATAAAAACACATGTTTTAAATATATATATATATATATATCAATTCCTTCTTATTACGTTACCTCCCCCCATTTTCATTTCATCCATTTACTCCACACATGTGGCCCTACATGTGGCCCCCACCCTATATAATAAAGAATAAATTTCTCTGGAATTATTTTGAAAAATGGGTAAATGGGGTTCATAAAATAAGCAAAATTTACATCAACTATCGCGGCAATAATTAAACAAAACCGAGTGACTTCTAATGTAAGCATCAATACTCAATACCGTGTACTTTACTATGCAACCACGCGTACATCGCATTTTTTTACTACCGAAGTAGTTCAACAATATTAACGGTAAAAAACTTCCACCGTTATTTTCATAAAAAGATATTTTTATCGTTTTCTCAATCCGAATAATAATTCCGTTGTGGGGTCCACTTAATGATTGTGCCGCCGCATTTAATATTCCCCTGTTAAAACGAATATTCCCCGACTAATCGAATATTATATAACAACTTGCATACTTTGCAAAATTTATAAATATTACCCACAACTATAACATAATATCAAATTCACTCCATAATATTCAAAAATGATATTTATAGAAAATTCATTTTTATTCATAAAAGTTGGGGTCTTACATAGACATTTCCTTCTCTTATTCCGGTCAGCTTTATAGCGGATGTATTCAGATCTCTGACTTGACATTGATTGTTGAGGAATATGACTTGATTACCCTTGTCGCAGAGTTGGCTTATGCTCAGAAGATTGTATTGTAGTCCTTCCACATAGGTTACTTTACTGAAGGACACTGCACCATTCCCAGCTGAGCCATATCCTTGTGTCTTGCCAAAGCCATTGTCTCCAAAGATGATCGAAGGACCCTCCTTTTCTATGTAGTTAGACAGGAGGGCTTTGTTCCTAGTCATGTGCCTTGAGCATCCACTGTCCAGATACTAGGTTGTGATCGTGGAGCTATGTCCCTGTGGTAATATTAAAATTTCATTTTGGTACCCATACTTGAATGGGTCCTACTTTGTTAGTGCCCTTGGGAACCCAAATCTGCTTGATTTTAGGTCTCACATGCGAGGATTATGATAGCACATTGCAGCCTTATGACCAACCTTATTGCATACAAAACATCTAATATGATGCATGCTTGTGTGTGTGTGTGGATTCTTCCTCTATTTGGACTTATGTGGGTTCTCAGCCATCCTTCTTTTAAACTGGTTCTCCTTCTTCCATGTGTCCTTGTGTTTCATGATTTGTGAGTGTACCTTTCCTCTACTGTTCCTTCCCAGTTAACCCGTTGATTTGATTTTACTCGACTCTACTATCCTTCGAGGTTGGAAAGTAGTGGCTAGGTTACTCTTCTATTTTCTGAAACCCAGGCCAGCATGAGATCCTTTATTCCTTCGAATATAGATTGAATCAGAAGAGCAGGGTTGGACTGGTTCTTCCTTCTATGAGGATTTCATAAATATAATGCCTTTACTGACACTTGAAGCATTACTAGGGCTAGTTTCCTTTATATTTTCCACATATGGCTCTGGGGTGGATTCCCCAAAGCCTAAACCTGTTCTGTCAGAGGCACTTCTTTGACTAGAGATCAGGGAGTCCATGGATGAAGAGGATTTATTCCATGTACAGATTGTCCTCTCTAGTTCCTCAATTTTAGAGGTTAGGAGCTCATTGTTCTATTTTAAGAGCTTATTTTCAGCTTCAAACTTGGAGAAAGAGTTAGTACTTAGAAGGGTTGTTTCTAGTTCTTCCGGAAATTTCTCTTTCTCCTTTTGAAGAAGTGAATAATCTTTGGACAAAACTCTGAACCATTTCATGTACTGATGCAGATCAGATGTTATGTCATGCAGTGCAGTTCTTAAATCATCAATGTCTGTATCAGGAGAGTTAAAGTCAAATACCTCATCTATACTTACTTCATGAATGTTGGAGTTCTTTTTATCCATAGCATGTTTGGCCATTAGGCAAAGATTTGCCATTTGAGGATCTTCATCATCTCCAGATTTGGGAGTTGAGTCGTTATCTGAGTCACTCCACGATCCTCCAGCTACAAGACCTTTGCCTTTCTTCTGAGGCCTTTTGTTGACTTTAAATTCCTTCTTTTAATGTTATTTCTTCTTCAGTTCTTCTCTAAGAGGTTTGTTGAAGTTTGTAATGAAATGGCCAGGCTTCTTGTAATTGTAGAATAGGTCATTTATCTGCTCCTGGCTGCTGTAGTTGTTGACTTTCTTTGGTTTGCTAATTCTGCCTTGATGCATAAACCTTCTAAGCCTTTTTACCAGCATTGCAAAGTCCTCATCATCATCTTCATCATAGTCAGAGTCATTTTCAATATTGGCTTTGGAGATGTTGTCAATTGCTTTGAGAGAAACACCTTTATCCTTTTTTCTTCCTTCAGATAGAGTTTCTGCTCGTTGAATCAGCTCCAGTTCATATGTAAGAAGGTTGCCATATAACTGTTGAACAGTCATTTCATAAAGATTCTTTGATTCTCTGATGGCCGTGGTTTTTGCATCTCACTTGCTTGGTAAAGCTCTCATGAACTTTATGATTAGATCTTTATTTGGATATATCTTACCATAGGCTCGGAGAAAGATGAGCAGTACATTGAGTCTTTCGTAGGTGGAAGTGACATTTTCTCCTTGAACGTGTGCAAACATCTCATATTGCTGAGTTAGGAGAAATTGCTTGTTTTTTCTGACTTCTTCTATTCCTTCATGCATGATGAGCAATGCTTCCCATACCTCCTTGGCTGTTTTTCTATTGACCACATTTTCGAACAAATCATCTTCTAAAGATTGGAACAAAATGTTCTTGGCCTTTTTGTCGAGTTGAACAACTTTCTTTTTGTTGTCTGTCCATTCTTCTTTGACCTTGACCTGAATTCTGTTTGGGTCATCTGTATTTGGTGCAAGCTTTGTAGGAATGTAGTGCCCATTCTGAATAGTTTCAAATAGATCTTCATCTATTGAATCCATGTATACTTGCATCTGAACTTTCCAGTTGGCGAATTTATCTTTGTTGCACATAGGTGGCTTACTGCCTCCTCCAGTCTTTGATTCGCTTATCAGATGTGCCATTGGATCTACTTAAGCTTTGTGGGCTACTTGATAGAACCTTCTCTGATACCAATTGTTAGTTCCCGGGGGGATTGAATACATATTTTAAATTCTTTTCAAAATACTTTGTTAGTTTTGTTAATGA
The DNA here is from genome assembly GCA_020205615.1 of Panax quinquefolius. Taxonomy (NCBI): domain Eukaryota; kingdom Viridiplantae; phylum Streptophyta; class Magnoliopsida; order Apiales; family Araliaceae; genus Panax; species Panax quinquefolius. Next base: position 51,327,331 of record CM035170.1, read on the forward strand.
TTCAAACACAGCAGAATTAAGATTTATTTGTTCTCCCTTTTAGATGTAGTGAGTTAATGAGAGTGAGGCAGTTATAATAGTTATAGCAGTTATAACAAGAGTGTAAGAAACACGACGATTTTAAGTTGTTTAGAGCACTTAAAGCTCTTAGTCCACTCTTCTACTCCTCGAGTAGGAAATCCATTAAGGATATCATTACACTTTCTGAATCTCACATATTCCTTCAAGACCAGCAGTCTTGGCACTTCTCAGTTCACTTTTGAACTCTTCAAGTCCAGCAGACTTGGTTCTTCACAGTTCACTTAGAACTCTTCAAGTCTTTCTGACTTGGAACTTCTTACTTCATTTGATAGTAGTTGATGAGTTCTTGAATGGTGCTACTCAGTTGTCGTTAAGCTTTTGTTCGAAAAAACTAAGTAGTTGAGCAATCTTTCTCTTTTCAGATCGTAGAGTTAAGCGTTGAGTGTTCTTCAGCGTTTTGTTCAATGCTTGCTTAGTTCTATTATCTGCTGATGTTTTGTATATATTAGGTCTTTGAAATGTATATTTTGAAGACATCCGTTGAAGCATTAAAAGCATTTGACATTTCTGAGCTTTGATGGAGACTTTTCTGCACATCTTCTGATTAGCAATCTGACCCACTAACACAACAGACTGCTATCTCACCTAACACCTGAAAAGGTGTTTTCTACTGATCCAAAGTACTTTTCTTAGCTTCTTCAATACGTTTCCTAGATGTATATTAAGGATGACTGTTGTGACATTGGGACTGTCAAGGGCTACAACGTTTATAATCCATTCCACATTTGTTAGGATTTATTCTTTAAAAAATGGGCAAGGCTCGATGCTTCTAACACAGGCAGATGATGCTCTACGATTCTGATTGTGGTGTCTTGCCACCTTGGTGCTTGATCTTATACTGGAAAATGAGAACACTACAATTTCTCTTAAAAGACTGGCACACTACGATCTTCACTTACTTGTCTTGCAGACTCTACATTTCTGAGAGCACACTACGATCTCTGAGTTGGCTTGGCAAACGTTTGGACCACTCTACGATTTTAGGAGAGATCCTTTAGGGCAGACACATTACGATTCTCGATGCTCTACAATTTTTCCTTGGCTTCTGCAATATCTTGATCAGTTCAATAGACTACGATTTTGTTGAAGCCTATCTATTACATCTCAAGACATAGATCAACCTAACAACTTTGATCTCTTCATCTATACATTCATTTACAGAATGATAAACATTAGAAGCTTAGATCAACCTAACAAACTTGATCGGCCACTAAGTCTTGTACATATATTCCTTAAAGGACTTTACACATAATCATGAATATTTACTTTCAACATCAAATTTAAATATGCAATATCCCAACATACTTGTCGTTGAACAATTCTTGGAACTTCTCCAAAGACATCTTAAGTGCAGAAAGATGAGTGCGTTTTGTAGATTCCCACCAATAATCTGCCTCTTCACGCAACATAAAGGTGGCGAAGGGAACCTTTTGCTCCTCTTTTCATCCTAAGACATCAAATATCTTGGTGATCTGCTTAATCCATGCTTCTGCCTTAAGTGGCTCCAGCTTTCCCAAAAATTCTGGTGGTCCCAACTCTTTGAATTGCTTAGCATTGACCAACCGTCAGTTACCATTATTTCCACTCGACATTTTGAATAGGAGTCTGTCCCGTTTGGTGTTGAATAAATTATAGAAAGCTCCTAAACATCCCATCGTTCATCATTTTGTCGGTGTTGTCGTTTACATGAGTATTATTGCCTTCATGATGCACATTATCCTAGTTTTTGATTTGCGGTGACTCAATGGTCGCATGTGCTCCATTGCTTATCTCTAAATTTTCAGATGCCATTCTCAAATACTGTCACAAAAAAAGGGTTAATTAAAGAAATTGACATGCCACATATTATCCCTATCTTCTGACCGACCAATTAAATAACAAATAAACTTAGGTAGGACACACTAGCAAAGGTTTTACTCGTCTCTCCCCTCCTAGTTCTAAATCCTAGATCTCCACCAGAGATCATATCCCTAAGCTCTGATACCAACTGTGGCGCCAAATACATGGTATAAAATTCAAATTCAAAAGTCATTTAAACAACTATTAATTATCGTGTAAAATACGATAAAACATACGCTGTGAGTTTTAATACAAATATTGTCTCGTAGACAATATCCAAACTTAAATAAAATCCTCATTACAATTATTGTCACACTATTTTTCAAAATAGTGAGGATTACTAAAATAACCATCTTGGACCATTACTCCACTCCCCGACTAGTCCCAGCTACATTCTCGCCTCCTGAGAAGAACAATGGAACCAAAAGGAAAAGGGTGAGCTCAACTAGCCCAGTAAAAAATATTATGACTAAAATAATGTAGAACATATTATTCTTAGTCCTCAACGGGGAAAAATCTGATAGAATATAATAGACAACAAGTTTTAGATCAACAACTTCATCGGAAATAACAATCTATTAGAAGAATCAAGTAGAGCATGATGTTTACTATCTTCTATGATTTAAAAGTCCATCATCAATATTTTATTCTTGTAACATGAATCAATAAATATTTCAAATCAATGAATTATCTATGCACTACAGGCCAAGGATATTCGTTAGTATCACCAGTGGTCATGATCATGCCAAATAATTGTCCATCTATGCACTACAGGCCAAAGAGGACTTTTACCACAACATTTGTCTGTAACATTACAGGTCATGATTATACCAATACACAATTCCTGGTTATAATTATACCAATCAATAGTCCTTTTATGCACTACGAGCTAAAGATGACTTTCGCTACAATATAAGCATGAGGATGATGACAATGATATAAAGAATCAATCAAGTGAGATCAATGATAAATATTAGAGATTTATAATTCAATTTATCCAGAGTTCAAAAATGTTCAAATTGTCAACATGATAAGTAATTGTGGAGTAAAATTCAAGAATGATATTAATGTATCAAAAATAATTTGGACAGAAAAGAAAATTTAATTCTATTGTGAACAGTAATCATGAATAGTACCGTATGAATAGTATCCCGACATGAAAAGATCAAAATTTAACAAGAAAGTTCATACCAATATTCCAGTGAAACGATACTAGATGAAGCGCAAAACTCAAGGATATTCTACTAATTTCAGGGATTATAGAAGCAATACTTATCAAAGTAAGTGTAGATTTAGGAATATGAAACGAAATAATATCACTTACATACTATTGAGTATGGAAGAAAATAATATTCCTTATGAATATTGAACGAAAATAATATCCCTTACCTTAATAGGAGAGTAAATCTAACTTGTATAGCGGAGATATTCTTGAGGAAATCTTTCACTATTAGCAACACTCAAAGTATACTTATACTAGAAAGAAATACGCACAATGTTATTGAAGAAGAATTCTCTGATTTTGCTGTGATTTTCATTTCTTAACTAAGCATCCTATTTATAGGAGAATAGCAAGGCACTATTTAAGAAAATAATCACGGACGCACAGTAAAAGTTTCACGGGCGAAGAATTCGGCTAAAATTTGATTTCAATATTCATCACTGTGCAATAAAATATTCTAATAAAATAAAAACTTTATATATAATATAATATAATATATTCTAATTATAATCTAATAAAACAAATAACTTTATATATATTATGAAAAGTATTTTGTTTTATATAAAAAGTTTTTTGTTTTATTACCATTATAATAATAATAAAACAAAACTGAGACAACTTTCTACCGGTAATTTTGAAAAATGAGTAAGTAGGGGTCCATGTAATAAGCCAAACTTATAACAAATACTTCATGACAAAACCCCTCTATTTATATCAAAAATTGAATAAATATTTACCACAAGTCACTTATCTTCAATAAACACATTTTAATCTTTCAACAATTATTCATCATTAATATTATAACTCACATTATTGACAACCATATCATTCACAGGAAAGAGGGGCTTTTCGATAAAGATTTCTCCTTACTGGCACACAATTAAATAACCTAACTTCTTCCTCGTGACAGAACTTTCTAGACATTGTCAATAATGCAAATAATAATATGAATAACTATGTCGTCTCAATTATTGATTTAATAATATAAAATATTGTGAAAATAATACTGTGATAATAATTGAATCAATAATATGAGATACTATGCATCAACTACTATTGCAATAATTGAATAAAACTGAGTGACTTCTTACGTAAGAATCAATAATTAGAAACAATGTGCAATATCTTGTGCTACTGTGCAACAACGCGTATTACTGTACTTTTATCACCGGATATTTCAACAGTTAACGGTAAAAGTTTTGTCGTTATTTTTATAAAAAAGGTTATTTATGTCGCTTTTAATAACCGCCAGTTATTCCGTTATGTGGTCCACCAATGATTACGCCGTCGTACGGATATTTCCCGACAAAAGAATATTCTCCGACCAAAACAAATATTTTATGACAACTTTCTTTCTTTGCAAAATTTGCACATATCACCCATAACTATAGCATTATATCAAATCAACACATTAAAAGTAAATCTTTATTCATAAAAAGTTCAGGTTTTACAACCTCCCCTCCTTGTAAAATTTCATCGTCAAAATTGATGTATGTACCTGGTATGTCGAATAGGTGAGGATACCTTATTTTCATTTCAGATTCTAACTCACAGGTCATTTCCTCAATATCGTGGTTTCTCCACAAAAATTTGACTTGAGGTATAACCTTTGAGCGTAGAATATGTTCCTTTTTATCAAAGATCTTGACAGGTATCTCCTCACACGTTAAATTGTCCGCTATCTCATCTAGTTCTAATTCAATAATGTGGTTTGGGCCTTCTACATATTTATGTAACATAGATGTAGACACTCGAAATTTTTTGCACACATGTCACTGACTTTGCTGGAATGCAGATTCGTCTTTCAGAGATAACCATGGAAGACAGTTCACATCCAGTCCGGATACTACCAAAAGTTCGGGCCTCAACCCCTAACACACACCGAGTATGCAGCCCAACCTCTGAGATAACCCCGAGGCAGGCAGTTCCAATACCGGAAATTCCACCGGAGAAGACCGATTAATCTCGGAGATAACCCCGAGGTATCCAGTCTCAGTCCCAACACTGGGAGTAGTAGCTACCAACCTTGGTAATAACCCCAAGGAATGCATTTTCAATGATAACCCCGGAAATGCTTGTTTCAAATGCATGCATTCAGGCTCAACCTCGGCACTCACACTGAGGCGCTTAGTACAAGGCTCGGAGATAACACCGGGAAGACAGGCACACCTCAGAGATAACACTGAGGACCTTCAACACTTGCAGCAGTCCAATCTCAACGATAACTCTAAGCAACATCTGCTTTATCAGCCCAAACCGGCGATAACCCCGGTGAGGGGCAAAGTCGTCATCTCACCACCTTGACGCCACATCCCATCGTCTCAACATCTCACACATAAATTTCTACACAATAATGTCCCACAAGAATCAAAGAAAACCAATCCAGAGTGACTATTATGCAGGGTAACGGATAGAATTTGAAGCTTGAAGACCGGAGGGCAGCGTCCCATCTTCCTGACTTCGTACAACCTCTAATCCCATGCCATTCTATAACTCTCGACAACGGCGGTCCGAAATAGGTCCTACATACCTCAGTTGGATGCCCGGATTGCAATTCTAAAAGTTCAACCGGATATTATAGTGCCTGCATGCATGTATCATGAGACGACGCGACCACGCAAAGCTTGGCACCCGCAGGTAGCAGTACATCTGCTGCCTAGCCATGAATTACACTGCTGGCTTAGCCTGCAGTACACCTCTTTGCTCCTCCCTCCATAAATATAGGGCTTGGGGTGGCCATTTGTAAGAGAAAAAAGGCGAGGAAGCCTTGCCAAATTTGCTCCGTACTCTCTCTATACTGAGTGCTTTCTCATTTTAAACACTTGTGAGCTCACATATAGCAACTTTTGTACCGACAGGAGCCGAGTGTTCATCCCTTTAAAGATATAGAAGTCTTATTTGGCAGCCCACTGCAAGCCTTCTCACACACTTTAAAGCCTTTCTCTTCATCTTTGCACGCACCATTCTTCACATTGAGAGTCGTGTTGTGTGTGTCTTCCCGAACTTCGGTCCATGGTTTTATTTCAGTTTGTATATACATTTATATACATATATATATATATGGACTAACATTATCGAGTTATGCGTCAATTGAGCCTAGACTTCGGTCTGGAGCCTTTATTGGCTTTTATATATATATATACTTATATATATATGAACTGTGTGTCGGACTTTGTTCGATGAGCCTAGACTTCGGTCTGGAGCGTTTACTACTTTAATATATATATATATATACTTATATATATTAACTGTGTGTCGGACTTTGTTCGATGAGCCTGGATTTTACATCCGGAGCGTTTACTATATATATATATACTTATATATATGAACTGTTGTCGAACTCTGTTCAATGAGCCTGGATTTTACATCCGGTGCGTTTATTTCTTATATATATATATATATATATATATATATATATATATATTTCTTCCCACCTAGAGTTTACTTCGTGGTGGTTGATCGCTTTTACAGCTTTATTTACATTTTGTCCCGCCTGGAGTTTCCTCCGTGGCGGTTGATGGTTTTTACAACTTTATTTACATTTTCTGATCCTCCATGGAGGTGCTTCGTGGTGGTTGATCATGTCTGTATATATATATATATATATACCTTCTTACTGCTTTCATACAAATTGCAGCATCATGTGAGCCTAGGAATCATGTGATCATAGATTCAGTCTATTGGATCTAGATTCGGTTCCTGTGATGGACATTTTCAGCTGAAACCAGCTTGTAAATTTATTTGCGATGTCTGAATTTCCTCAAATGGTTTTCATACCCACGAGGAAGTCAGCATTATCTTGTATATTATTTTCTTATTGATGTTTCGCATCTCAAAAATAAAAACAATCAAGCCGAGCACTTAATAAAATAGGAGTGTAAAAGGTCTCAATTACTATTGAGCATAAGGGTTTGAAAAACCTCTTTTATAAAACATCACTGCCATATCTTGCTAAAAATTGAATTTTTACATAAATTCAAACCATATGTTTATAGGTGCAAATGAGGCCTCGCACTACTTCCAAATAAATAGCACATTGATCCACACACACATATTTAGATAACAGTTTCTTGAAAAGTGGCAGTCACTGTGGTAACACGGATGTCGGGGGGTGCCTAACACCTTCCCTCCGCATAATCAACTCCCCAGACCTTTATGAATCTCTTTGCTTCACTTGGATTGCTCAACAAAGGTGTCACATCACTGGGTCAATGTGCAAACCTTTTCTCGGTTGTGTTTGTACAACCATTTAAAAAACCAAATGGCGACTCTTAACAGTCCATCGTCGACATTATACATGTCGGACCTTTTTCACTTGTTTTTTCAAAAAAATCTCACCTAACATGAGAACACCAAAGAACGAGTAACGAAAAGGGACAACTAAAAATCCCGACGTCGACAGGTGGTGACTCTGCTGGGGACTCTAGTAAGAGGACTTAAGCCACTATTTCAAACTTTTCAAAACTATTATCTACTTGTGTGTGGATGTTGCATTTACATTTATGATGAATGTGTACGAATGCATTTACTTATTGCACTTAGTGCTTCGCACCATATCTGCTTGTGATATTAGTGCTTCACACATGTCATCATTTTCATACGGTGAGACACGTTGTATGTGAATGTATGTTGTGTGGTCCCTCCACCAAAAGGCTATCTTGTCGGTGTTTGATTACTGGACTTGTAGGAAGACTAATTCCAACGAGGCTCAAGAAAGGCACCATCCAAATTCGCTCCAGTTGAAAGACCGGATTAATTTCCCGTTGAGCAAATTGCGATGATTTGGGAACCTTCATGCCAAAAAGTCGCGAGAGTTACCTAAGATAGGTCAGTCTTTGATAAACCCAACACGGAGGAAAGTCTCTTCATTCTTTCTCATTTTAAATTACTTATAAAATCAATTACTTGTAATTTCATTCCATATTCATCTCCATGTAATAAGAAATATGAAGAAATGTGTACACCTACATATTTAACATGTTATCCTGTATTACAAACAACTGACATCCATTTTGCAGGATAAAATTCCTAAAAAGGATACATCACATAGTATGTTATTATTTACACATTCCCTAAAGGCTAAACTATGCAAGTCTTTCGCAGGGAAACAATCGGACCTACTACCCTCATTAAAATCCAAAAAGGTCATGAGCCTACATAATCAATTATGTCGTCATCTGACCAGACTGACCTTAATCCATTTTCTCGCAAAGAATTCGACGGATTAAGCAAACAAATTACAGATTTGGTTGTTTTGCTTAAAGAAGAACATAAGTCTACTCAGGGTCCAAAGACAACCATACATGCTGAATCCTCTACATAAGGGGGAACTCAGGTCATTACGATACCTAAACTGCAGTTGGATACGACCAACAAAATTCATGTTGCCACCCATCTCATGGGAGATCCAGACACCGGTGACATCAGAAAGAAAGTTCTTCAAATGGAAGAAGCCCTTCGTGCTATCAAAGGGATTGGAGCACACGAGAGTGTGTCATATGCTGACCTGTGTATATTCCCTGGTGTTCATTATCTAGAAAAGTTTAAGATTCCTAACTTCAAAAAATATGATGGGTTAGGAGACCCTTACACACATTTAAAGGTGTTTATAAGAGAACTTGGATCTTATGTAGAGGACGAGAAGCTCAGAATGTAGTTGTTCCAGAAGAGTCTGACTGGAGAAGCCCGTTCGTGGTATACCAGATTAGACAACTCAAAGATCCATAGCTGGGAAGAGCTAGCACATGCCTTCCTCACTCAATACAGTTTCTAGTCTCAGATGGCTCCTGACCGGTATCAGATTACCAAGGTCAAGAAACAGTCCAATGAGTCTTTCAGAGAGTATGCTCAAAGGTGGAGGCGTCTGGCTGCCCACGATATTCCTTCCATGACAGAATCAGAAATGGTCATGACTTTCATAGACATACAAGAAGCTCTTTTCTATGAAATAGTCTTAGCTGGCATCGGTAAGCCATTTTCTGAAATGATCAAACACGGGGAGATGGCTGAGATGGGATTGAAGTCAGGGAAGATTCAAGACCTAGCTGCCCTTAAAGCTGTTGTTGAGCACATCCAATCCAGAAATTAAGAAAACAACCCCCGGAGGGTCCATAAAAAAAGAGGAAGATGTTTCCCTGATATTATAGGGTCAAAAAGACAATCAGAACATGCCTATCCAGAGGAGAAATTATACTCCCTTTCAAGAACAATCTTCAAACCCTCCAATGACAAAAGGTGGAGAAGTCAAACGCTCTCAAGTGTTCACACCATTAGGGGACTCACTCGAGAATATTCTCATTCTTCTGACAATGCAGAAGAAAATCACGCACCTTCTTCAACCAGCCAGCCCTAATGGAAGGGGTTTCAATGATGCTCGGAAATATGCTTATCATGCCGGGGCACTTGGACATGATACTCAGGATTTTTGGGCCTTGAAACACAAGATCTAAGAACTGATAGACAACGGTGAGATCGTGGTCACCAAACCAGATTAACCTCACATACAAGACAATCCTCTTCCTCAACACAAAGAAGAAGAGGTCAACATGATTAATTGGAGCCACGGACAGAGTTCCAATTTCAACGGCGAGTCATCCCAGACCCCCAAAGACGGAGTTGACAAATGGGATTATGCTAAGTTCCAATTCATAATGGAACGTAAGATTAAAGCTCTATGCAAACAAATTGAGCAATTGATAGAACTAGTGACCTATAAGCTTCAAGTAACACGCCAGTTAGTCAGCCAGAAGCATGCTAGTCTCCTTCCTCTTGTAATGAATATTCCCTCGTCGCCTTCAGAAAATGAAACGCTGGAGGACAATGTGACAAAGAGAGCGAATGCCAATGCTCGTCGGGATTTTGCCAATAGAAGGAAATTTACATACCTGGGCCAACCTATGGAGGAAATCCTGGAGATGCTAATCAATGAAGGAAGAATCACTTCCCTTCTCCCTCCAATTAATCCCCTTCCGGAACGGTTCAATTCTGATGGAGTATGTCAATATCACTCCCATTCTTGCGGTCACAGCACAGAAGAATGCTGGGCACTCCGCCACCTTATCCAAAATCTAATTAACAGTGGTGTCCTGCAACTAGCAGACGATGATACTGTACTACGTGAGAGTGAGAATACCTGTCCTACTAAGTGGAAGGGATTGGTAGCAGTCATATCTACAGGAACTGATGGGACTAACAAACCACTCATCATACCAGCAATTCAACTCAGAGGAAGCAACAATCCTTTGAAAGTGGCCGCTCCAGAGCCAATCAATTTACCATACAGAGCACAATATCCTATTGTCAGCTTGAAAAAAGTTCCATGGAATTATGGAGAAGCTAAAGGACCCACCTCGCATACAACTGCTGCAGTGTCGAAGGAAAAAATCCACTGTATCTTCCCCAACGGGTGATGAAGGCTACCATCAAATCAAAGGGGGAAATACCCATGGAGAAGATTGAAAAATTCCTCCATACTATGGGTCATAACGAGCCAAGGTGGTTTTAAGCTTAAAAGAAGCTCCACACCAAATTTTCATTCTGGACTTGGTCTTGACTTTCGAGGATCACCGAAAGATCTTACTGAAGGTTTTAGAAGAAGCCTATCTACCAAAATCAGTGGATGTGGAAAATTTTCAACATCTGGTTAATCACATTTTTAACAACAATGTGATATCCTTCACTGATGAAGATATACTGCCCGAAGGGACCGATCATTGCAAGCCGTTGCACATTGCGGTTTTGTCCTCCAGATACATGCTAGCTGGAGTCTTGATAGATGGAGGTTCATCTCTAAATATCTGTCCATATGCTAGATTGGTGAAGATGAATGTCAATCTCAATCGAATCCGGAGCAACCATACGGTTATCAAAGCTTTTAATGGAGCCCGCTAGAATTCGATCGGAGTAATTGAGCTACCAATCGATATTGGTCTCCATACATTCTGCGTGTCTTTTCACGTACTCAAGATAGATTCAGGATACAACCTACTCTTGGGAAGACCATGGATTCATATGGCCGGGGCAGTCCCCTCCACCCTTCATCAACAACTGAAATACATTATCAACAATAGCCTAGTCACGGTTAACGCTAAACCGGAAGGTCCTCAACATGGTGACATACCATATATCAACGTCAATTCAGATGTTGATCCAGCCAGTTTCCATGCCTTGGATGTGACACCCCCAAATCTGGGTACTTTAATTCCCACATGATTTGGTGTTCACTATACAAACATCATATGTCTATCTACCCATACTAAATGAAAGCATTAATAGATAGAAATAAATCCTCTCCTTAAGGAGTTACATCATAACACTACATAAATCCCAGGTCATACTAACCTTAAATCTTAACTGCGGAAACATAAACAATTAATCATTTTACACATTATTAACATAAGTCTAAAACAAAAATACATCATCACATAAAATAACAAGTCTTCATCACTTGTTAATCTTGCCCTTGCCTTTGCTAGTAGAAGGCTCGTCGTACCTTTCATTTTTAACTGCAATGTTATTATTATGCAAGAGTGAGCATGATTACCCACAAGAATAAAAATGAAATAACAATATATAATAACATGCGAGTGAATCAAAGACTTCTGAAATAAAACTCAACTTTTGAATCAAGAATGAATAACAAGAATTCAAAAGATTTCTGAGGGTCATAAGACCTTGAACTATGTCATAGGTTATTAAGGGTTATACTTGTAACCTTTAACAGTCATAAGACTATGGACTCTTCTACTTGTACTTAGGGGGATCAGCCCTTAGTACCATACTGTGCACAATATCTTAACGCTAACGCATAAGAAATCCCTATGCAGGGTTGTTCATCTCAATTTGACATTAGAGTCCGCAGCAAAAGAAGTTTGTTTTGGATAAATCAATAAGGGTTCTGAAATTTAGAACGTTCATCAACTATGGACTAGTCGAATCAATAAGGGTTCACTAGTCTAACAAGGTTCAACAATAAATGATATTTAAATTGAATAACAATCTCAAGAGGTATACAATAGAACAAATATTGTATAATAGAATCATACTTTGAAAAGATAAATAATCTTTAGTATAACAATTAAACTTGATTAATAATAATGAGAATTTACTCGACGTAAATTATAAACTTGAATAATATAACAAGTAGGGTTAGAAAACTTGCCTCGTGCGTAGATTACACGTTAATTATACTTGTTCCTCAATCGATTTAATCCTACATACCATTCATGTTCACAGTACCAATCAATTATACGTAACTAGTATTACAAGTTCATTCTTTTCGTCTAACTCGGATTATGACTATACTTAGCCATTGCCACACTTATTGTCACATAATGTTACACTTCACAAACAATAAGTTAACTATGTGTTTAATCATTCAATCCACATGTAACTGTGTTATTGACATATTAATAACTTATTTTAACGTCTCGTTATACTTCTAACATTTTTTTATGTTCATTAGATTAGGTTACTATCACAGTCATGGACTTGAACACTTTAAAAATTTTATTTTTGGACATTCTGCAGAGTGGCACTGCGGCGCCACTTTTATGTTTGTTCTCTAAGGTCAAGCCATGCGGCCTATAAGGCATGGGACTGGTGCCGCATCGCGGCTGAATTCAAATAATGCCTTCGCAATTCGGGAAAAATCGCAGAACATAGCCAACACCTCCAATTAATTTACTCTTACACGAAATTAGCCATACCCAAACACTGTAATACACATATATTTACTACTCCACCCTTCTAGCATGATTTTAACATGTTATAACACATAATTTGCAGAATCAAAACATATAATTTACTGTTCTTGATATTTTGAAAGTTTTGAATACAAAACATGAAAATCAAAACTATAGGTTTATTATAACACTGAATCTATTCATTTAAAGTTTGATTCCTTCGTTTTAACATGCATAATTATATACAAGTATAAATATATGATATAACATATGATTGACGTATCAAATTTGGTACATAAGGCCATATGGCCATTTTTTCATACTCTATAATTTTGAATAAACAATCTACTACATATATTTTATGAAACTGATGTTATGGTTCATACAACATAGTAAAAACATACTACGTTAACATATTAACACATACATGTGTAAATTTATAATACAACTTATGATTATCGTGTTAAATTTGGTATGTAAGGCCATATGGCCATATTTTCATACTTTGTAATTTAGAAACAATCTATGACATATATTTTTATGAAACTGATGATATGAAATTATACAATATATATTAAAACATGTTATACTTAACATAATAACACAAAATCTTTACTCCTTTTTCCAATTACAGAGATTATACAGAACTTGAAAGTCATTTTCTTGAAAAACTTAAATAACATAAATAAAATTGGATTGGAGAAATTACCCAAAGCGTAGAGTGTAGGTTAGTATTGTGACGCCCCCATAATAGGTATACATCACCCATCTTGGATCGCCAGATACAAGGTACTGAATACAAATACAACTTAATTATACAACAGTCGTATAAAATACGACAACACATAGGCTGTGAGTTTTAATACAAATATTGTCATCTAGACAATATCCACACTCAATGGAGTCCTCATTACATTTATTATCACCCTATTTCACAGAATAGTGATGACTACTAATGCACCATCTAGGACCATCACCGTTCCCGACTAGTCCCGAATACGCTCTCATTTCAAGAGAACAAAGTGAAAGAAAGGGTGAGCTTAACTAGCCCAAGAAGAAATATTATGACTAAGATAATGCAGAATAAATTATCATTAGCCTTCAACAATGTTAAACTGATAGAATATAATAGACAACAAGTTTAACTGCAGCGGATCAAGAAATCCATTGGAAGAGTCAAGTAAGGTATAAAATCTACTATCTTCTATGATTTAAAAAAAATTTCATCAACTTTATCGCTGATACTCAGCTTAATAAATAAAATCGAATCATCCCTGCTCCATGGCCAAGGATATTCATGTAATCATCAATGGTCATGACTATACCGAATAATCCCTGGTCATAATCATACCAACAACTGTCCACCAATGAACTACAGGCCAATGAGGATTTTTACCACATCATTCGTCACATTACGGTTATGATTATACCGAATAATCCCTGGTCATAATCATACCAAGTCCATCTATACACGTAAGCCAAAGATGGCTTTCATCACAATATAAGCATGAGGATGATGACAATGACATACTAATTCAATAAAACAAGTTCAAGAATAAATTTTTAAAGATTTATAAATTAATTTATCAAGGAACCAATAACGTCCAAATTGTCAACATGATACTGCTTTGTAGAGTAAAATTCAAGAATGCTCAGAAGAATATTTTCATGAAAAGATACTGGATGAAGCGCAAATATTAAGGATATTCCACTAATTTCATGGAGTATAGAAGCCAAAGCTTTAACCAACTGAGTATAATAGAATATATTAAACTGCAAATGGATTTTCGCCCGCCATGCAGTATTCCACGAAGACAGATTATTTCCACAATTTAATAAGGAATGATACGAAGGATCATTCACCATGCATGTGGTAATCCACATGACAAAGTTATTCCAACGTAATAATAAAGAATGGAATAATGTAAGATTCACCATGCGCGTGCATGCGATAGACTCGCATGTATATGTTATTCCCAATAAAATAATAAATAATGGAACCAGTCCAGTAGAAACGCATACATATATGATATTCCGACAAAATAATAAATAATGGAACTGTGTCCGCGTAACGCACGACGCGTGATATTCCGACGTAATAATAAATAATTGAACCAAGTCCATGAAAAGCACGCATACAAGATATTCTCGACGTAATAATAAAGAACGGAATATTATAAGAATTTCACCATTTATGCGGTTGATAAATGATTATTCCAATGTAATAATAAGAATGGAATAACAACAGAATTCACTGGCATGCGATAGATCATAAGCAGGATGTTTATTCCAATGTAATAATAAAGAATGGAATAATGTAAGAATTTCACTATGTATACGCTTACGTCAAGATAAACAAAGTTATTCCAACATAATAATAAAGAATGGAATAACAAAAGTTTTCTTCAAGAATACGAAAGAAATAATACCCCTTACTAGTACAACAAATAATATCTTTTACCTTAGAAGAAACTGGATATTGGAATAGTGAAGTAGCAGAATAATTTTCTTATTTCTCTCTATAGTTTCTCTCTCTAGAGTTTCAGTGAATTCGTAAGAAATAATGAAGGAATGAGCTTCTATTTATAGGAGAATGGACTGAATAGTAACTAATTCATGAACGGACCAGATTGATTTACTTTTAAACGAATGGTCCATATTAGTTTACTATTAAAATTTAAAGCAACGGTCCATACTGATTTGCAATTAAAACTTTAAACCAGCGATCCATATTGATTTACTATTATAATTTTCCACCAGCGGTCCATATTGATTTACTATTATATCTTCAACCATCGGTCTGAAAATTAGCACATCTCCTCATAGAATAATATTGTACCCAAAAATGATTTGGACCGAAAAGAAATATATTTTACGGGTGAATAGTACCCCATGAATAATAACTCGTGAATAGTAACTCATGAATAGTACTCCGACACGAAAAGTGCCCCGAATACCCGATTGAACAATATAACCTCCAGACATCAATTATTATCGAAACAAATGTCGATCTCCACTAACACAAATAATTCCAACACAATGGATCTATAAAATTCATCTTTAATCAACACGAACTTATTCATCATTAATATTATAATTCACAATATTTAACAACCAGTCGCTCCTGTGAAAGAGGGACTTTCCGATAAGGATTTCTCCTTATTGGCGCGCAAATTAGGTGACCAAACCTCTCCTCGATGTAACTTCTAGACATTGTCACAATTTACAAATAATAATATGAATAACTTTGTCGCTTCAATTATTGATTTAATAATATATCATATTATGCGATGATACTTTGTAATAATAATTGAATCAATAATATGAGAGATATGATGCAACAATTATCGTAGCAATAATCGAGTATAACCGAGTAACTTCTCACGTAAGCATCAATAATCAATACCGTGCTGCTACTACGCAACTACGCGTAGACATCGTACTTTTACTAATGGGTAGTTCAATAGTTTTAACGATAACACCTCCGCCAAGTTATGTTTATAGAAAGATAATTTTGTCGCTTTCTACTACGACAAATACTTCCGTTAGGGGGTCCACTTAATGATTGTGTCGTCGTCATTTAATATTCCCGCTTAAAACGAATATTCCCCACCAATCGAATATTATATAACCACTTGCTTACTTTGCAAAATTTGTAAATATTACCCACAACTATAACATTATATTAAATCCACACCATAATATTCAAAGATATATTTCGAGAAAATTATTCTTTATTCATAAAAGTTGGGGTCTTACAACCTCCCTTTCTTATGAAATTTTGTCCACAAAATTAGGGTATATACCTGGTATGTCGAAGAGATGAGGATACCTTGACTTCATCTCAGATTCTAACTCCCAAGTCATTTCCTCCACATCGTGGTTTCTCCACAAAACTTTGACTTGAGGTATAACCTTGGAGCGTAGAATATGATCCTTCTTATCCAATATTTTAATAGGTAACTCTTCATACGTTAAATCTTCCTCTATCTCATTTGGTTCTAACTCAATAATGTGGTTCGGGTCTTTCACATATTTACGTAACATAGATATGTGAAAAACGTTATGAACATGACACATACTTGGCGATAAGGCGAGTCTATAGGCCACAGTTCCTACTCGCTCGAGAATTAAAAAATGGGCCAATGAATCAAGGATTGAGCTTTCGTCTCTTTCCAAATCTCGTAACTCCTTTCCATGGAGCAGCACGTAACAACACATGATCTCCAATATCGAATTGTACGTCCTTTCGATGAAGATCAGCATAACTCTTTTGTCGATCTTGTGAAGTTTTTATACGTTGTCAGATCCTTTGAATCTTTTCTGTAGTCATACGTACCAACTCTGGTCCCAACAATGTTGCTTCACCCACCTCATCCCAGCATACTGGAGAACGACACTTTCTCCCATACAACGCCTCAAATGGAGCCATGCCAATACTTGCTTGATAACTGTTGTTATAGGAAAACTCCACCAACGGTAAGAACTTGTCCCAACTTCCTTTGAAGTTAAGGACATAGAGTCTTAATAGATCTTCAAGAGTTTGAATAGTCCTCTCCGACTGTCCGTCCGTCTGAGGATGATATGCGGAGCTAAATTGTAAATCTATGCCCATAGCTTTCTGTAAATTAACCCAAAATCGTGAAGTGAATCTTGGGTGTCGATCAGAAACTATGGATACTGGCATAGCATGCAGTCTTACAATCTCATTTATGTACATATGAGCAAGACGTTCAAGTGTATAAGTTTCTCGTATAGGTAAGAAGTGAGTAGACTTGGTCAAACTATCAACAATGACCCAAATTGCATCCATGCCTTGAGAAACCTTGGGAAGACTAGTAACGAAATCCATGGTAATGTGCTCCCACTTCTATTCTGAAATTTCAAGTGGTTGCAATGGACCTTTTGGTACTTGATGCTCCGCCTTGACTCGTTGACAAGTTAAACACCTTGAGATAAACTCCGCTATCTCTCTCTTCATATTGTTCCACTAAAATGTATGTCGAAGATCATGATACATTTTGGTAGTCCCAGGTTGGATTATAAACGGTGTGTTGTGCACCTCCATCATTATTTTATACTTTAAATCAGGGTCTTTAGGAACACAAAGTCTAGAGTTGACTCGAAATATTCCTTCTTTATCGATTCTTGCTTCCGAAATAGCACATTCTTCCACTTTATTCCTCATACGTATCAGTTCCAGGTCTGTAGCTTGAGCAGCTTTAACTTTATCGATTAAAGTCGGTTCTACTCGTATATTCGCCATCATCACATGGGTCCCTGGAGTCTTTAACTCTATCTCCATCCTTTGTAAGTTATATAAAATGGGCCTTTGTGTTGACAATATTGCACTCGTACCCGCATATGATCTTCTACTCAATGCGTCAGCTACTACGTTCACTTTACCATGATGGTATTGAATGGTATGATCATAATCTTTCAACAGTTCAAGCCAACGTCGTTGCCGCATGTTGAGTTCCTTTTGGGTGAAGAAATATTTGAGGCTTTTATGATCCGTATAGAGCTACACCTTCTCTCTATACAGGTAATGCCTCTAAATCTTAAGTGCGAAGACAACACCTGCCAACTATAGATCATGAGTAGGATAATTCCTCTCATATTCTTTAAGTTGCCGAGAGGCATATATCTTATGACATTCCCATGTTGCATGAGAACACATCCTAACCCTTTGCGGCTAGCAGCATCATCAGATGACAAATCCTCTCACCAGATGGTATTGTCGTAACAAAATTTGAATGAGTCTTCCTCGAGTTCTTAAAAACTCTTCTCACATTCCTCGCTCAACCGAACTTTGTATCTTTTTTGAAATTTGAGTTAATGGAGTAGCGATTCGAGAAAATTCTTCCACGAATCTCCGATAATAACCAAATAAGCCAAGAAAGTTACGATGCTTGGCCATTATCGACTTTGGTTGATCCCAGCTTTTAGTTGCTTCAATCTTCGTTGGGTCAACAGATATTCTATGATTTGATATCACATGCCCAAGGAATGCAATTTCCTCAAGCCAGAACTCACATTTCTTCAACTTAGCATAAAGCTTGTTTTCACGAAGCTTTTGGAGTATCAGCCTCAAGTGTTGCTCATGATCTTCACGGCTTTTGGAATATATGAGAATGTCATCAATAAAGACAACCACAAAGTGATCCAAATATTCCTTGAATACTCGGTTCATCATATCTATGAAGGCAGCAGGAGCATTAGTCAATCCAAAAGACATGACCAAGAATTCATAATGCCCATACCGAGTTCTGAAGGCAGTCTTTGAATATCCTAAGTTTTAACCTTCAGCTGATGATATCCAGAACGAAGATTGATCTTTGAAAAGAATTGTGCTCCTTGCAACTGGTCAAACAGGTCATCAATGCGAGGTAACAGATACCTATTCCTGATGGTGACATGGTTCAAATCTCGGTAGTCAATACAAAGTCGCATACTCCCATCTTTCTTCTTCACGAATAGAACACGAGCACCCCAAGGAGACGTACTAGGACGAATCAAACCAATGTCTGACAATTCCTGCAATTGGGTCTTTAACTCCTGAAGTTAAATAGGAGCTATTCAATATGGGGCTTTGGAAATGGGTTTTGTACTAAGTTCAAGGTCGATATAAAATTCAATTTCACGCTCTGGGGGTAGGCTAGGAAGTTCTTCAGGGAATACATCAGGAAATTTATTAACAATAGAAATATCATTCAAAACTGACGTATTTTTGTTTAAATCTGTGACATGAGCTAAGAAATCTTGACATCCGTTTTTCAATAAACGAATAGCTTTATGGCTTGAAATGACCGTGATTGATTTTAATGGTTTGGTCGCTTGAATTCGCATAATAGGTTGATTAGGAATATGAAAACTAACAACCTTACGAAAATAATCAATTTTTGCATGATGAGTAGTTAACCAATCAATCCCTAGAATTACGTCAAACGCAAGTATTTTTAAAGAAATAAGATCGACATGTAATGTGCGGTTACCGATTTGAATCAAACAAGACTTTTAAACCATGGATGTAATGAAGGTTTCTCCCAACGGAGTTTCAACCGATAAGTCAAAGTCCAATTTCTCCGGAGTCAAATTTAAATGTTGAGTGCAAGTAGGAGAAATAAAAAAATGGGTAGAGCCGGTATCAAATAAGGTATATACTTCACTAGAGTTTATGATAAGTTTACCCATGATGACCTCATTCGGGTTCCTTTCTTTCTGGGAGGTTACAACAAACGCTCTCTCTTGAACTACCAGTTTTGTCTTGTCTGGGACGGACTTTGATGCCTCCATCCCAGCTGGACTTGACTTCGGTGCACAACAAAATCTGGCTAGGTGACCTTCTCTTCCATAATTGTAACATGCTTTGAATCGCTGCGTGCATTGCTTTGACCGATGTGTCCTTCCTCTCATTTTGTAGTATACGACCGGCGGTCGTTCTCCTTCCTTAACAACAGGTGCTGGTGCTGACTTCTTTCCATCATTATTAAATCTCCTCTTCTTGAAACTCCCACTTTTATTGTCTTGGCCATGATTACCACCGAAGTGGTTACCATTTCTGGTATGTTGATTCCCTCCACGTTAGTTGTCACCGCTTCGATGATTGTTACCATTGGTATTTTCATCCTGCCAGCTGCTTTCTCTTGGTTGCGTTGACCCGTTATCACGATCTAATAACTGAGCCCTATTTACAACATCTAAATACAAACACAGTTTATGAGAAATAAGATATTGACATATCTCCGGATTTCAAACCTCTTAAAAACATCCGCATCATTCTCTCCTCATTATCAACCAAGTGAGACGCAAACCGGGATAACTCGACAAACTTAGCTTCGTACTGCGCCATGGTCTTATTGTTCTGCTCCAACTTGATGAACTCTACCTCTTTAATATGACAAATACTTTCGGGAAAGTACATGTCGTTGAACAGTTCTTGGAATTTCTCCCAAGACATCTTTAGTGCGGCAGGTTGAGTACGCTTTACTGATTCCCACCAAGAATCGCCTCCTCGCAACATAAAGGTGGCAAAAGGAACCTTTTGTTCCTCGGAGCATCCCAATACATCAAATATCTTGGTGATCTGCCTTATCCATGCTTCCGCCTTAAGTGGTTTTGGCTCTCCAATAAACTCCGGTGGTCCCAGCTCCTTGAACTGTTTAGCGGTGCCCGTCCTAGAGTTTCCAGTGTTTCCACCTACATTTTGGACAGGAGTTTCTCTTGCCTGATGTTGTACGAATTGCAGAAAGCTCCTAAACATTCCATCGTTCGCCATTTGGTCGGTGTTGTTGTTCACCTGAGGATTATTGTCTTCCTGTTGCACATTATCCTGGGTATTAATCTGTGGTGACTCCACGATCTCATGTGCTTCATTGCTTATCTCAACATTTTCGGATGCCATTTTCCAATACTGCCACAAAACAAGGGTTAATTAATATATCACATATTTTTCCTATACTCTGACCGACCAGTTAAATACCAAATAAACTTAGGTAGGTCATACTAGCGAAGGAATTCCCCGTCTCTCCCCTCCTAGTTCTTGTCTCATATCTTAGCCAAGGATCATATCCCTAAGCTTTGATACCAACTGTGACGCCCCCAAAACAGGTATACATCACCCATCTTGGGTCGCCAGATACAAGGTACTGAATACAAATACAACTTAATTATACAACAGTCGTGTAAAATACGACACCACATAGGATGTGAGTTTTAATACAAATATTGTAGTCTAGACAATATCCACACATAATGGAGTCCTCATTACATTTATTATCACCCTATTTCACAGAATAGTGAGGACTACTAATGCACCATCACTCTGTTCCCCGACTAGTCCCAACTACGCTCTCATTTCCTCAAGAGAACAAAGGAAAGAAAGGGTGAGCTCAACTAGCCCAAAGTAAGAAATATTATGACTAAGATAATGCAGAATAAGTTATCATTAGCCTTCAACAATGTTAAACTGATAGAATATAATAGACAACAAGTTTAACTGCAGCAGATCAAGCAATCCATTAGAAGAGTCAAGTAAGGTATAAAATCTAATATCTTCTATGATTTAAAAAGTTTTTCATCAACTTTATCGCTGAGACTCAGCTTAATAAATAAAATCGAATCATCCCTGCTCCACGACCAAGGATATTCATGTAATCATCAATGGTCATGACTATACTGAATAATCCCTGGTCATAATCATACCAACAACTCTCCACAAATGAACTACAAGCCAATGAGGATTTTTACCACATCATTCGTCACATTACAGTCATGATTATACCGAATAATCCCTAGTTATAATAATGCCAAGTCCATCTATGCACGTAAGCCAAAGATGACTTTCATCACAATATAAGCATGAGGATGATGACAATGACATAATAATTCAATAAAACAAGTTCAAGAATAAATTTTTAAAGATTTATAAATTAATTTATCCAGGAACCAATAACGTCCAAATTGTCAACATGGTACTGCTTTGTAGAGTAAAATTCAAGAATGCTCAGAAGAATATTTCCATGAAAAGATACTGGATGAAGCGCAAATATCAAGGATATTCCACTAATTTCATGGAGTATAGAAGCCAAAGCTTTAACCAACTGAGTATAATAGAATATATGAAATCTAAAATGGATTTTCACCGCCATGCAGTAATCCACGAGCAGCATCATTTCCACAATTTAATATGGAATGAATACGAAGGATCATTCACCATGGATATGGTAATCCACATAGAGTGTTATTCCAATGTAATAATAAAGAATGGAATAATAGAAGGTTTCACCACAGCGTATGCGGATCAGATGTAGATGTGTGTTATTCCCAATGTAATAATAAATAATGGAACCAGTCCCGTAAACGCATGCATGTGATATTCCGATAGAATAAAAATAATGGAACCCGTGTCCAACAGTAAACGCATGTATACATGATATTCCGGCGTAATAATAAATAATCGAATCCGTCCCACAGAACGCACAAAAACATGATATTTTCGGCTGTAATAATAAAGAACGAATATTAGAAGAATTTCACTATGTATGCGGATTGCAGATAAACAAAGTTATTCCAATGAGTAACAATAAGAATGGAATAACAACAAAATTCACCGGGCATGCGATAGGGCGCACAGACAGGTTATTCCAACATAATAATAAAGAATGGAATAACAAAAGAATTTCACCATGTATGCAGTATGTGACGCCCCCAAAATTAGGTATACATCACCCATCTTGGGTCGCCAAATACAATGTACTGAATACAAATACAACTTAATTATACAACAGTCGTGTAAAATACGACTAAACATATGCTGTGAGTTTTAATACAAATATTGTCATCTAGACAATATCCACACTCAATGGAGTCCTCATTACATTTATTATCACACTATTTCACAGAATAGTGAGGACTACTAATGCCCCATCTAGGACCATCACTCTGTTCCCCGACTAGTCCCTTCTACGTTCTCATTTCCAGAAGAGAATAATGAAAATAAAAGGGTGAGCTCAACTAGCCCAGTAAAAAATATTTTGACTAAGATAATGTAGAATAAATTATCATTAGCCTTCAACAGTGCTAAACTGAAAAAATATAACAAGCATCAAGTTTAACTGCAGCGGAACAAGCAATCCATTAGAAGAGTCAAATAGAACATAATATCTACTATCTCTTCTAGATTAAAAGTCCATCGTTGATATTTTATTCATGTACTACTTATCAACAGTTCTTTGTTATACTCAAGACAAATAGAACTTTCATCACTTGCCTTCACCTGAACCACCAAAGATGTTAGTTAAAATTCACAATTCATATTTATAATAATGTGAATTAACAGTTCCTTCTTGCCACAAAAGCTTAATAAAATGTTTACTCAATATCCTTCCCCCAAAGGCTGAAGATATTCAAATGTAATAACAATGATCATACCAATCAGTTGTCTATCTTTGCACTATGGACCAAAGATATTCAATTATAAAACCAATGGTCATGATCATACCAATCAATTGCATGTCAGTGCACTACGGCCAAAGACATTCAATTGTTAACTAATGGTCATGATCCTGCCAATCACATCATTGAATTGTCCATGCACTACGGTCAAGGATATTCGTTAGTATCACTAGTAGTCATGATCATGTCATACATCATCCGTCCATCTTCGCACTACTGGTCAAAGCTATCAAACAATGTATCATCTTTTACACTACAGCCAAAGATATTCAACAACATATCATCTTTGCAGACTACGTGCCAAAAAGACATACAACTATAAAACCAATAACCAACAAAAGATAATAAAGAATGGAATAATAAAAGAATTTCACCATATATGCAGTACTTCGCATAGATAGGTTATTCCAACATCATAATAAAGAATGGAATAATAAAAGAATTTCACCATGTATGCAAAGACATCACATGACATAAAGTTATTCCAACATAATAATAAAGAATGGAATAATGAAGAATTTCACCATGCGTAATTAATTCGCATGCATGTGTTATTCAAACAAAATAATAAATAATAGAACCAGGTCATGCGTAATCGCATAAACAGGATATTCCAACAGAATAAATAAGAATGGAATAACAACAGAATTCACCATGCATGCGATAGATCGCAAAACAAAAGTATTCCAATGTAATAATAAATAATGGAACCAGTCCGACGTAAACGCACAAACATGATATTCCGGAATAATAATAAATAATGGAACCCCAGTCCCACAGAACGCATTGCATGAACGTAATATTCCAATGTAATAATAAAGAATCGAAATAATAGAAGAATTTCACCACGTATGCGGTATTTCGTGATAAACAGCTTTATTCTAACATAATAATAAAGAATGGAATAATGTAGAATTTCACCAAGTATAGGTAGTCCGCGTGATACAAAGTTATTCTAACAGAATAATAAATAATAATAATATCCGTTACGAGTACGGCAATTATATCCCCTACCTTTGAAAGAAGAGTATTCTGACTGGTAGGGCGAGGATATACTCGAAGAAAACTTGTACTACGCTAAAAGCTTTCTTAAACTCTAAAGAAATACGCTCAAGATTATAGAAGAAGAACTCTCTCTATAGTTTCTCTCTCTAGAGTTTTAGTGAATTCGTAAGAAATAATGAATGAATGAGCTTCTATTTATAGGAGAATGGACTGCATAGTAACTAATTCATTAACGGTCCAGATTGATTTATTTTTAATCAGACGGTCCATATTTAAAGCAAAATCTTTTAAATAAAATATAATATATTCTATTTATAATCTAATAAAACGAATAACTTTATAAAAGTATTCTGTTTATATAAAAAGATCTTACTATGCAAAATACTATGCAGACACTATACAACACTATGAATAATAAAATATAATATATTCTATTTATAGAATAACTTTATTAAAGTATTCTGTTTTATATAAAAAGATTTTACTATGCAAAATAATATGCATAATAGAATATAATATATTCTATTTGTAGAATAACTTTATAAAAGTATTCTGTTTTATATAAAAAGATTTTACTATTAAAACTTTAAACCAACAATCCATATTTATTTACTATTATAATTTCAACCAACGGTCTGAAAAATTAGCACATCTCCTCATGGAATAATATTGTACCCAAAAATGATTTAGACCGAAAAGAAATATATTTTTTGGATGAATAGTACCCCGTGAATAGTACTTCGGGAATAGTAACCAGTGAATAGTACCCCGACACAAAAAGTGTCCCAAATACCCGAGTGAACAATACTAGAGTGAATAGTAATCGGGTGAATAGTAATCGGGTGAATAGTTACTCATGAATAGTACTCCGACACGAAAAATACCCCAAATACCTGAGTGAATAATATTCAGGTGAATAATAATTTATGTGAATAGTAACCCGTGAATAATAACTCGTGAATAGTAACTCATGAATAGTACTTTGACACAAAAAGTACCCCAAATACTCGAGTGAACAATACTAGAGTGAATAGTAACTGGGTATTTTATGACAACTTGTATACTTTGAAAAATTTTCA
Organism: Panax quinquefolius; assembly: GCA_020205615.1. Lineage (NCBI taxonomy): Eukaryota > Viridiplantae > Streptophyta > Magnoliopsida > Apiales > Araliaceae > Panax > Panax quinquefolius. The sequence continues at coordinate 51,353,196 of CM035170.1, forward strand.
CATATCACCCTTAACTTTAAACTTTTATCAATTTAACTATTTACCAAAATAAAAAAAATTGAATACTTTTATTTCATAAAATTCGGGGTCTCACACAGTACTTCGCATAAATAGGTTATTCTAACATAATAATATAGAATGGAATGACAGAATTTCTCTTCATGAATATGAAAGAAATAATACCCCTTATGAGTACAACAAATAATATCCCTTACCTTAGAAGAAACTGGATATTGGAGCAATGAAGTAGCATAATAATTTTCTTCTTTCTCTCTATAGTTTCTCTATCTAGAGTTTCAGTGAATTCGTAAGAAATAATGAAGGAATGAGCTTCTATTTATAGGAGAATGGACTGAATAGTAACTAATTCATGAACGGTCCAGATTGATTTCTTCGTTAAACCAGACGGTCCATATTGGTTTACTATTAAAACTTAAAGCAACGGTCCATACTGATTTTCTATTAAAACTTTAAACCAGCGATCCATATTGATTTACTATTATAACTTTCCACCAGTGGTACATATTGATTTACTATTATATCTTCAACCAACGGTCTGAAAATTACCACATCTCCTCATTGAATAATATTGTACCCAAAAATGATTTGGACCGAAGAGAAATATATTTTACGGGTGAATAGTACCCCGTGAATAGTAACTCGTGAATAGTACTCTGACACGAAAAATACCCTGAATACCCGATTGAACATTATAACCTCCAGACATCAATTATTATCGAAACAAATGTCGATCTCCACTAATAGAAATAATTCCAACACAATGGAACTATAAAATTCATCTTTAATCAACATGAACTTATTCATCATTAATATTATAATTCACAATATTTAACAACCAGGTCATTCCAAGTAAAGAGAGGGCTTTCCGATAAGGATTTCTCCTTATTAGCGCGTAATTAGGTGACCAAACCTCTCCTTGACAAAACTTCTAGACATTGTCAATATTGCAAATAATAATATGAATAACTTTGTCATCTCAATTATTGATTTAATAATATATCATATTATGCAGATGATACTGTAATAATAATTGAATCAATAATATGAGAGATATGATGCAAAGAATTCATCAGAAAGTAATAATTGAGTATATAACTGAGTGACTTCTCACATAAGCATCAATAATCAATACCGCAGGTACTACTACGCAACCACGCCAGACATCGCATACTTTTACTACCGGGTAGTTCAACGGTTTTAACGGTAAAACCTCCGCCGTTATTTTTATAGAAAGATAATTTTGTCGTTTTCTAACTACGATAATACTTCCGTTGTGGGGTCCACCAATGATTGTGTCGTTGTACGAATATTCGCTGTTAAAACGAATATTCCCCGACCAATCGAGTATTATATAACCACTTGCTTACTTTTCAAAATTTATAAATATTACCCAGAACTATAACATTATATCAAATCCACACCATAATATTCAAAAATATATTTCGAGATTATTCTTTATTCATAAAAGTTGCGGTCTTACAAGGAAGGACGATCCTTTCTCCTTTCTCATACACTTCTTAAATCAAACAACTCCCAATTTTCTCTCTGTGATTGCTTTGTTCCAGACTTGGAAAAATAAAGAAGAAGACGTATTTAATAATAAAACTGACGTGTGTCAGTTAACCCATCATGGGTTAACTGCTACTAACTTCTCTTAGGGCCTCGTTTGGCTGGAAATAATAGGTTCCAAAACCATTTAATTTAATGATTCTCTTATATTATAGTTTAATAGTGTCACACCCCTTTATAAAATAATCAAATATCTTATTTACTTTAATTAAAATAAATATAATAATTTCTCATTAATTCACATAGTTATAAAATTAAATTTCTCATTTATTAATCTTGTCAAATTATTAATTCTCTAATTAAATATTAAAATAACATTATGCTTATTAAATATTTCATTTAATTCAATAAGCTCACATAATTACATAATTTGAATAATAAAAATTCTTCACATTAATTTAATAAATATAACACATATAATTAAATTAATCTACCACAATTTCATCAATTAATTAATTAATCCAATAATTAAATCATCGAACAATATTTATTTAATTCAATAAATATTAAAATTAAATTACAAAATCTCATTCGTCACATTGGAAGTGAGTGACACTCTATACCATGCTATTGGAATGCCATTTCCCGTGCCCATGATTTTTGTCGAAGTAATGTCGGCTACTCAAGAAATGATGTGATTGGGTCATCAACCGGGACAAGGGCTGGGTAAGGATCACCAAGGCATCAAGCACCCCATTCAAGTGTCCAGTCAAACTGGGATAGCTGGACTAGGCTATTCTATCAGTTCTAGTCATAGGAATCCTCATAAACATCATCATATTCCTTCAGCTTCAGCCGCATGGCGATTATCTTCATCTTCGGATTATGAGTCTGCACAACCTTCGGTAAAGGTGCCAAACAACGTAATGGCTATGTTATTTCCCAAGCCGGTACCGGTGAAGGCGAAGAAAATCTATGTTTCAGATCCCAAAGTGGAAGAAGAGAAACAAAGAATCAAATAAGACGTCATCCGGATGATGTCGGACATACACATCATTGTTCATGACGAGCATACAAATAGATACACCCCAGACGATGATTGCCCAGACATAATGGCCAACATTCAGGATAAGGAGGACGATGACAACCCCTCCATAACTGTAGTCCACCCGGACTTTGCCCTTGCCAATTGGAGCAGCACTCCTTGCATTGGTCGACAAGGGTAAAATGGGCAGGAACTCTTTCTGCCCTGTAGATATCATCACTGCTTACTTTTCTGTATAGTATTAGCAGTCGTTTTGCCAGTACATGTTAACACTTTGTATGATCAAACCCTTTTATATATACTAAGTGAAAGCATATTTTGTTTCAGGACCCTGAATTTAGATGTGCATGTACTTGCTGATATGGTGCCTCTTCTCCACAAAGATTGTAACTTTGATGTAGGATGAATTCAGCTTTGATGGAAATACATCATGACATTGAGGTGCCTCCAGAAATTCAAGAATGGGTCAAAGACAAACCTAAACTCAACCTTGATCAAACCACTTCCTTCAATCTCGGAACCTTAGAAAGCCCTAAGTTAATCTAGATTGGTTCAGACCTTACCCCAAACCAAAGGAATGACATGGTTACGCTACTAACCCAATTCCAGGATGTGTTTGCATGGTCTCATGAAGTCATGGTGGGTTTGTCCACTGACATTGTCCTTCATCACCTTCCCATTAAAGAGGGATTCAAGCCAGTCAAGCAGAAGCTCAGGCGATTGAAACCTGAGTGGAGTTTAAAGGTGAAAGAAGAAATTATGAAACAGTTTCAAGTTGGCATCATCATAGTGTCCACATATCTTGAGTGGATATCCACCATTGTTCCCGTGCCTAAACCTGGAGGAAAGGTGCGAGTTTGCGTGGATTATCGGGACTTGAACAAAGCTTGCCTTAAAGATAGCTTTCCCGTGTCATTTATCCATATTCTCATTGATAATACTACTCAATACTGCATGTACTCCTTTACTGATTGCTTTGCGAGGCACCATCAGATCATAGTTGCTGAGGAGGATCGTGAGAAAACTGCTTTCATCATGCCTTGGGGAACCTTTTGCTATAGACGGTTGTTATTCGGCCTCATCAATGCCGGAGCCACCTATCAGCGAGCTATGATGGCTCTCTTCCACGACTTAATGCACAAAGAGATCGAGATCTACGTTGATGACATCATTGTCAAGTCCCGAAAGGAGGAGGACCACTTAGACAATCTCAGGAAGCTATTTAACAGGTTACGTAAGTACAACTTGAAGTTGAATCCAGCCAAGTGTGCCTTTGTTGTTAAATCAGGCAAGTTGCTAGGATTCCTAGTCAGCCACAAAAGGGATTGAGCTGGATCCTACCAAAATCTAGGCCATAACGGAAATGCCCATTCCTCAGACAGAGAAGGAAATACGGGGATTTTTGGGGAGAATTAACTTCATTAGCAGGTTCATTTCTCAACTCACCGTAACCTGTGAGCCAATCTTCAAGCTATTAAGGAAGAACTCCTCCATGAAATGGAATGATGATTGCTAGAAGGCCTTCCTTATGATCACAGAGCAGCTCGGCAAAAAACCTATTTTGGTACCACCTAGGGATGATGTTCTCCTGTTCATGTACCTGTCCATAAGTGACAATGTCATGGGCTACATAATAGGACAGAAAGACGATAGAGGCCAAGAACGAGCTATCTATTACCTCAGCAAAAGATTCAACGGCAGTGAACACAAGTACAGTCTGATTGAGAAGACTTGTTGTGCTTTAGTATGGCCTTCCACGAGGTAACAACATTACCTCCATGGTCACACAACCCATTTTATATCCCGCGTGGATCCTCTCAAGTACGTGTTCAATACACTCATGTTAAATTGTCAGTTGTCCAGATGGCAGTTGATCCTACAACAATTTGACATCGTCTACGTGAATCAAAAGTCAATCAAAGGTCAAGGAATTGCGGATCAACTGGTCGCCGCACCTTCAGGGGACTTCAAACCTTTGGAGACATACTTCCCCGATGAAGGAGTAATGACAGTTCAACAACACCATCAGTATGGTACGTGGCAAACATGGAAGATGTATTTTGATGGATCTATTAATATGGAAGGTTCGGAGTCGAGCGCTTCTAGTATCCCAGACGGGAGCAAAGATATCCGTCGTCAGTCAAATTGCGCTTTATCGGCACCAACAACATCACTGCTTTGAGTATAAAGGCTGTCTAATGGGGCTAAAACTTGTCCGTTCAATGGGCATCAGGCGGTTAATTGTCTTTGGGGATTCAAAGTTAGTAATCGGATAATCCACGGGAATCTATCAAACCAAAGAGCTACAATTGCTGCCTTACCATCGATAAGTTTTACAGATGGTTTTGGAGTTCGAAGAAATCTCCTTTCTACACATTCCTCGTAATAGGAATGACTATGCAGACACATTAGTAACTTTGGCCTCCTTGATTCACATACCTGACAAGGGATACTTACCAAGCGTCACAATTTCCCTGCACAAGGCCCCAGCCTATGGGAACTACGTTGGAGAAGTATCAGATGAGCTATCTCCAATCCAACATCCTTGGTATCAGAATATCAAGGAGTACCTATGAGATGGATCTACACCCGCTGAGGTGAGCCCGACTGAGAAAAGGCGGATCCATCAACTTGCTATGAAATTCTACTTGAGTGGAGATGCCCTCTATAAAAGAGATGTAGGATAAGGTCTCCTCAGATGTTTAGACAAAGACCAAGCTCAAAGGCTTATGGATGAGATCCATGATGGAGTCTGTGGCCCCCACATGAGTGGCCCCCTCCTTGTTAAGAAGATCCTCAGGACATGACATTACTGAATTTCTCTCAAAGCTGACTGCGATGACCATGTCAAGAGATTTTATCAGTGCCAAATTCATGGGAATGCTATTCACGCCCCTCCACGGGAACTCCACAACATGAGTTCGCCTTGGCCCTTCTCAATGTGGGGAATGGACGTTATCGGGCCCATTGAGCCTAAAGCCAGTAATGGACATCGATTTATCTTCACCATGATCGACTACTAAAACCAAGTGGGTAGAAGCAACTTCCTTCCCCAGGGTTACCAAAGAAGCCATCATTTCTTTTGTCAAAAATAATGTCATTTGTCAATGTGGACAACCCGAGGTGATTGTGTCAGACAATGCTAAGAACCTCAACAACAAAATGATGGAGGAATTATGTTGTAAATTCCACATCAAACATCTTAACTCCGTCATCTACCGTCCAAAGATGAATAATGATGTTGAAGCGGCTAACAAAAACATCAAGAATATTATGCAAAAGATGTCCGCCAACCACAAAGGATGGCCTAACTTATTGCCTCTTACTCTGTTAGCCTACAGAACCTCAATGCGCACTTCCACTGGGGCAACCCCCTACGCATTAACCTATGGGATGGAAGTAGTACTCCCCATAACAGTAGAAATATTAATGGAATCCCTCAGAGTATTGATAAACGCTCAACTGGATGAAGATCAATGTGTACAAGACAAGTATCACCAATTGTCTCTAATAGACGAAAGGCGAACCGCGACTATTTTTCATGGTCAGTTATATCAACAAAGGATCGCCAGATCCTATAACAGAAAAGTCCAGCTACAGCAGTTTAAACAACATGACTTGATTTTGAAGAAGATCATTGACAACAAAGATCAATCTAAGGGAAAATTTACTCCTAACTGGGAAGGCCCATTTGTTGTCAAGTAAGTATTGACATGAGGTGCTCTCAGATTGCAAGAAATGGATGGCGATGAATTTCCACAACTCATCAACTCGGACACCGTGAAACGGTTCTATGTCTGAAGTTACCATCAAGCAAACATCCTGGTGTTGGATCATTAGATCACCAGTCATTCCGGTTCTTTTACCCTTTACCACATACAACTCTTTTCTACACTTTACCCCTTAGGGAAACATACTATTCGAGCCTGCAGCTTGGCTTCACTTCATTCCTACTACTTCAGTCATCCCACTAGGGATTGAACCTTTCGCGCTTACAGTTTGTTACCCCAAACTTTGGATCAAACTTTTCACACCTGCAGTTTATCCTCAACCTAGGATCAAACTTTCTCTTCCCGTGATTTGACTCGCATATGGGATCACGCTAACTTCGTCTCGAGGGGCGAACTACGTCGACCCAATATCCTCTTTAATAGGAGTACGTAGGCAACCATTTCATATGGAATGGTCACAATAAAACAAAAAACACTTCTACTCCTTTCTCCTTACCAAAACAAAAACAACAAAAACATTCATACACCCTTTTTGCCACATACAGCATTGAACCTCTTACACCAGGTTCAAACTACGCAGAATTGATCTCCTCTTCAATAGGAGTACGTAGGCAGCCATTCATGGTTCGGTCTAACCCCCTACCAAAACACAAACACTTTTCAACTGGTATTGGGATCATCCTTCAATCCACTACATTTTATTCGGCTTCAGACCAAAGGGGTGGAATTACCTGAACTCCTCCCAAATAGGAGATTCGGAGACCATCTAAGTTGTGGTTGTACCTCAAAGAGCAACACCAATCCATAAGAGATGAAATTAACTAGGCTCCTCCTAAATAGGGTTACTGGCGACCATCTGTGGTGCGGTCAATCTCAGAGAGGAAATCCATACTCCTCTCCACATTTCCATACAGAAACCTGTTAGGTTTGTAATATTCATGGGCGCGATCAAATTTTGAAAATTAAGCGGAAACGTGTAAAATCAAAGTTTAAAATTTTTACAAACCATATACCCGGATCACCCTTTATGCACAATTATTAATTAAACGAAGAATAAGAAATTATGAAATCATACCCTTGTAGAAGAGCTTCCTCAGTGCACGAGTTCACCTCCTACTTCTCATGATCTCCTTGAATCCACCGGGTTTGGTTCCTTCCTTTGATCAATGTAAGCCACCCAAGTGTATGGCCTCTAGAGGTGATCCACCAAGGAATAGGAATTTTCAAGAAGAAGGAGTATTGGCTCAAACCCTAGTTTTTCCTATCTGTATAGAAAAAGGGGGCGTACTCTCCAACAATTGGAATTATTACGTAGTTGTAAAGTCAACCACCCACATCACCCATAATAAGACTCCTATTATTTATAGATGTGGGCAACCCACCTTAACAATTAAGGAATTGGGTTTTAATTAATTAAATTCTTTTAATTAATTAAGCTCCCTAATCTTATTAGGGATAATTAATTAAACTCCTTTAACTAATTTTCCTTCCTAATCCAATTAGGAATAAATGAAAGTACTTATATTAAATTAATTCCTAAACTCTTTTAGAAATTAAAATAATAATAATTGTAATAATATTAATAAGACTCCTCTTATTAATTTATATTTAATATTTCTAAAATATTAAATAATAAATATTAAGCTATTTAATTTATTCTATCACCATAGATTAAATTAAATATACATAACATATTATTACGATTATGCCATTAACTTCTTAAATAATTATTCTTCCTTTTATGGTGTGACCCTTTAAGTTCTCCATATTAAACCTAGGTTGTGAATAAATCAATTAGAACAATTCTAATCTTATTTAAATAAATAAATTAAACAATTAATTTATTTAAATAAATAATATTTATTCTACATAGGGATAAGCCTCCCTAGCGATCAACGACTTTCCGGATAATATAGATTTCAACATTAATCATTAAAGAACCTTTGAGTAAATAGTTACCGTATAATTCAATCCTTCCACCATACAATGTCCCAATTAAATATAAGACATGGAATTTCTGTCAAGTCTTATTTTATTTAATTATATGCATTTTGATCCTTAAATGCACAACTCCAAATAATGCAAATTAGAAACTCCTTTCTAATTTCATTACGCCTTAACCAAGGACTCACTGGGTTGTCATTTATCGAATCACATAGGACATTTCTCTTCTTTTATTAGAAGTGGTAGATTCTTTATTGATCATACATTATCTCCATGTACAACTTATTATACCCAAGCATACCCTTTGATATACCCTAAGGGTCTTAAGGAATAAGTCAAAGTATAACTCATCATACACAAGATACTATGATGATCTCAAGTCCAAGGATTACTTGTACTACTATCACTACAGGAATTCCTATTGACAGCAAATAAAACTCCATTAGGTATTCCTTAGCGAAGCCACGCTCAAAGAACTTATTCTCTAATAAGCACCTACATACTTGCTTTAGTGTCTCCACACAAATGATCATGAGATCAATCATCCTCATCCAATGAGCAAGCAACGTATGTACCAATATATCCGGATTCACTAATCCCCAATTTAGTAATCCAATGATTGGGAACTATTTTAGTTTTAAGCTTTCTAAGAATTTAGATCTCATTAGAATGATCATCATCATTATTCTAAAAGCATTGCTTAAAACTATGGGTTTATCACATATTATAAAACAGCATCATGTAGATAATTAAAAGCCTTTAATAAATTAATACTTTTTATTAATAAATGAATAAGATTATTACAAAGTATATGCTTTATCATCAAACATGATCGGCTTGTGTGCATACTACTTTCAATCTCCCACTTTCACTAAAGCCAATCGTCATGGTATCTTATACTCTTCTTCTGCAAGTGATGATTATCCTGTTTTGTAGATAAGCTTCAAAAAATGGATATGTAATGTTGTTCTTGAGAGTCCACTATCTCTATAGTGATTTCCCATCTTCAATGATTCTAATAATCAAATGAAAGTGCCACAACACATGTTTAGATCCAAGATGAGACTTAGGAACTATTCCTAGTTACAGAATGAACTTTTAATCCAAACAATCAACTTGTAGCTTCATTTATAGCTATATACTTTGTCTTTATCACTAAACCAGCAACTCTTTGCTATTTGGAACCTTTCTAATTCACTACACCACTGTTCAAGGTAACACTTTACCTTAAAGTGGATTTTCGGTCGTCTTGGTCTGTCTGAAAAACTTGAGTCTGTAAAGCCCTCTAGTTTTAATTAAGACCCACCATGTATGCTCACATCCTTAGTGCCGGTTAAGAACTTTAAGATGTTTTTCACTGTCTTACAGTGATCTTCTCCAGAATATGACTGATCAACATCAAGTCTCAAACATTTTATTGCATACATGATAGTTACTCATGCGATCTCTCCTTTTGGAGTCTATGGGGACTATTAAGAGAGATACACTCCATAGCTCATCAACATGAGACATCTCTTGAGTTTGCCATGCTAAACGACTTTAGCATCAAATGAATATACATTCCTCAAGGTTAAGTCGAGCATCCCGTTGTATCTATCTATATAGATTTTATCCCCAATTAAGATACTCTTCCCAAATCATTCGTGGAGGAATGTTTAGACAACTTTATCTTTACCGATTGTAGCATTGGTATGTTATTCCTCATCCGTAGTATATCAACATATAATACTAGAAATTTCACGACGCTCCCACTGACCCTTTTGTACACACTAGAAGTCTTACCTCATCGAATGTAGCTCTTGATCATCATCTTCTATGATGAGTACCTCATCATCATCATCTATGATGAATCCATACCTCCTAGGTATCTTCTTGTGACTATTCCGCATTTCTGATTATTTATTTGTGGTACAATAGGTCTATCTATAGGTTCCTCTTATTTGACTTATAGTGTTTTTGTGATTCTTGAGCTCTTCAAGATCTATTATCCTCCCACTAGCCCCTTCAATGATAAACACCTTTATCTTAGAAGGCAGCATGTTTTACAACAAACACCTTTTGCTAAGTAGAATTATAGAACATATACCCTAAACTTACTTTAGGATGTCCCACAAATCGACACTTGTCAAATCTTGTCCCAAACTTATCCTTTGAAACCGTTTCACATAAGTTGGACAACCCCTTATCTTAACATACTTAAGATTAGGAATCCTCCCTGTCCATAACTTTTATGGAGTCTTGGGGCTGGATTTTGAGGTTACCTTTTCGTAGATATGCAGCCATTTCTAGGACATGACCCTAGAAGGATACTGGAATGTCGGTAAAATAATTATGGATCGTACCATGTCCAACAAGGTACGATTTTTCCTTTCAGATACATCAATCAATTATTGCGTATCAGGATGTGTCCATTATGAGAAAACCATTTGAGATGATCTAGAAACTTATTGCACAAGTATTCCTTCCTTGATCCGATCAAAGAATCCTAATACTTAGCCAATTTGTTTCACTTTTGAATTCTTTGAACCTTTCAAATAATTCACACTTGTATTTCAAAGAAATACACATTCAACTCTTTGAATGATCATCTCCTTTTCTTATACTAGTTTGTTCAATTTGTAAAATTATTTTCACGTAAGTCAAGTATACAAAATCCATTAAGTAATATTCCAGTTCTATACAAAACATTATTATTATAAATAGAACAACAATTGTTCTTAATTATAATACCAAAGATTTCATTGTCCAACAATAAAATGGAAATAATATTTTTAACAAGAATCGAATACAATAACAACTTATCGACTTAATAGACTTGCTCTTAGTAGGCATTGCTAAACTATAAGTTTCTATGGCTAATGTAGCAACCTTTGCTTCATTTCCCACACATAAGATTATTTATCTTTGTTTAGCTTTCTACTTCTTCTTGGTCCATTCATAAATCTATATTTATGATAACCAAAGTCGGTATCCAATACCCAAGTAGAACCTCGACTTAAAGAAAAAAATTTATTTCAATCATGAACAAAAGCGTATTGTGAATCCTAAACTTCACTAAGCTTCTTTGGTTAGCCTCTGCAAGATGGTTCTCGCAGTTTCTTTCCAAAGGTCCAGGCTTATTACTGATTGTAGAAAACTCCTTTGCCATCTATATCGCTTTTGTTCAGTATTATCCTTTGTTTACGCCTTTCTCTGCTTACCTTCTTTGAATCGCTCTTCTTTTTCGTAAGATCCTTTGGCCCCTACCAAAGAAGACTTGGTCTTTCTTGGTTGAAAGTGACTCTCAACATTTTTCAATATGTTAAGCAAATCAGCGAGGCTGATATCTAGCTTGTTCATATGAAAAATTCACAACAATTGTGAAAGGAGTCCGGGAGTGAGGGAAAGATCAAATCTTGGCTCAACTCTCCATCCATGACAAAACCGTTGTCCTAATTGATCAATCAAATTGATTATGTTAAGAACTTTTATCCAGATCAGTAGTGTCACTCGGCCATTCTAGATTGGAAGAGCTCCTTAGATATCTCGATATCTATCGGTCCTACTTTCCTCACCATCAACTACTTGATGTGCGGGAATATAAGAGGAGCATCCATAGTTTCATCTTGTGGCGGAAGCTCGTTACTCATAGATGCGATCATGATGCATTGAGCCAATCATGCATCATCTTGCCACTTTCTAAAAGTAGCAATTTCTTCCTCGGAGACATTATGCGCAACCATTGCAGAATAGATGTATTAAGGACATAAGATAGCTTTTCAAATATGAGAACTATTCTCAAATTCCTTAACCAATCCGCTTAATTGATGCAGTTAATTTAGCATCTAATATGCTTCGCAGTGATAGTAATTTTTAGACATTGTAAAATTCGTAAATGAATTTGTAATTAACAACATTTTAACATACATTCTTTTTTATTAATTACCAAAATAATTTAGGTCTTGTTTTAAATTGGCATCTCCCACTATTTTCTTCAAACTATATTACCCTCACTTATATAGTTCGCAAAAATCTAATTAAAGATTGGCTAGTGAGAATAAGGATCCCATTTCAAATGTATATAGCCTTATGGTGACACAACAAACTATATATAAATAAATAGGTAGACAACTTTTGTCAATTATATCAACAATGTAACTCCTTTTCTTTTGCCTCTTAGATTATTTTGATCAAGTGGTGGCACATCCAGAATCAAAATTATCCAAGTTAAGTCCGACCTAGCACTCCATATATTCAAAAAGAAAAATATCATCCTTGTGGTGACACAACAAAACAATATTGTTCAATTTTCTTTATAAGCATCAAATGTGATAAATTAACATCTTAAATACTTAATACTTGCCTTGTGGTGACACAACAAACTCATATTAAATATTTAATACTCTATTAATTTTATCATGCTAGAAGGCGACGTTCGATATTCCAAATATCTTTGAACGCTTAGGACTTAATATAAAAATTGAGGGGTTTGTTATTAATTTGTCTCATCTTGTTTAGCGCAAGCATTTATTATATATATAAAATACGCGTCATATTAATGAAAATGCGAAGCATGTTTGCATAATATATAATATATATATAGCATAAGCATGCACATATAGAATATTATATTCTGCCCGGATTGATTATGGACTTTTATTCTAGTTTGGTTCACTAGAGCCACCAAGTGAACCAAAAGGTCAAACCCTAGGGGTGCAAGAAATAATATTTAAATATAACTATTACATTTAAACCCGGGCTCCATTACAAACGGGTCTTCAAGCGCTCCTTGCTCCTTGATCTCCAATTTTTCAAAATTAATTCTAACTATCCCTATTACAAAACTATTTTAAAATAAATAGAAGCCTTGATCAGCAGTCAAGGGGAAGTACATAGGAGGAAGATAGAATTTACATTAAGAAAAATTAGAGAAGACGAGGTACGCAGACCCCATTTAATAAAACTCATACATTCATGCATCCAACTAAAATAAAATCCAATCACATTGGTCAATTTTCCATAATCAATCCCATTTATTATTATACACATCACCATATGCATCAATAAATAACATTCATCTTATGAATAATAAACATTTAATATATATATTGATATCATTTAATGGGCAAATTTAGTTAGTATAAAATCTAATTTTGAATCAAAATAAACTACTTTATTTAAATCCAAATTTAAATCAAAATAAAACTATTTTATTTTAATTTATCCAATTTTGAATAAAATAAACTATTTTATTTTAATCAAAATAAACTCCTTTATTTTAATTAATTATGGAATCCAATTCCATAAATAAATAAAAAAAAAAATTAAAGGAAACACGGATTATCTTTCCTATTCACAAATAAACTCCTTTATTTTGAATAATATGAAATCTTATTTCATATTTAAATAAACTCCTTTATTTAAGGAAACACGGATTTTCTTTCCTATTCACAAATAAACTCCTTTATTTTGAATAATATGAATCTTATTTCATATTTAAATAAACTCCTTTATTTAAGGAAATTAGGATTCTCTTTCCTATTCACAAATAAACTCCTTTATTTTTTGAATAATATGAAATCTTATTTCATATTTAAATAAACTCCTTTATTTAAGGAAACATGGATTCTCTTTCCTATTCACAAATAAACTCTTTTATTTTGAATAATATGAAATCTTATTTCATATCTAAATAAACTCCTTTATTTAAGAAACATATAATCCAATTTCAACTCCAATTAGTTATTATGGAATCCAATTCCAACTCTAATTAGTTAGCATGAAATTTAATTTTAAAATTAAAATAAATCTTTTTATTTTAATATTAAAATAAACCTTTTATTTTAAGATTAAAATAAACTTTTATTTTAAAATTAAAATTATTAAGAATATAATATATATATATATATATATATATCCTAATATTATATATATATATATATATATATAAATAAAAGAACCAAAACCGTGCACTTAATTAGAAATCCTTGATTTGCGTACATGCCTCGTGTTTTTTTTTTTTTTCATTCCGCATTTATAAATCTTCCCGGCAATTTGAATCAATTAATTATATATATATATATATATATATATATATATATATATATATATATAATATGTTAACATCCTCAAGAAGCCTTAGGTGATTCAAGGAATCAAAGACCCAGGCGAATCCCAAGCAATAAAAAAAATGGACTAGCGAATTCGCGAATTCTTTTTTTTTTTTTTTTTTTATAATTAATTTTATACAATAAAATTATGCCCAATTAAATTGTTCTAAACACATATCAATATACATATCAAATTAAAACAATTAATAATTCGCATAAAGGTTTGGCTCTGATGCCACTGTTAGGTTTGTAATATTCATGGGCGCAATCAAATTTTGAAAATTAAGTGGAAACGTGTAAAATCAGAGTTTAAAATTTTTATAAACCATATACCCGGATCACCCTTTATGCACAATTATTAATTAAACGAAGAATAAGAAATTATGAAATCATACCCTTGTAGAAACGAGCTTCCTCAAGTACGAGTTCACCTCCTACTTCTCCGCGATCTCCTTGAATCCACTTGGTTTGGTTCCTTCCTTTGATCAATGTAAGCCACCCAAGTGTATGGCCTCTAGAGGTGATCCACCAAGGAATAGGAATTTTCAAGAAGAATGAGTATTGCTCAAACCCTAGTTTTCCTATCTCAGATAGAAAAGGGGCATACTCCAACAATTGGAATTATTACGTAGTTGTAAAGTCAACCACCCACATCACCCATAATAAGACTCCTATTATTTATAGATGTGGGCAACCCACCTTAACAATTAAGGAATTGGGTTTTAATTAATTAAATTCTTTTAATTAATTAAGCTCCCTAATCTTATTAGGGATAATTAATTAAACTCCTTTAACTAATTTTCCTTCCTAATCCAATTAGGAATAAATGAAAGTACTTATATTAAATTAATTCCTAAACTCTTTTAGAAATTAAAATAATAATAATTGTAATAATATTAATAAGACTCCTCTTATTAATTTATATTTAATATTTCTAAAATATTAAATAATAAATATTAAGCTATTTAATTTATTCTATCACCATAGATTAAATTAAATATACATAACATATTATTACGATTATGCCATTAACTTCTTAAATAATTATTCTTCCTTTTATGGTGTGACCCTTTAAGTTCTCCATATTAAACCTATGTTGTGAATAAATCAATTAGAATAATTCTAATCTTATTTAAATAAATAAATTAAACAATTAATTTATTTAAATAAATAATATTTATTCTACAATAGGGATAAGCCTCCCTAAATGATCAACGACTTTCCAGATAATATAGATTTCAACATTAATCATTAAAGAACCTTTGAGTAAATAGTTACCGTACAATTCAATCCTTCCACCATACAATGTCCCAATTAAATATAAGAAATGGAATTACTGTCAAGTCTTATTTTATTTAATTATATGTATTTCGATCCTTAAATGCACAACTCCAAATAATGCAAATTAGAAACTCCTTTCTAATTTCATTCCGCTTAACCCAAGGACTCTTGGGTTGTCATTTATCGAATCACATAGGACATTTCTCTTCTTTTATTAGAAGTGGTAGATTCTTTATTGATCATACATTATCTCCATGTACAACTTATTATACCCAAGCATACCCTTTGATATACCCTAAGGGTCTTAAGGAATAAGTCAAAGTATAACTCATCATACACAAGATACTATGATGATCTCAAGTCCAAGGATTACTTGTACTACTATCACTACAGGAATTCCTATTGACAGGCAAATAAAACTCCATTAGGTATTCCTTAGCGAGCCAATGCTCAAAGAAACTTATTCTCTAATAAGCACCTACATACTTGCTTTAGTGTCTCCACACAAATGATCATGAGATCAATCATCCTCATCCAATGAGTAAGCAACGATGTACCAATCTATCCGGATTCACTAATCCCCAATTTAGTAATCCAATGATTGGGAACTATTTTAGTTTTAAGCTTTCTAAGAATTTAGATCTCATTAGAATGATCATCATCATTATTCTAAAAGCATTGCTTAAAACTATGGGTTTATCACATATTATAAAACAAAGATCATGTAGATAATTAAAAGCCTTTAATAAATTAATACTTTTTATTAATAAATGAATAAGATTGTTATAAAGTATATGCTTTATCATCAAACATGATTGGCTTGTGTGCATACTACTTTCAAAACCAGTCTCAAGACACCAAAGATGGTAGGGATACACATAGATCAATGATCCATTCTGAACTATCTAGAGACAACTCAATGTGCATCCATCCAGGAGGAATTCAGAATACACCGTGAACACAAGTCCTGAAGAAGCAGGCAAAATATCAAGCAAGCAACCGACATATCTAAAAAGGGAGGTGATCAAAAATATATTTCCCTACTATATATAATGTTGTTTGATATACACAATGTAAACTGTACATGACAAAATGGCTATGCTAAACTGTGCAGGAGAATACCATCCCATCTACAAGTCAGGGTATATGCGAGCTAACAAGCCCAACATGGCATCCCTCTCAGAAGAAGGAGGCAAAGTTGTGGTCTGCTGTACGAGGGTATCCACATGACCCAACATATCTGCAGCCATCTGCATGGTGACCATATGCTCATCAATATAAGTGCTCATCTCTGCAATCATGCCAGTGGTAAGGGACCTCACTGCAGTACTATCTATGATGGCTACATCCCGGGCAAATATGTCACTATCCCGCTCAACTATCACTGCATCTCTAGCTGATCTAGCCTCATCTCGCTCGACAATAGCGGCGTCTCTACGAGCTAATGTCTCATCTCTCTTTATCAGAGTTGCGTCTCTCCGATTAAGGCTCTAGCCTGGTCTCTCTCGAAGGTCATCAGATGAAGACTCTGCTCAAAGTATCGTCTTTGAATGTCAATCAATCACAAAGGTTAGTCTCGGGAGAATATAAAGGAGATGCTAGCAACCCAGTAAACATCTCATCCTTGATGTGAGAATCAACGTACTCCATGGGCTCTACATCGTCTGAATCACTACTCGGCAATGTGGATACTACCGTAGCCGACGCAGTCTCTATCTCCATCCACGCTGAATACTCTGGCGAACATCCCGGATGGATAATAGAGAAAGTAGCTATCTCATGCTGATCCGAACAAGCATACACACGGGATCGATCCTCTGCTGAAAGGTATCGAGAAGCTAAACACGGGCCCAATGCCCCCTAAAAAGGATGAAAAACCTGAAATTGGTCAAACTGCGACATCACGACCATCGGGTGATATATAGGCATGCCCCAAAAACCAGCTAGATGTAGGTAATCCATGCCCGGAGCATGAGTAATAAAGCTGTAAGGTGAGCTGAGCCCCGAACACGACAATATGCTAAACGGATCACTAATCTCCATCAAAAATACAGACCAAGACATAGCGTCCTAACACTCCACAGGCTGAAAGGAGTAAGACATGGCTATATCATGGGTGAAACAATATCCATGCTGTCTAAAAGTGTCGATCGGTCTCAAGTGTGACATAAACCACACGTACAGCATGACCGAGCTGCCCATAAACAATCATATCAGATAAGTACAACAATATGTAGCTGACCTCAGAGTCTCTGCTATGATCATCGGTAGGATGGTATGACCCTCCCTGAGAGCTCTCACTGCCACGATAACCCCTATGTCAAACTCATCCATATACCGTGGCATATATACATATGACAATATGCACAATAGCAGTACATCCACCCTGGCTATATGCTAATGATCCTCCGGTGTGGTGAAATCCCCGAAATGTCGTTTGTAACTATCCTTAGAGCCAAATCTGTCAACTAAAAAACGCTGGGATATAACGTGGCCAGATGTAAGCTCATCCTGCACCACTCTACGCCTCAATCTAGTGAGGGTCATGAACCGTCGACTCAAGTCCCCTAAAGCCATATACACGCAAGGTCTGTCCAGCGGCAGCATCGTCAACCGTACATACTCCTCCATAGTGGGAGTTAACTCCTGGGTCCCAAATCGGAAAACATGTCTCTCCGATACCATCTGCACCAAAGATGCCATCCACGAAAGATGTGGGAACCTAAAATGTGGCGCCCCAAAATTAGGTATACGCTACCCATCTTGGGTCGCCACTTACATGGAACTTACTAATATAACTGCCGTACATAATACGACATAAACCGTGAGTTTGAATACAAATATTGTCTACTAGATATTATACAAACTCAAAAGGAGTCCTCATTACAACTATTATCACACTATTTCACGAATAGTGAGGACTACTAATGCTATCCTCTGGACCATTACTCCGTTCCCGACTCGTCTCAAATTATGTTCTCATTTCAAGAGAAACGGTGAAAAGAAAGGTGAGCTCAACTAGCCCAAAGAAGAAATATTATGACTAAGATAATGCGTAATAAATTATCATTAGCCTTCAAATAAAGGTTAAACCGATAAAATACAATAGACAACCAGTTTAATCTGCAGTAGGAATAATCAATCCATTAAAAGAGTCAAGTAGAGAATAAAGTCTACTATCTTTTAGGTTTTAAAAGGTTTTCATCAATTTTTATCATTTGAGACTCGACAATAAATAAACCACCACATCTAATCATCCCCGTACCACGATCCAAGGATTTTCATCAAATTATCAATGGTCATGACTATACCGAATCACCCCTCGGTCATAATCATACCAAAACTATCCATCATCGCATTACATGTGCCAACGAGGACTTTTGTCACATCATTTATATCAAGTCATGATTATACCGAATGATCCTCGGTCATAATCATACTAAGTTCATCTATGCATGCGTAAGCCAAAGATAACATAATATAACATGAGGATGATGACAATGACATAATAATTCAATAAAACAAATTCAAGAATTATTTAATCCATGAATTATTAACGTCCAAATTGTCAACATAATACTTGTTTACGTAGAGTAAAATTCAAGAATGATCGAAAGAATATTTCCATGAGAAGATCTTTGGATGAAACGCAAATATCAAGGATATTCTACTAATTTCATGGAGTATAGAAGTCAAAGTTTTAACCAACCGAGTATAATAAAGAATGGAATAACAAAAGAAATCACCATGCATGCGTATCAGGCATGACAAAGTTATTCCAACAGTAATAATAATACGAACCAAAGTCGTGAAATTCACACAAGCATGATGTTACAGAATAATAAAGATGGAACCGATCATCACACGAGATAGGATATTCCAATGTAATGATAAAGATTTTAACCAGTCCGGTGTAAAACACACGATGTGATGTTCCAACAGAATAATAAAAAGCGGAACCGGTCCTGTAAAACACATGACATGGATGTTCCAATGTAATAATAGAAGAATGTCACCAAGTATAGGGTAAATCACGCGATACAAAAGTTATTCCAATGTAATAATAAGCAATGGAATAACATATAAGGATTTCACCAAGTATAGGGTATGCGCACATCATACAAAGTTATTATAGGGTATGCCACTTTTTACAAAAGTTATTCCAATGAATAATAGTGAATGGAATAATGAAGTTCTCTTCAAGAAGAAAGAATAACACCCCTACCGTAAAAAGAACCTAATATAGAAGTAGTGAAGTAGCGAATACTCTTCTTCTTTCTATTTTCTCTCTAGCTTCTCTCTATAATTTCTCTCTCTAGTTTCAATGAATTAAATAAGAAAATAATGAAGGAATGAGCTTCTATTTATAGGAAAATGAAATGCATAAGAATTAATCCACGAACTATCCGTATTGATTTACTTTAATCGACGGTCCATATTTAAAGAAAATCTTTTAAATAAAATATAATATATTCTATTTATATAAAAACATTTTACTATGCAAACACTATGCAATACTATGTAAAAACACTATAAAAACACTATGCAACACTATGCATAATAAACATATAAAAGATGTTTCGCATTTTATTACGTTAATAATACGAATAAAATAAAACGCTCATTATCGCTATAATAATTCATATTATTAATCGAATGGAATCAAACCGGTGACTTCTCACATAAGCATCAATAATCAATAATGTGTATACTATGCAACCACACTTATTCATCGTATTTTTACTACCGGTAGTTCAACAAAGAATTACCACGGTAAAACTTCCAGCCGTTATTTCAATAAAATATTTTTGTCTGCTTTCAATCCGGTGACAATTCGTTAGGGTCATGATTGATCATGTTATAAATACTACCAATCAAATATAATATTATCTCAATACTTCACGTAATTATATAATATTACCCACTATATTATCTCAAAATTCAAATCTATTAAAATTTGACACTTTAAATCTTTATTGATAAAATCTGGTCTCATAAAAAACATCAACAGAGTCATAGTATATCTGTAATAAGTAATCTACTATCACCACATGCGATGGTGACATGTTGTCATACAACGATCGCATACCAGATGCCACCGATAATGGTGGGGTATGATCAATACTACTATCCGTCGAAGAAGACATCTGTACGGGCTGTGTTATAAGACCATCCAGGGGTCAATGATGAATATCTCTTGAAATACATACATATTCATAACATGATACATGCATTACAGGTAATAGATGGCAATATGATATAGGGAATGGAAACTGTACATACATTCCTAAGTATATCATCATCTATATACATCATTTCTGTACAACTAAAAATACAGGGAAATGGGGCACAGACGCCCTACTACTAACAGAGGCCTATCAAAAGATATAGCTAGAATGGGGCACAACCACCCAATAGCTAACAGAGGCCTATCAGAAGAGATAACAAGAATACACATCAGAAGAAGACAATGGTGTCAATATCTACATCATCAATCCTGTCCACCTGATGTAACTCCTCCTGAGTCACTGGATCTCTATCAATGGGGATGCCAGGCCTAAACAGAGGAGGATCTACGCCAGCTAAGCCAAATGGGTCATCGAGAGGGGCCAAAGACCGAGCCGGAAGGATCAAACGAATCGCTTTCCTCTGGATCTCCGCCCAAATGCCGATAAAAGAAATGTGCTCGGTCCCAAGACCTTTGGGTCAAATCACAATCTGTGGTCACATGAGTGGGATCTCGGACACAAAGCTAGCCAATCCGTCATCATCACGGATCCTGGAACCATATCCCCCATGAACTGAGTGGCGCGAGTATGGGCTCCAATAATACGAGGGAACCACCAACGCTAGAATATCTCCCAGAGTACAGGGCCCTCTCGATAATCCAAAATCACAATGACGGGTGATCACGATATGAGCCAAATGAATGACCCACGACATGAGGCAAGATCGGCATATGAATCTCCCCTGTAGTGCTCCTAATAGCACACTCTCCTAAATAGAGCTCCCATCCTCCATCTGTAAAGAGAGGAACTCTCACGGTGGAGATCACATACTCGACACTAGTCGGGTACCCATCCTCAAAATCGATGGCCAAATACTCCCCAGAATAGGGAATCCATGTGATAATATCAGTTGTCAATAAATTCAGTTGTAGGCGGCAATGAGTGAAACCCTCAGCTACAGAGACCTCTGCCAATATGGAATGATGCCATCATCTTCCTCGTGGATAGGTATCTAAACCTAACACAATTACAAGGTGCAAACATGGAAGCCTCTCATAGGCCCAAAACTGCCAACACAAAGGCAAACATCTGCGGTCAGTAAACACTCTTTACCTATACATGGGAAATGATAAGAGAAATACTCACCAGCATAAATGGGTAGAATCCTAACCAAGCCTTAGTCAAACCATGCGAGCGCATACGCATGCCCAGAGGAAATAGGCAAAGGTGTAGGAACCCCAATCATACTCTCCAATACGATCCACATGACGCGTGGCACTGACCAAAGTGAACGACATCGTAGAAGAGTTATCTGCTATGAAGCAGCCCCTAATGATCATCAGGAACAATCGCCGAAGAATGCGATCCCTAAATCTGACATCATTTGGCATGGGCTCACTCAAAAGCCCACTCATAGCATCCACGCTCAAAGGATCCGTACGAACGGTCTTGCCTTTAAGCGCCTCTGCCAGAACTCCTAGCAATGATCTGACGGTATTAGGGGTAATATTCGCCATACAAGGCACTGATGCCCCTCCAAACTCCATACCTGTGATAAATCACCAAACCATCGGAGTCATCATCACCTCACAGTCCAACAAATAGAGTGACTGAGTCTGATGAAACCATCGCTCAGACAATGCCCTGAGATAACCCCAGGGACAATGCTGGGGAAGGATGGAAAAGAATCCTCCAAATCCCCTGTCATGCACAATCGCTCTATAGTCAGGATGAAGAGCCTAGTACATGGAGTGTATGCTAAACCAGTTCCCTCGAGGATGTGTAAAGCTGGGAACCTACATGAAATGGAGATCAAGATCAATATCCTTTACTCCTCATCAATAAGAAAGAAAGAAGATCAAGATCTAACATCATACCTCGTTGGCATGCAAATACATCGAGGGATGTCTGCTCAAATCACCCAGAAGCTCTGGGTTTGCCACCTGAATACTAGGGAGGTCCCTACGGGGAACATATACAGCAGGAGCGGGGTCCACAACTGGAACATCCTCCTCCTCGTCCTCGACATTCGGCACATCAACCCGGACTTGACGTATCATCGCCTCCATCAACCGACAAGGTTGTCTAACAGAGCGGGGTCGATGCACTTCAGAAGCCCTCCTCCGTACACCAGAAGTGGTCCTACGAGAACTACTCGGCTGATCTAGATCCATAATATCTAGACAACAAGTCTCCAAATCACCTCAGAAAGGGTGTGGTATTTTCTGACTTGGAGCTTTTCAAAATGCATTTTATGACTACATGCATGCATGCATGCACTACTTTAACATATGTTTATTGTAGAGATAAAAATGCATGGTTAATTAAATGCCTACATTTTGAAATTTTTTTGTAAAATCCCAAATTTTATGAATAAAGATTTAATTTTCTCGAAATATTTTTTTCAAAATTATGGTGTGGATTTTAGATAATGTTATAGTTGTGGATAATATTTATAAATTCTGAAAAGTATGCAAGTTGTTGTATAATATTCGATTGGTCAGGGAATATCCGTATGACGGTACAATCATTGGTGGACCCCACAACGGAATTATTGTCGGATTGAAAAAACGACAAAAATATTTTTATAAAAATAACGGCGGAAGTTTTACCGTTAAAACAGTTGAACTACTCGGTAGTAAAAGTATAATGTCCTTTGATTGCATAGTAGCACACGGTATTGATTATTGATGCTTACGTGAGAAGTCACTCAGTTTTGTTCAATTAATGCTATAATAATTATTGCATAATATCTCACGTTATTTGATTCAATTATTGTCAATATTTTATATATTATTAAATCAATAATTTATATGATAGAGTTATTAATATTATTATTTGCAATATTGACGATGTCTAGAAGTTCATCGAGGAGAGGTTTGGTCACCTAATTCTTGGCGATAGGAGAGAAATCCTTATTAAAAGCCCCTCTTTCCTTGGAATGACACAGTCGATTAATATTATGAATTATAATAATGGTGATAAATGTTATTTTATTATTATTATAAATGTAATAAAATAGAAAACTTTTATATAAAATGTAATACTTTTATAAAGTTTTGTTTTATTTTATTATAAATAGAATATATTATATTTTATTATGCATAGTGTTTGCATAGTGCCTGCATAGTAAAAACTTTTTATATAAAATAGAATACTTTTTATAAAGTTTTGTTTTATTTGATTATAAATAGAATATATTATATTTTATTACATAGTGCAACATAGTATCCTTTCCATTCTCCTATAAATAGGATGCTTAGTTAGAATTGAAAATCACACCAGAAGTTCAGAGAATTCTTCTTCTATAATCTTGAGCATATTTCTTTAGAGTTTAAGAAAGCTTTGAGCATAGAAAATAGTGCAAGTTTTCTTCAAGAATATCCTCGCCCTATCGTCGGAATACTCTTCTTTTTAAAGTAAGGGGTATTATTCTTTCGTATTCATGAAGAGAGTTATTTTCTTTCAATACTCGTAAGGGTTGTTATTACATTCTTTATTATTATGTTGGAATAACCTGTCTATGCGAAGTACCGCATACATGGTGAAATTATTCTGTTATTCCATTCTTTATAATTCTATTGGAATAATCTGTTTGTGCGATCTATCGCATGCCTGGTGAATTCTGTTGTTATTCCATTCTTTATTATTCCATTGGAATAATATGTATATGTGGATTACCACATGGTGGCAAAAATACATTTGCGGTTTCATATATTCTATTATACTAAGTTGGTTAAAGTTTTGGTTTCTATACTCCATGAAATTAGTGGAATATACTTGATATTTGCGCTTCATCTAGTATCTTTTCATGGAAATAGTCTTCTGAGCATTCTTTAATTTTACTCCACAAAGCAATATCATGTTGACAATTTGGATGTTATTGAGTTCAGGATAAATTAACTTATAAATCTTTAAAGATTATTCTTGAACTAGTTTTATTGAATTGTCATCATCCTCATGCTTATATTATGTTGAAAGTGATCTGTGGTCCCTGTAGTGCATAGATGGATTTGGTATGATTATGACTAGGGATTATTTGGTATAATCATGACCGTAATGTTACAAATGATGTGGAAAAAGCCTCGTTGGCCCGTAGTGCATTGATGGACAGTTTTTGGTATGATTATGGCTATGGATTCTCTTCGGCCAAGGGTGCAAAGATGAATTATTTTATGGCATGATCAGTACCGTTGATCAAAACACGATTATCTTTGGCCCGTAGTACATGGATAATTCATGGTCGTGACACTAAAGAATATCCTTGGCCTGTAGTGCGGGGATGATTTAATGATGTGGATTATTTATTAAGCCGAGTCTCAGCGATAAAAGTGATGAAAAACCTTTTAAATCATAGAAGATAGTAGATTTTATTATGTACTTGACTCTTCTAATGGATTGCTTATTTCGCTGCAGTTAAACTTGATGTTTGTTATATTTTATCAGTTTAACACTGTTGAAGGCTAATGATAATTTATTCTGCATTATCTTAGTCATAATATTTCTTACTGGGCTAGTTGAGCTCACCCTTTTGCTTTAATTGTTCTCTTCAGGAAATGAGAACGTAGCAGGGACTAGTCGGGAAACAGAGTGACGGTCCAGATGATAGCATTAGTAGTCCTCACTATTTTATGAAATAGTGTGATAATAAATGTATTGAGGACTTATTTTGAGTTTGAAATTTGTCTAGAAGACAATATTTGTATTAAAATTCACAGCTCATGTTGTATATTTAAAGTTGTATTTGTATTCTGTACCATGTATTTGGCGACTCAAAATAGGTGATGTATACCTATTTTGGGGGCGTCACATTTTTGCCATAGTCCCCTTTGTAAATAGGACTATCCATATGCATATAGGCATGACGCCATTCTGTAGCACACCTACCCAAAGTCATATACATAATATATGCATTAAAAATCAAGGTCATCAATACATAAGGTTAACCTCAATACCAGGAGTACTTTTCCTTTTTACCTTTTGCTCATTTGCCCTCAAATAGGACAAGAAATAGCAGAAAAAGGTGTTAATTTGACCGTCTCAAAAGTCAAATTTTTTCACATCATTATGTTCAGCATGGTTTAATACTAACATTTACTATGTTGAATATTTTTTATCAAGTCATTTGAGCATACATAATCACTACTATGTGTTTAGATGCATTTCATGTGATAAGTCATTTTCCAACGGATAAAAACTGGAAAAAAAATACATGCATACATTACCAGGATAGTGTAGAACACTTGTACGGTGACAAAATTTGCAGAAAGTCGCCCAAACTCAGCAGATCTGAAGAAGAGCTCTCGGATTTCCTTTGTGGCGCAACTTGAAAATGACTTATGAAAGCAACCTGCAGGACTTTAATATCCATGGTTGGCCGCAAGTCCATCTGCGGCTGGAGCAGGTGTACCTACAACAACCCTATGTGGGTCCCACCCCTCCAACTCGGTTTAGTTTGAGTTGCAAAGGAGTTCGGATAGACTGAGAAGGTCAAATAAGGAATAAAAATGCTACGTGATTGAGCAGAATAACTTACAAATCCTGGTTTTCTCAAACTGAACCTCGGGTCTGCACATCACTCGTTGGTATTCGCCCAAGCACAAGGTACAATATGCCGATGTTCTCAAATGTTACAAGTCACACTTGAAAATACCTGACGTAGGTCCAATGCCGCCAATTCAAGGTCATAACCCTAAGTTACAAAGCATACCCTGGCGGGGGTTACAACGCATTCCCCGGCGGGGGTCACCACACATTGTCATCCATTGGTGTACGTATCAATGAAGTTCAAGCAACCTTGACATTATTTCAACCGATGGCAAGTAAACACATTGATGCATCGAAAACTATTCGATGATTTCGTACTTTGGTATTCATATTCCCTAGCGGATCCCCGACGGGGGTTACAACGCATCTCAACCGTTGATTCACACGTCAACGAAGGTCAAGCAGCCTTGATAGTCTACCCCCACATGGTTTTCATCTGTTGATTCATACATCAGTGAAGTACACATCGGCCGAAGGTCGTGCAACCCCGACAAAGATATGTTGTTAGGCGATAAATCCAATGAAACTTGACATATCCTGACGATACAAACCTGGAAAGGACAACATCATCGAGGAGGATTGATGATAGAATATGTTATACACATCTTCAAATAGAGAAAGATGTATCCCCACAGATCTCTTACACATAAGAGGCACATCTTCATAATCAAGTCAGTATAAAGGATTAAGGACTTTGGTGATAGCCCCAACGTCAACATCCTACAAGATTTGGATGACACATCCAAATCGGGTCATAGTTGCCCATCCTCGGTAGAAGGCTACAAGGAGCCGACAATCATCCCCAACATGTTGGGCAACAACCCCGCACACATGCATCATACATTTGCATCATGTTGCATTTCAAGTGTCTAGGATTCTTTACCCTACCCATGCATCGCATTGCATGAATATTATAAAGAGGGGCATCTGTAGACACTCAAAATTTTCTGCACACCTGTCACTGACTTTGCAGGAATGCAGATTCGTCTTTCAGAGATAACAATGGAAGACAGTTTACATCCAGTCCGGATACTACCGGAAGTTCAGTCTCAACCCCAGAACACACACCGGGAGTAAAAGTTCCAACCTCGGAGATAACCCCAAGGCATGCAGTTCCAATACCGAAAATTCCACCGGAGAAGACCGATTAATCTCGGAGATAACCCCGAGGTATCCAGTCTCAGTCCTAACACTGGGAGTAGCGCTACCAACCTTGGTGATAACCCCAAGGAATGCAGTTCTGGAGATAACCCCAGAAATGCTTGTTTTAAATGCATGCAATCAGCTTCAACCTCGGCACTCACACCGAGGAGCTCAGTACAAGGCCCGAAGATAACACCTAGAAGACAGGCACACCTCAGAGATAACACTGAGGACCTTCAACACTTGCAGCAGTCCAATCTCAGCGATAACTCTAAGCAACGTCTGATTTATCAGCCCAAACCGGCAATAACCCCGATGAGGGAAAAAGTCGTCATCTCGCCACCTTGACGCCACATCACTTCATCTCAACATCTCATACATACATTTCTACACAACAATGTTCCAGAAGAATCAAGGAAAACCAATCCCGAGTGACTATTATGCAGGGTAACGGATAGAATTTAAAGCTTGAAGACCGGAGGGCACCGTCCCATCTTCCTGACTTCGTACAACCTCTAATCCCATGCCATTGTGTAACTCTCAACAACGGCGGTCCGAAATAGGTCCTACATGTGAGACCCCGAATTTTATGAAATAAAAGTATTCAATTTTTTTTTCTTTCTATTTTGGTAAATAGCACAGTATTGATTATTGATGCTTATGTGATAAGTCACTCAGTTTTGTTTTATTGGTATTATTAATGTAATAAAAGCAGTAAAAGCTTTTATATAAAATGCAGAATACTTTTATAAAGTTATTCTATAAATAGAATATATTATGTTCTATTAATGCATAGTGTTTTTGCATAATAAAATCTTTTTATATAAAATGCAAATACTTTTATAAAGTTATCATGCTTTATTAGACAATAATTAAAATATATTATATTTTATTATGCATAGTGTTTGTATAATGCACTGCGTAGTGTTTGCATAGTAAAATCTTTTATAAAGTTATTCGTTTTATTAGATTATAAATAGAATATATTATATTTTATTTAAAAGATTTTACTTTAAATATGGACCGTCAGATAAAGTAAATCAATCTGGACCGTTCATGAGTTAGTTACTATGCAGTTTATTTTTCTATAAATAGAAGTTCATTCTTTCATTATTTCTTACGAATTCACTGAAACTCTAGAGAGAGAAACTATAGAGAGAGTTCTTCTATAATCTTGAGGGTATTTCTTTAGAGTTTAAGAAAGCTTTGAGCGTAGTGAAAGTTTTATTCAAGTATATTCCCGCCCTACTAGTCGAAATACTTTTCTTTTTAAGGTAGGGGATATAATTGTCGTACTCGTAAAGGATATTGTTATTATTTATTATTCTATTGGAATAACCTGTATACGCGAACTACCCTATACTTGGTGAAATTCTTCTATTATTCCATTCTTTATTATTATGTTGGAATAACCTGTTTATGCGAAGTACCGCATACATGGTGAAATTCTTCTAATATTACATTCTTTATTATTACGCTTGAATATCTTGTCTCATGCGCTTATTCTGTGGGACTGGTTCCATTATTTATTATTATGTCGAATATCCTGTCTCGTGCATTTACGCCTTGGACTGGTTCCATTATTTATTATTACATTGGAAATAACTTTTTTGCGTATCGATCATCACGCGCATGGTGAATCCTTCATTATTCCATTCTTTATTATTACATTGGAATAACCTATCTACGTGGATTACCACATGCATGGTGAATGATCCAGTGTATTCATTCCTTATTAAATTGTGGAAATGATGCATATAAGTGGATTACTGCATGGCGGTGAAAATCCATTTGCGGTTTTATATATTATATTATACTCAGTTGGTTAAAGCTTTGGCTTCTATACTCCATGAAATTAGTGGAATATCCTTGATATTTGCGCTTCATCCAGTATCTTTTCATGGAAATATTCTTCTGAGCATTCTTGAATTTTACTCTACAAAGTAGTATCATGTTGACAAATTGGACGTTATTGGTTCCTGGATAAATTAATTTATAAATCTTTAAAATTTATTCTTGAACTTGTTTTATTGAATTATTATGTCATTGTCATCATCCTCATGCTTATATTGTGTTGAAAGTCATCTTTGGCCGTAGTGCATAGATGGACTTGGTATGATTATGACCAGGGATTATTCGGTATAATCATGACCGTAATGTTACAAATGATGTGGAAAAAGTCCTCATTGGCCCGTAATGCATTGATGGACAGTTTTTGGTATGATTATGGTTATGGATTCTCTTCGGCCAAGGGTGCAAAGATGAATTGTTTTATAGCATGATCATGAATGTTGATGAAAATACAATTATCTTTAGCCCGTAGTGCATGGATAATTCGTGGTCATGATATTAACGAATATCCTTAGCCGTATTGCATGGATAATTCAGTGATATGAATTGATTATCGAGCTGAATCTCAGCGATGAAATATAAATCCATGGATGTGATATTAACGAATATCCTTGGCCGTAGTGCAGGGGTGATTTGATGATGTGGATTATTTATTAAGCTGAGTCTCAGCGATAAAATATTTATTATACACTTTTAATGCGTAGAAGATAGTAGATATCATGTTCTACTTGACTCTTCTAAAATACAGTTGTATGTCTTTGGCATGTAGTGCAAAGATGAATTGTTAATGAATATCTTTGGCCGTGGTGCAAAGATGAATTTATTAGTATGATTATGAGCAGGAATTTTGATTTGTTATAACCGTGATTTATAATGTTTCAGGTGAAGATAGGTGATGAGAATTATCTTCGTCCTAGTTACGAAGAGGAATTTAGAACCACAATTATGATTATGAGTTATTCATATGATTGTGATGCGAACTGTTGATTTATTTTACATGGATAAAATATTATTGGTGGACTTTTAACATAGAGAAGATAATAGACCTTATGGTCTATTTGACTCTTCTAATGGATTGCTCGTTCCGCTGCAACTATGGTTGAAAAGTTTTATCATCTACCATATGTTCTAAATCTCTGATTTATTATTGATGAAAGCTATTGATAATTTAATTATCTTTAGTCATGATATTCCTTACTAGGCTAGTTGTGCTCACCCTTTCTGCTTCACAATTCCTTTCAGGTAATAAGAGTGTTGTCATAAGAGTGTTACTTGCAAGATTGGCCCGGGATATAAGGGGAATAGAACAGTGGTCTCTAGCTATGGAGGTTCTCCTTAAATAGTATAGAAAAGTGTGTTGTATTCTATACAACATTTAGTAGTTATATTTGGTGAATCAAATAGGGTGAGGTGAACCCAACTTTGGAAGGGTGTTTTGCCACTATCATACAAGATGTCTAATGACATACAACATCGTGTTATCATAAGACAGGGTTGTGCGCATCCACTTGCTGAGTATATCTACGGGGACTACCTATATGATCTTGGAGTTTATTTGAAATATAATATTCACTTGGAGACAGTGGAGATAGTTATATGTCAAGAGAAGACTCACCATTGGAAAGAAGATGATAGTAATCTTCTCGTTTTTCTTTAGGGGTCTATTGGGTCAACCAAGAGATAATTACGTGGCCATATGATATCTATTATAACCTGAGCGAATGGCCTACCATGTACGAAGGTTTCCTTGAGCACTTCCCAAAGATTTTAATTTCTAAAATAGTTTTTGACTATACTTTTATGTAAAGTACCATTGTAAGGTTGTGGTCGAGGCACCATGAGAGTTACATACATTTGTATTAAAACTCACAGTTAACTGTGGTCGTATTCTATACGATAGCTCAATAGTTGTATAAATGAAGTTGTATTTGAATTTTGTACCATGTATCTGGCGACTCAGAATGGGTGATGTATACCTAATTTTGTTGCGTCACACTACATACCTAAGTCGGATGCTGAATTGCAATTCTGAAAGTTCGAGCGGACATTATAGTGCCTGCGTGCACGTACTGCGAGACGATGTGACCCATGAAGCTTGGGCAACAACCTTGTAGCCAGTAAATACACACATGGCTCCCCCACTATAAATAGAGGGCTTGGGGTGGCCATTTGTAAGAGAAAAAAGGCGAGGAAGCCATGTGAAATTTGCTCCGTACTCTCTCTATACTTAGTGCTTTCTCATTTGAAACACTTGTGAGCTCACATATAGCTACTTTTGTATCGGCGGGAGCCGAGTGTTCATCCCTTTAAAGATATATAAGTCTTCTTTGGCAGCCCACTGCAAGCCTTTTCACACACTTTAAAGCCTTTCTCTTCATCTTTGCACACACCCTTCTTCATGTTGAGAGTCGTGTTACGTGTGTTTGCCCGGACTTCGGTCCATGGTTTTATTTCAGTTTGAATATACATATATTTATATATATGGACTAACATTATTGAGTTATGCTTCAATTGAGCCTAGACTTCGGTCTGGAGCATTTATTGGCTTATATATATATATATATACACTTATATATATGAACTGTGTGTCGGACTTTGTTCGATGAACCTAGACTTTGGTCTGGAGCGTTTACGGTTTTAATATATATATATACTTATATATATTAACTGTATGTCAGACTTTGAGCCTGGATTTTACATCCGGAGCGTTTACTTGCTTTTATATATATATATATATATATATATATATATATATATATATATATATATATGAACCGTTTTGAAACCTTTCGCTCAATGAGCACAGATTTTACATCTGGTGCATTTATTGCTTATAAATATATATATTTCGTCCCACTTGGAGTTTACTTCGTGGTGGTTGATCGCTTTTACAGCTTTCTTTACGTTTTATCCTGCCTGGAGTTTATTTCATGGCAGTTGATCGCTTTTATAGCTTTATTTACGTTTCGTCCCGCCTGAAGTTTCCTCCGTGGCGGTTGATGGCTTTTACAGTTTTATTTATATTTTCTGATCCCCCATGGAGGTGCTTTGAGAAGTCACGAAAAACGCTCTTTCTGGAACCATCAACTTTTACTTGTCCGGGACAGCCTTCGATGCCACTGTCCCAGCTGGACTTGACTTCACTGCAATACAAAATCGAGCTATGTGACCATCTTTTCAATAACTAAAACACACCTTAGAAGTCTGTGTACAGTTTGGACTGATGTCCTCTCCGCATCTGTAGCATCTAACTGGTGGTCGCTCTCGTCCCCTAGAAATGGTTGATAGTGCTGCTACCAATATCTTTTTGTCATTGTTGAATCTTTTCTTTTTGAAATTTCCACTTGACTCATTTCTTCTATTATCTTGGCCAGGATTACCACCGAAGTGGTTACTATTTCTAGCATTATAATTTCTTCCACTTGGGTTATCACTACTCTGATGACTGTTGCCACTGGTATGACTAGTATCACATATTCATTAATAATATTCAAAAATTCTCGGGTATTACAGAAGGTTTTGGTTGTGGGTTTGTTCATCGACGTTGGTCCAGCAATAGCCAACGTACCTCCACTACCACCCCCCTTGCTTCTAGTTACCTCTCCAGCTTTCTTTCTAGGACACTCACGAGCCAAAGGATCCTTTGACCCGGTTGATGACAATTTGGAGTAATGTGACCCTCTTGGCCACAGTCAAAGCACACTCGTTTACCCCTCAAGCACACGCCAGTGTGATTCTTTACACAAGTAGTACACACTTTAAATTTCCTTTTCTGCTGGCTACTCTATTGACTTCCAGTACTTACACTCATAGTCCACTTCCTCTTTGGGTTATTATTATTCCCACCACTAATACCACCAGTTTTACCTTCATTCTCATTCTTATTCTTTCTTTGTTCCTGAATGTACTTCATTAAGGTGTCACTTCCACCTTACGCGACAATCGCCTTCTCAAGCACTGCTGCAAACATCTTCAGCTGAAACATAGAAACTCTATTGTACAACCAAAGCTTCAGTCCCTATTCAAACCTTTTTCCTTGCGCTGGTCTATGTTAACTTGATACGGTGCAAACCTTGTCAACTCATTAAATTTCACCAGATATTCCGACATCGTCATCGGACCCTACTTCAACTCTAAAAATTGGACCTCCATATGATTCTTTGAGCTTTCTGGAAAATAGGTCTCAAAAAATATTTCTTTAAACCTATCCCATGCCATCACTCCCTGTCCCCCTCAGGTTTTGTTTATCTACCACCAATAGCTGGTTTCTGTTTTCAACATAAATATCGCAAATGCAGTCTTCTGGTCCTCACCGACTCGCAACATCGAAAACTTTTTCTATTTCCATAATCTAGGTCTGTGCTTCAATTGGATTCATGGACCCATGAAATTATGGTGGTCCAACCGCCTTAAAATCCTTAAAAGTTGTAGATTAGTTCTGCGGCTGATTCTACAGTGCTCCCACTATTAATGTCACCAACTGCTGAACTGGGTTAGCATTGGTGTTGCTGTTGGTAGACCCCTGAGTGGTTCTTTGTCATGGTTGACGTCTTTGAGGCATTTTCTGTTAAAATACACTTATTAGATTTTACTCAATTTCTGAAGTATTTTTTACTTAACTTTCACATCATAAAAGATCATCACATAACACATAACATCGTGAATAAATATTAACATTTTATTCATTCATAATCTTTTAAAGAAAACATAGGAATGATAACATCCCTGCTATCTACATCACTTTCCTAAACTGACAAAGTATCAGGATAACATCATCATATCTCATTGGTTACATAACACTTGGGATTTATATCTTATTTATTATATAATTCTTCACACAACAATAACATTCTCTATTATAGCATACTAAGACGTTGCACAACCTTACGACGCTCCTCTTACATGATACAGAACATCGTTCTACGATCTAACATATACAATAGTAATTCTTCGAACTGAATCGGATAGTACATGACTCAGTCTTAAACTCGATTCATCGCAATGTGAAAAGCACAGTCCATCTCTTCCATCTTGATCTTCTTTTCTTGCACCTCTCCCTCTGCTACCTCTGCACGCTGAGAAGCTTTCTCGTACGCATGTTCAACTCTTGCTCTCTCAGCGGATTCTTCTTTCATGTTATCCTTCAGTTTCGCAACCTCCTCCATTAGCTGATCATTCTCCCCCTCTATGTGAACCAACTTCTATACCACATTGATGAGACATTCATCAAGATCACAGATATCATCATCTTTCTAAGCCATCGAAGTCTGACGTTCAGCTACTAGCTGATAAGTAGGTTTTATACCTGATTATTTGGTATCTGTTACTTGAATTAGTTTCTTAAACCCATGTTACTTAGTTACTTTTCATGCATTTTGTGTTCATTTTGTAGATCATATGCTTGGGAGCTGTGTGAGCGACTATTGGTATGAAAACACAAGGAAAAGCAATCCGGACATCGTTTGGGCTTTCATGTTCATTTCATGTTCTTAGCTTAGAACTTGGAATATGTTGTATAGCTTCTTCTTAGCTTTCCAGAACATCTTGAATCATTCCAATCAGAGTTTGGATGCTAAAGTTATGACCATTGTACCAACGGACGTCGAACTTCAATGTTTTGGGTGGCCATTTGCATAACTGTCCCTTCCAACCCAATTTCAGCCTTCATCCTTCCATTATTTCTAAATTGTCAAGAATGAAGGTTGTAGATCTCATCGAGATCTTCGTTTTGATAGGTAGAAGGCCCCGTAACTCTTCCCGGATCAAACGTTATGGCCGTTTTATTAGAGGACACTGCAGGAGAAAAGTAACAGCGCGGGCGCACGAATTTGTAGTGTATTTCCTGCGCGGCCGCGCCAATCCCTGGAGCAAAAAAATGTCATTTGCTACTTGAGCGCGGGCGCGCCTAACTCCAGGCTATTCCCAGCGCGACCGCGCCACTTCTGATGTTGACCAGAGCTGGCTTTTTCACCAAACAGTGCAATTGAAGTGTAACTTAGAGGGGGGTTAAATGAGGGCATAAAAAGAGATGTATTTTCATTATGTAAGGGATACCACCCCTTGGGGGATCAAGAAGCTACTATTATTTTCTTTGCTCAATTGATATAAGTAGATTAGAGTAGTGATTTCTAGAGTTGATTAGATTGAAAACTTGAAGCATTTGGAAGGCATTAGAGATTCAATATTGGAGCAGGAGAACATATTTGCACTTCCATTCTCTACTCTTAACCTTTCTTTGATTCCTATTTGTAACCTTATGATGTTTATTCAATATGTGGATGGTAGATTTGATTCAGCTATGATTTAAACTCTATTCTGAGATTGCAATGGATTCTATGGATTAGTTTATCCTGATGTAATTCATTGATAGCCTTATTGATTGCTATGGAATTGTCTATTTAGATTCATGTTATTTGCTTAGTTGATTGGCCATCAATTATTGTGATAATCCATATGGACTTGAGAGACGAAGTATGGGTTTGAATTTGATCTTAATAGCTTTTGATTGTATATTCTACATTATGATAGGATGTATGATTTGTGCTTAGGATAGACATATAACGAAGCACCATTCATAGTCAATTGAGAACTTGGGCTTAAACCATAATTATTTGTAAATCACATAGACATATAGTGGTTTAGGTAATGTGTGTGTTCATACGTATTCTATCAACTGTGGATTATATGTTATATTAGTATGGTACATTGAGAGATGTCTATACTTTACTTTCGTGTTCTTGACTAACAATCCGGTAAAATTAGTTTGGCTTAAAAAGGAGTGTGTTGATTTAAATGAGTCAATAGATGAAATTGTGATCTCAGGTCTTCATTATCTACTCTCACTCTAGGAATAGTTAGGTTTATTTAATTTCATAGTTTAATTATAAAAGATCAAATCATTCGTTTAAATAAGACTGAAATGGTTATGGGCTAGTACTTGGTGATCTTTATTAGTTAATTCTCCGTGGGAACGATACTTTACTTACCTTTTATTACTTGTTGACCGTGTATACTTGCATGCATATATTGATCGGTAAAATGACCAACAAGTTTTTGGCGCCGTTGCCGGGGAATTATTTTAATAAATTTTGCCAACATTAATTTCAATCAAATTGGTCTTAATTTAAACATTTTTATTTTGTTTTAATTATCTTCTTATATTTCTATCTTTCCAGGTACCATGGGTGACTTTGCTTATCAATGGCCTTATGCAAATATGACTCAACCAAAGGACACAAGAACTGAAGGACTCAATGTATTTTCTACATTGTCAGCACAAATTGCAACACTTTCGGAGAGGTTGGATGTTCTTGCAACCCAACATACTCGAGAGATGGCAGTTATATGTGAATATTGTGATGGCGAGCATCCGAGTTATCAGAGCAACATCAGGGTTGGACAAGTACAGTTTGGGGGTGATTACCTCAACAACTATATGTATCCCAATTATCATCAAGGTTGGGGGTATCACCCAAATTTTGAATGGAGTTATAACTATCAAGACCAATACTGTGTCCCAAGACCAACACATCCATCGGATTTCTCATATCCATCTCCATTGTGCCAAGAAGAAAATTCAGAGTTAAAGGAATTCATGTCTAAGAGCATAGCAGACCAGGAAGAGATCATAATGAGTCAGGAGTTATCAACCCATAATCTTAATCGACAGATGGAACAACTCATTAACTCTTCAATGAATGGCCCTCAATACAGGAATTTCAAAACTGAACAAGATAATTCAAGACTGGAGGATTTGTGGTTCAAGTTTGTAGCGTCAACTGAGTAGAAGATGATTGAGCAAGAGAGGTCAATTCGAAATCTTCAGAATCAGGTGGATCAAATGTTTGAAGCCTTGACCAATCTCCCTCAAAATAATTGGTGTTATGTCATCGATGATGAAACTGATGGAGAACCAGAAGTGTACATGCCACTAGATGAGCTCAAAGAAACTGTCATGGAGGAGACAACTGGGGTAATGGATGATGTAGAACATGAACTAACTTGTATAATACCCCAAGTCCCTTCTCAGTTAGAGTTGAGAAATTCAGTGAACTTTGCACACCCATGTCCCCTTCGCAGTCACATCCAAAGCAAGAATTTCTGCGATTATGAGGCCTCTTACAAACCATGGTGGGCTGAGGAAGAGAAAATAGAAGAGGAAAAGGCCGTTGTATTTGTCATGCCTCAATGCAATAATTTATTCACAAATACAACGGACGAAGCACCTAGCTATACAATAGAACTGGGGGCATCATGTACAAGAAATATGCTAGGTTTTTTTAATTCATAGACACGCAAGATGGGGAACCTACCTATGTACATTGCAATTCTAATGGATGGAGGGTTCTTAGCTTATCGTAGAGGAATCGGATAGTGGTGTCAAGAAAAGAGTCCAGCTAACAAACTATAAACTGAGCGCTAGATTTGAGGCACCTCATCCAATCTTTCTCCCTCCTTGTTTAATTCTTATTTACATTTCTATTTATTTCTTCTTCTATGTTTTATTCTTCATACTTTCCATATTTCGTAGATGTTTGATAGTTATAAGTCTTAATAATAGATTTATTGTTTCTCCTCTAAGGTTCAATCCAATTGCTATAAGCATTCAAGATCAAATGTAAGTCAAAATATCTGTCAAGTCATCAAGGTGCAGAGATAGGCTACCGCACCCAACCACAAGCTAAACACAAGTCTTGACGCAGCGCCATATCTCGATCCATAAAAACAAACACTGCTACATTTTTAGATTTTCTGACTCAAGCATTCAGACAGTTAAAATTAATAATACGTCTAACTTCTGATTTTACATCATTAATCGACGTTAAAATTAATAAAATGCGGAATAATTTAAACTTTTCTATCTTCTTACTTTAATTCCCTGAATCACAACCTTTATCATCTACATATCTTAGAATCATATATAATCCATGATTCACTTTGAATTAATATATATATATATATACTTACATATCAAATCGATACCTTTTATACATCGGACAACTCAAACTTAAACTTTACAACTCAACAT
Source organism: Panax quinquefolius (assembly GCA_020205615.1). Classification (NCBI taxonomy): domain Eukaryota; kingdom Viridiplantae; phylum Streptophyta; class Magnoliopsida; order Apiales; family Araliaceae; genus Panax; species Panax quinquefolius. The sequence continues at coordinate 51,391,613 of CM035170.1, forward strand.
AAAACTATACATCATAAAACATTTAGTACATCTCATGAATCTTAATCATGGTTTAAAGAAATAACAACTTTAGATAAAATATTAATTTTCATGTATTATTTTCGATCCACGTCATTCAAGTAGCACATAGAGTTACCTTCAATCCTTAACCTGCAAAAATGGTTATTTGCAAGGTTGAGCTTGACAACCCAACAAAATCTAACAGTTTTCATGCATCACGTAGCACATAATAACATGCTCAATATATATCTCATAAACCTTGGACTAACATAACATACATGTTACAGTTCATATAACAAGTATAAAGATTGAGTTCCTTACTCAATCAGCATGCTTTACTCAATCAACGTAGTCATAAGTTAACTTCAACATTTCATACATTCAATATATATATAACACATCATGCTCTTTGCAGTAAAGATTTAAAACAACTAATCACCATGTTCACATAGCAAATAGGAACTGAAAGACTTGCCTTGATTGTTGTTTACCAATAACAGTTTAACAGCTTACAGTTATCTGCACTTAACGTGCCCTACACCATTATATAATCATACACATCAATTATTAGTCACATAACAACACATAGTAATTGTAATGTAAACACTACTCCACATCTTATAATCCTTCTTGTTAATTAACACATAATGTTCAATAAGTTTGTGTTAACTTTTCGACTTATGTTATATTCGAAATTCATTCAAGTGTTTAAGTCTTGATAGGAATACTTATGGGTTTTATATTAAACCCATTTCATATCTTATAATGTTCATTAACACTTGTCACAGTATTTCAACTTTCATTCGTCACACGCCCGAATTGTCTCTCTTGTGTATGCTTAGTGTGCTTACATAACTTATCTAATACATCATTTTTTAATGTTAAGCGTCATTATATTTACTAACATTCATGTTTTATAACTTAGAATAATATATTTTATCGTCAGAAGCACTATACTAGCATATGTGCATGCCCGACGCCCTCCAATTGCCCCCGAAAACACAACAGTCCTAAAGATGACCATTTTGCCTATGTTATAGACCTCGCATTAAAAACCTTAAAAAAAGTTGTATTTATATTCTTCCTCGTTCCGGATCATCTTGAATCGCCTCAATCGAAGTTCGTATGAAAACGTTATGCCGATTTTACTAAAATAGGTCAAAATTGTCGCACCTGACATACTTTGGGCGCGACCGTGCCCAATTACTTCACAACCCCAAAGTCGCCTGCTGCCACCTAGCAGCGCCAGCCACAAGGCCAAGCCTCTCAAGGCAAGGCCACGCCCAAATTTCGCATGCATTCTGATTTTATAATATTTTTACTTCAAACCTTCATAACTTCTTCATTTTAAGTCAAAATTAGTTGTTTTTCGATTCGTTGGACTCGTTAAACTCTTAGCTACTAATTTAGAGAATAATTATAACACTTCAAATATATTAACAAATCATTTTAAGGGTTCCAATTCAGTGTTCATGCTATATTTTCATGTTTTAAACACATTTAGCGAATTTAATCGCCACAACTTCGTTTCTTAACCAATTGACATGATTCAAACTACGCCATTTTCGTTTCTTCAATACTAACATAATTCAATACCAATTTACAGATTATAACACATACTAGACATAAAAATTTGTACTTTCTTAAGCCATTTTTCATAAACATACACTGTTATTTACTTTTCTCCCAACAAACCCAAATTTCATGAATTTGACACTCAAACAACACTCACATGTGATGATTAAAAGAATATAAACCTTACATACATGTATATGTATCAATCCAACACAATTATCAATAGAAATTCCAAACATAAGAGTTAAAATTGAAGTAAGTTATACCTTATTCCTTGATTGTTGACTAGCTAAAGATGATGACTAGGTTTTGAATTCCTCTCCTTGACAATCACAGATAATCCAATTCACCATGTTTCCTTTCTTGCTCTCTCTCCAAACTCTCTGATGTTTCCTTCTTCTCCCCAAACCCTCTCTGAACTTAGCCATAAAATTTTAGACCCGTAGAAAAATAAACTGATATGGCCATCCTCCCACATACTCTTTCAATTACACAATAATATGTCTTCATCAGTTAAATTAGACCAAAGGCCACAAGGCCTTGTTTGACCACACACCAATTCCCCCAAACTAGATTATTTTAATAATATTATATTATATAGTTTCATGTGTCACACCTTTAGTTAATTTAAATAACTTATAATAATAATTAATAATAATTATAATCTTATTATAATTATAATTATAATTAACAAATAATTACAAGTATCTAATTTAATTAATAAATTAGACTTAAATAGTACTTTATTTAATATACTTATTTTCTTTAATATTAAACAACTCATTTAATTTAATTAAGTCATTAAATTAAATCTTGAAAGAATAAAATTTATCTTTGCTTTAATTTAATTATCATACACATGTAACTAAATTATTATACCACAATTTCATAAATTATTTATTTTTCTCAATAAATAAATTATTTAAAATATTTATTTAATTCAATAAATATTTAAAATAATTACCAAATTCATTTAATTTCTTCAATAGTTAACTTAACTATTAAACCTCATTTTCCCAATATATGAATATATATATATATATATATATTCACACCAGGTCACATATTTCAAAATATATAGCACGTATATATACATACTCAAACTCAAACATCTCATAATAAGAATTTTAATTATTAAATTCTTATTGTAATAACTTATAAAAATTCGGGTTGTCACATCCTTCCTCCCTTATAAGAATTCTGTCCTCGGAATCAATGAAACCTCCCTTACTCGGTTTTCATCAAATCTCTTCGTTGAATAACTTCAACACATGAGCTTAATATATGTTTTATATTTCCTACTACATTCATTTCTTCAAGAAATTCTAGGTTTGATTTCATAACTTTCACTTGAACTCAATTATAATCTGAGTATTATATATTCTTTAACCCATTCATTTCCTTTTCTAAAGATCGTTATCATAAACACTATGGATATTACATTTACCCATTCTTCTAAGAATTTCATCCTCGAAATTTTATTTATTAATCTTAATTCATTCAATCTATCAAAATAAATTTTATGTTAATATTTTATTCATTCATTAGATTTTATAACCATTTCTTTCCACCAAGATCTTTCTACAATTATTAAAATTTTCTATTAAAAGTTTTACATTATTCTTTGATAACTCATCTCCTTCTCATTTCAAAATTTCATTTCTCATTTATTCAATATATTCATCATTCAGTGTCGCATTCTACGACTTACTTCTTTCTAAGGAATATCATCCTTACCACATTCGCCTTTTAGAATAGCAAGAATCTTCCACAATTGCTCAATAATTGGGAAGCAGTATGAATAACTCAGGAATTTAAAAGATTCCAAATCACGCTGAGGGGTCATAAGACCTTGAACTATGTCCACAATTATAAGTACTCTTTCAACGTAAACTTTAACAGTCATTAGACTATAGGGACTCCCGTACTTAGGGTGTTAAGCCCTTCATACGATGTATTGTGCACAAACATTTAAACGCTATACGTATGTCCATAGTTATAAGTAATCTTTCAACTTAAACTTTAACAGTCATAAGACTATAGGGACTCCTCGTACTTAGGGGGATCAGCCATTCGTATAAGGTATTGTGCATAAACATCTAAACGCCTCGCGTAATCCCCTATAAAAGTGTTGTTCATCTCATCTTTTCAACAACTAAATCCGCACCAAAACAATTTGGTTTGGCATAACTTCTCAAGACACGCTTGAATTTCATGAAAATCTTTTAATATTCGTCTAGCTGAATCAAATAGCATAGACTTCTACAACAATTCGGACATCAATCGGAATATACATATATATATATATATATATATATATATATATTCTCATATCTTAAAGAAATCTCAAAAATCTTTTTATGACGTCATAATACCGCACTGTATTTACAGTCAGTTTGAGGATTCCGTCATTTTGTGACTTTGTCATACTACATCATACCATAGTGGGCTGATGATCCTTAGATCACATCCAACACTAAGAAACTCTGCATTGATAACTTCATCGTTTTTATCATCTTTGCACCAGGTTCCATGATGCATTAATGATATAAAATACATTTTAATATTTTTAAATCATTTTCGTCTAGCCGAAACAATTAGCATAGACTATTCTTTAAACAATTCAAAAATCTTTGAAAATCAGTTTTAGTGATATCATATCTCAACAGGTAACGATGTGTCAGTGTCCCGAAGTCCACACATACACATTTGTCACCATGCGTTGAGAGTAAAAATTTATTTTTAAAAGGCACATAGTGCGAATTTAGCTTGATGTAAAAAATTTTGAAGTCTAGCATAGCTAGAAGATTTGGAATACATGTGTTTCCACCATCAACTCCACTTTCTATAATGATCCATTTCTTAATAGGTCTATCTATTCATATCATCCTCAATACTCCATTCACACTTAATTATACCCCAGCTCATCAAACTTACCGCACATTTGAAGTTCAGGACTTGTCACAATAATATGAGTTTAAGAACTTATCCTAGTCAGACCATAGGCATCCATTCGCTGAGGGGTTCAAAATATACCATATTATTATGAGTCACGAACTTACCATATGCATTAGTTTTAAGAACCGCACCTAATCCTAATAATATCTGACTAACCTTAATAGTTTCTAACTATCAAATATACACATGAAAGAAGAATCACCTTTTCGCCACATATACATTGATAGCGCGATACCAACATTCCAATGATTATCAATGTGATAAACTGAGTGCAAGCACAAAACCCTCGCCCATACAAAGGTTTGTACAACTCAGCCATCACATGAGTCCTCAATTGAAATCCCTCCTAACTCTATCTTGCTTATAACTTATTTTTTTAACTTGCCCTTTGCTCGATACGAATTCCTCATATCACATTATCTATAACTCCTCGCGAGTTTATCTCGTACTATATAATAGTACATTATCTTCATAACATCAAGCTATAATTATTCAAACATTACAAACCATCTTTCTTTTTATAACTTAAACAGATCACGTCGTGATCTTATTCTATAATCATCTCCCGTAAAATTCTTTTCTTAACTCGTGATCGTTTTGTTTTACGATCTTCATTCTTTCCCTTTTTTCATCATTTACGACATTATTCGTTATCTTGGCTATTGGAGTTAAGTAACTCCCATTTCTTATCTTTATATCTCTTCAAGATTCTTCTTTTGAATTTGTCTTGTTTATATAACAATTCTTACTTTAAGAATTTCTAACTTCGTTTACATTGCTCAACATTTCATTCGAGTTCCACATTTTCATCATACGTATCCATTTTCTATACTTGGTACACATCGAGTCTCTAACAGTTTCAATATGGTACGCTTAGTGGTTTCCCACAAACAACCAACAAACTAGGTTCCGAGTTGCTAGTTCGTATATACCTCCGCTCTATGAAGAAATGGTTTAGCCCAGATACCATACCTCAACTAATGGGGGCATCACAAATACAACGAACGAAGCACCTAGCTATGCAATAGAACTGGGGGCATCATGTACATGAAATATGCTAGGTTGTTTCAATTCACAGACACGCAAGATAGGGAACCTACCTATGTACATTGCAATTCTAATGGATGGAGGGTTCTTAGCTTATCGTAGAGGAATCGGATAGCGGTGTCAAGAAAAGAGTCCAGCTAACGGACTATAAACCGAGCGCTAGATGGGAGGCACCCCATCCAATCTTTCTCCCTCCTTGTTTAATTCTTATTTGTTTTTCCATTTATTTCTTCTGCTATGTTTTATTCTTCATCTTTTTCATATTTCGTAGATGTTTGATAGTTGCAAGTATTAATAATAGATATATTGTTTCTCCTCTCAGGTTCAATCCAATTGCTATAAGCATTCAAGATCAAACAGAAGTCAAAAATATTAAAGCTGCCAAGGTACAGGGTAGCGCGGCCGCGCCCAACTACAAGCCAAACACAGCGCGGCTGCGCCATATTTTAGTCATAGAAAACAAAGCTTGCACCAACCATAAACGATCCAACCATAATACAAATCAAAGTCAAAGAGGAGCGGACAGACAACGAGAAGAAAGTTGTCCAACTTGACAAAAAGACCAAGAACATCTTGTTTCAATCCTTAAAAGACAATTTGTTCAAAAACGTTGTCAACAACAAAACAGTTAAGGAGGTTTGGGAAGCACTGCTCATCATGCACGAAGGAACTGAAGAAGTAAGAGAAAACAAACAATCACTCCTGACACAACAGTATGAAATGTTTGCTCATGTTCATTCGAGAGAAAATGTAAGCGGCACACCTGAGAGATTCAACGTTACGCTTTCGACTCTCTACGAGCATATGGGAAGATCTATCCAAACAAAGATCTGATCATAAAGTTTGTGAGAGCCCTACCAAGCAGGTGGGATTCCAAAACCACTGTTATAAGAGAGTCAAAGAATCTTCATGAGATGACAGTTCAACAGCTATATGGCAATCTCTTGACATTCAAACTGGAGCTGACTCAACGAGCTGAAACCCTATCAGAAGGAAGAAAGAAGGATAAGGGTGTTGCTCTCAAGGAAACTGAAGGTGCATCTAAGGTCAAAACTGAGATTGACTCTGATTATGATGAAGACAATGATGAAGACTTTGCTATGCTGGTAAAAAGACTAAGAAGGTTCATGCGTCAAGGCAAAACCAGCAAGCCAAAGAAGGTCAGCAATTACAATAGCCAGGAGCAAATGAATGATCTATGCTACAACTGCAAGAAGCCTAGCCACTTCATTGCCAACTGCAACAAACCTCTTAGAGAAGAACTAAAGAAGAAATCACATGCAAGGAAGGAATAGAAAGGCAACAAAAGGCCTTAGAAGAGAGACAAAGGCCTGGTAGTTGGAGGATCGTGGAGTGATTCAGACAATGACTCCAATCTTGATTCTGGAGATGATGAAGAACCACAAATGGCTAATCTGTGCCTAATGGTCAAACATGCAAAGGACAAACAAAACTCCAACATACATTAAGTAAGTCTCGATGAGGTATATGACTTCAACTCTCCTGATGTAGACATAAATGATTTAAGAACTGCACTACATGGCATAACCACTGATCTACATCAATACATGAAGTGGTTTAGAGTTTTGTCTAAGGATCATTCACTTCTTCAAGAGGAGAAAAAGAAAGTTCAAGAAGAGCTTGAAACAGCCCTTCCAAGTACTAACCTTCTCTCCAAGCTTGAGGCTGAGAATGAAATCTTAAAACAGACAAATAAACTCAATACACAATGAGAGTCTAATATAACCTCTAAAATTGAAGAACTAGAAAAGACTATCTCTACATAGAACAAATCCTCATCATCCATGGACTCCCTACTCTCTAGTCAGAGAAGTATATTCGACAGAACAGACCTAGGCTTTGGGGAATCCATCTCAGAGCCATGTGTGGAAAAGACAAAGGAAACTAGCACTAGTAATGCCTCAAGTTTTAGTATAAGCATTACCTTTGTGAAATCCTCATTGAAAGAAGAACCAGTTCAACCTTGTTCTACTGTTTCCATCCATACTCAAAGGAGTAAAGGGTCTCACGCTGGACTAGGCTTCACAAAAGAGAAGAGTAACCCAACCTCTACTCACCAACCTCGAAGAAACATAGAGTCAAGTAAGACCAACTCTACGAATCAACTAGGAAGGTACAGTAGAGGTAAGGCACACTCATCACTATTTATGAAACCCAAGGACACGTGCAAGAAAGAGAATCAGTTTAACATAATGACAACTAAAGAATCACACAAGTCCAAATGGAGGATGAATAATCATACACACACTGGCATGCATCATACTAGATGTTTTATATGCAATAAATTTGGTCACAAGGCTGCCAAGTGCTATTATAATTCCATGCATATGAGACCCAAGATCAAACAGATTTGGGTCCCCAAGGGCACTAACAAAATAAGACCCATGCAAATATGGGTACCAAAATGAAGGTTAAACTTTATGACAGGGAAAGAGCTCCACGATCACAACCTGGTATCTGGACAGTGGATGCTCAAGACACATGACAGGGAACAAAGCCCTTCTATCGAACTACATAGAAAAGGAGGGTGCCTCAGTCATCTTTGGAGACAACGGCTCGGGTAAGACAAGAGGATACGGCCTTGCAGGCAATGGTGCAGTATCTTTCAACAAAGTAGCATATATGGAAGGTCTCCAACACAACCTTCTAAGCATTAGCCAACTCTGCGACAAGGGTCACCAAGTAACATTCCTCAACAACCAGTGTCAAGTCAAAGATCTGAAGACATATGCTATAAAGCTAACCAGGATAATAGAAGGAAATGTCTACACAGTGAATCTTGGTCAACTAAGCTCAGACGAGATAATATGTTTTCTGGAAAAAGCATCTAAAGAAATGAGTTGGCCATGGCATAGACGGCTGTCCCACTTAAACTTCAAAAGCATGTCCAAACTGGCATCAAAAGATCTTGTTGTTGGCCTACCTAAGTTCAACTTCGTAAAAGAAAAGCCATACAATGCCTGTCAGCTTGAAAAGAAAACCAGAAGCTCATTCAAGAGAAAAACGGCCAACTCTATCGACAAGCCCCTGCAATTGCTCCACATGGATCTATTTGGGCCAATTCCAACAACTAGTCTTTGAGGAAAAAGATATTCTCTAGTTATAGTCGACAACTACACCAGATTCACATGGGTATTCTTCCTAACTTCAAAGGATGAAACGATCTCCCAATTAATCAAGATGTTAAGACTAGTGATGAACGAGAAAGGAGAGAAAATCAAGGCCATAAAGAGTGATCATGGAAGAGAATTCGAGTTCACAAAAATGGACCAGTTCTGCACAAATAATGGCATCAGTCATAACTTCTCAGCTCCACGAACTCCTCAACAAAATGGAGTAGCTGAAAGAAAGAACAGAACTTTGATAGAGGCTGGAAGAACTCTACTAGCAGCAGCTCATCTACCTGAATACTTCCGAGAAGAAGTCGTCAACACTGCATGCTACATGCAGAATAGATCATTGATGCACTCTACAATCAAGAAGACACCCTACGAACTGTGGAAAGGAAGAAAACTAAGTGTCAGCTACTTTCATGTATTCGGCTGTGCATGCTACATTCTCAACAATGGAAAGCAGTACCTGACAAAATTTCAACCCAAGTCAGACGAAGGAATCTTTCTTGGATATGCCACAGACAGTAAGGCCTACAAGGTGTTCAACAAGAATACACTAAATGTTGAAGTCTCGATTCACATCATCTTTGATGAAACAGACTAAGACAAAATAGTGCTTCAAGACACTACGACCGATAATGCAAACACTACGAATGAAGTCGTCGAGCTCAACAACACGATCGTAGTGCTAGAAAGTGAAATCGTTGAACAAGAGAATGAGATCGTAGAGAGGTCTATGCAAGACAATGAACCTCCACACCAAGAAGAAGAAACAGATCTTGAAGACTTAAGACAAGAAGGCATCAGAACAGATGTCCCAACCGGAAACAGATGGGCCAGATATCACACTCAAGATCTAATCATTGGATATCCGAGTGCTAGAGTCAAAACAAGAGCTACCACCTAGAATGAATGCTTTTATCTATGTTTCCTGTCACAAATGGAACCAAAGAAGATAGAGGATGCTATGGAAGACTCCAGTGGGATAGAAGCCATGCAGGAAGAACTCAACCAATTTGAACGAAGCAAAGTATGGAGATTGGTACCAAGACCAAAGAGTCATCCTGTCATTGGAAGCAAGTGGGTCTTCAGAAACAAAATGGATGAAGATGGAGTTATAACCAGAAATAAGGCAAGACTGGTGGCCAAGGGTTATTCTCAGGAAGAAGGCATTGACTATGATGAGACATTTGCACCTGTTGCCAAACTAGAAGCCATCAGAATCTTTCTTGCCTTTGATGCTCACATGAAGTTCAAGGTCTTCCAAATGGATGTCAAAAGTGCATTCCTGAAAGGAGAACTTCAAGAAGAAGTCTATGTAGAGAAACCTCCAGGTTTCATCAATCCATCTCTTTCCAATTATGTTTATAGATTAGATAAAGCTTTATATGGTCTTAAACAAGCGCCTAGAGCATGGTATGAAACACTAACTAACTTCCTGATTGAAAATGGGTTCACTAGAGGTAGATTAGATACCACGTTATTTCTTAGAAAGCATAAAGACAAAGTCTTATTGGTTCAAATATATGTTGATGATATTATTTTTGGTTCTACTGATGAAAAGTTATACAAGAGATTCTCTAAGTTAATGCAGAGCAAGTTTGAAATGAGCATGAGGGGTGAGCTGAATTTCTTCCTTGGACTACAAGTAAAGCAGACTGATGAAGGAATCTTCATAAACCAAGCCAAGTACATCAAAGATTTACTTAAGAAGTATGGCATGGAATTAGCCTCCCCCATGAAAACCCCAATTGCTCCTGCAACCAAACTTGACAAAGATGAAAAAGGTAAAAGTATTGATATAACTCAATACAGAGGTATGATAGGCTCTCTTTTATATCTAACTGCCAGTAGACCAGACATAATGTTTGCAACATGCATATGTGCTAGATTTCAGGCTAACCCTAAAGAGTCACATTTATCTGTTGTAAAGAGGATTTTCAGGTATCTCAAGGATACACCTTACTTGGGGCTTTGGGACCCCAAGGAATCCTCATTTGAACTAACATGATACACAGACGCTGATTTTTCAGGTTGTAAAATAGATAGAAAGAGTACCAGTGGCACCTATCAATTACTAGGAAACAGACTTGTGTCCTGGTTTAGCAAGAAGAAAAATTCAGTATCTACTTCAACTGCAGAAGCTGAATACATTACTGCTGGCAACTGCTGTACACAGATCCTATGGATGAAAAACCAACTAACTGATTATGGGTTTGATTTCAAATCCATTCCTATTCACTGTGACAACATAAGTGCCATAGCAATAACTCATAATCTTGTTATCCATTCTAGGACTAAGCATATAGAAATAAGGTATCACTTCATTAGGGATCATGTGCAAAATGGAACTATATCTTTACAATATATCCCTACTGAAAATCAACTTGCTGATGTTTTTATAAAACCTCTAGATGAATCTAGATTTAATAAGTTAATAAGTGATCTAGGCATGCTAAATTTACAACCATAAAATATATGCTCTAGTTTGTGCTAACCATAATAGATACAAAAGGCTAAGCTCAAAATTGTAGACATGATCAAGGAAAGTCCACGAACGTAGAGCTGAAGTGACATGAAAGAAAATGATCGTAGCATAGACTCAACCATCGTAGTGTAGACACAACGATAGCATAACCCCAACCATCAAGAGGAGCAACTTGTGATGATAAGTCTCAAAACAAAGAAATCTCTCTGATAAGCACCTCAGGAACAAACCTAACCCTTGACTCACTCCAAGAGGTTGGCCCTTCCTGAGCTACCTTAAAAGAATGCTATGTCAAAAACTCATCACAAGGATCCGGTCAGACTCGACGATCTTAGTTAAGACATGATGATTGCTGGATAGACTCGACGATCATAGCTCAGACACGACGATTGCTGGACAGACTCAACGATCGTAGTTCAAGACTCGATAAATGCAAAGCAGACTCAATGATCACAAAACTACCTCAACGATCGTAGTCCTCCCTAAGGACACATCAGCTCAACAGGAGCCAAGGGCAAATCAGTACAATCCTTATCAGTCAAATTCGTAGAGCCAAACAAAAGTCGACACCTGTCCCACTAAGAAAAATGGAGAGAAGGAAGTTACATGTACTACTTGAAAGCGCCTTTTTTGAAATCAGAAGTTCAAAAGATTATCTCCCTCGTCCCTTCTCAAAATAGAAACCCTAGATCAGAAGAAAGCTCAGTCAATCACATTTCCTGCAAGAAAATCAATGGCGACTTCCAGTGTTGTCTCTGGCTACAGACTCTGTTTTGACGAGTTCAAAATAGTTGAACCCAAATTTCACAAGACTCTGTCGTTACTAAAGAAGGCGGATCTGGAAGAATCTTTGGGTACAGACACATTGATCTACCCCAAACTAGTGAAATAATTCTACAGGAATGGTGTGTTTTAAAACGACACCATCATTACGAAAGTAAAGGAAGCGGAAATCAGACTGAAGGCCGAAGACATCAACCTCGCCCTAGGTCTCAAATCTGAAGGATGTCCGTTCATAGATAGCATGGGCTTCTAAGAGGGACTTAAAAGAATGCATCACAAGAAACTCCCCTCTGTGAAAGGATACAAGAAGAAGGAGTTTCCATGGAGGTATGAATTTCTAGCTGATATTGTTGGAAAATGTATAGGTTGCAAGAGCTCAGGTCATGACTCTGTGAATGAAGTACAACTCAAGCTCATGACTACCATGTTTTATGGAATACAACTTAACTATGGAGCTCTATTGCTTGAATGGATTGGAAAGTGGATTACCAACTCAAAAATGTCAAAAAGTCCTCAAAAGATGCTCTACGGGCGATTTATAAGTATCATTCTACAGTCTACTCTGGGTGACAAAATTAGGGATGATGAAGGAGAAGCTATCAACCCAAACAGACGAACGACCCAGCAACTATTTAAGAATTAGAAAAGGAACCCAACTGAGTATGTACGCATGATGACTGAGTCCAGTGGAAGAACTGGTGATCTGAAGGATTCAGGCCTTCCAGAAAATATGTCTGTTGTCAAGGAGATCGAAGAAGAAGAAGAAACAAACAAAGGAGAACCCTCTGTCCTCAATCTTTATACATGTTATATGAACTGTAGCATGTATATTATGTTAGTCCAATGTTTATGAGTTATATGTTGAGCATGCTATTATATGCTACGTGATGCATGAAAACTGTTAAATTTTGTTGGGCTGACGAGCTCAATCTTGCAAATAACCATTTTTGCAAGTCAAGATTTCAAGGTAAGGATATGTGCTAAGTAAATTATAGAGATCCATATTCGCGAAGATTACTTATGTTTTATGAGAAATGTATTTATTATTTTGAATGTAACATGTTGTTGAATTGTAAGTTGAGCTAACCGGTGTATTTGGATATCTATTTATGATGTAAGACTTTGTATAGTCATTTTATTGTAACGATTCTTGATATAAATTTGAATCGAAGAAATGTAATGTAAAGGTTGCGATTTAGGGCAATACAGAAGGACATGTATAAAAGTTTTAAATATTCTGCATTTTTAGTGATTTTAATATCGAATAATGATGTAAAGATAGATTATAGTTGTATTGTTAACGATTGAGAAGGAGAATATTATTGCATGAATTTTGGGGTCGTTACAGTTGGTATCAAAGCTGTAAGTTATAAACCTTAGGTAAGAGTACCTTAGGCTATAACCTTAGAGAAGAAAGGTGAAGATAATGAAAGAATAAGCTCAGATAGAGTTTGAAGAATAAGAAGTAATTTAAGAAATTTATAAAGAAGGGATTAAAACATGCGTGAGAGGATTCAAATAAGAATCTCGCAGAGTTATAAGGAATATGAATGTGGGGTTACCCAACTCCAATAATAAGGATGTAAGGTGATAATAAATAGACAGTGTCTATAAAAAGAGAATGATAAAGAAGTTAAGAATAAAAAAGTTATATTTAAGTATGATACAATTGCACTCTTTAATAGTTGATGTATGGTATCTGTGACGAATGAGATTTTTATAAATTAATTTTAATATTTATTGAATTAAATAAATATTTTTTGATGATTTAATTATTAGATTTAATAATTAATTGATGCAATCGTGGTAGATTAATTTAATTATATGTGTTACATTTATTAAATTAATGTAGAGAACAATTATTATTCAAATATGTAATTATGTGAGCTTATCGAATTAAATGAAAATATTTAGTTAAGCATGATGTTATTTAATTAATTTAATTATTAATTAGAGAGTTAATAATTTGACATTATTTATTAATGAGAAAATTTATTATGTGACTATGTGAATTTATGAGAAATTATTATATTTTATTTAAAATAAATAAGATATTGATTTATTTTATGAAGGAGTGTGACATTAATTAAACTATATGATAAAGCTTTATTAAATTAAATGATTTTTAAATCTATTTAGCTAGCCAAACAAGGCCCTTTGGGGAGTTGGAGCAGTTACCCATTATTGGGTTAACTGACCACTCAGTGCGTCAGTTCTCTTATTATATCATACGTCTTCTTTATTGTTTTTTTTATTAAGTCTAAGAAATATTCACAGAGAGAGTTTGAGAACTTTGAGAGAGATTGTGAATACTGTGATTAAAGGAGAAGAAGTGTGAGAAATTGGGAATTGTTGTCACCTTGTGTAATCTAAGTAGAGTATTCAAGGGTAATCCCTTCTTCCCAAATTTTAAAGTTACGTCATTTAGTTTTTATAAAAATAGCTTTCATATATTCTGTAAATCTTTGTGAATTTGGAAATGATGATTGTTATAAGAATATGTGTAATAATTCGAGTAGTATAACATGTTTACTATGTAGACCATATCATCTGTTTTATTAAAATACATATCGATATGTTTTTCAAAATTACAGTAGTATGGGTTTTGGCCTTATGGCCCTATAAGTGGTATTTATTTAATGCGTTGATCATATATTATCCCTAAATTTTACACTCGTATATTATTATACATATTGATACGAAGAGACCAAACTTTAAACGAATGGATTCGGTGTTATAACGAATCCGTAGTATCAATTTTCATGTTTTATTTTCAAAACCTTCAAGAACATCAAGAACAGTGGAAGTAAATGTGTTGATTTTGCAAATTATGTGTTGTAACTTGTTAAAAATCATGCTAGATGGGTTAAGTAATGATTATATATGTATTGCAATGATTGGGTAAGTCTAAATTCGTGTAAAAATAACTAATTAGAAATTATGGCCATATTCATGTATAATTTTACCTGTGATTGATTTTTGGCCTAATTTGGCCTTATTATGTTTCATGACTCGCAGAATCTGCTGAATCAGAAAATGAGCTTGGTAACTTCACTTCGTACGTAAGCGTTACTAAACTAAATTACCATACTCGACTGATTGAAAAAATAAATAAAAAAAAAAAAAAAAAAAAATAAATATTTGATGAAAATTATTATTAAAATATTTATAAAATAAATTAAATATTTTAATTCGGATATTTATGGAATAAAATAAATATTCGATGAAAATTATTATTAAAATATTTATAAAATAAATTAAATATTTTAATTAAGATATTATGGAATAAAATAAATATTCGATGAAAATTATTATTAAAATATTTATACAATAAATTAAATATTTTAATTGAGATATTTATGGAATAAAATAAATATTCGATGAAAATTACTATTAAAATATTTATAAAATAAAGTAAATATTTTAATTGAGATATTTATGGAATAAAATAAATATTCGATGGAAATTATTATGAAATAATTTATTCGAGTGTAATAATAGTAAGAGAATGAAATTATTCTAATTTAAATAAGTAATTAAATTAGAAGGGTAATGATTTGTTAAATAAAGTGGAGTTTATATTAAATAATTAAGTGAAAATGTAACTAATGAATGTCGTGAATACATATGGTATGTGTGTAGGATTTGTGGTGAACGAAAGTAGTAATCGTTTAGCCTACGCACGAAGCAAGTTTCCTAACTCTACTTGTCATTATTGTTAAAATTATTAGTTACCTTGAGTAAATTATCGTTACTATTATTCAAGTTCAATTGTTATATTAAAGATTTATTATTTTTTCAAAGCATGATTCAGTTATACAATAATTGTTCTATTGTATACTTCTTGAGATTATTATTCAAATCGAATATCATTATTGTTGAACCTTATTAGACTAGTGAACTTTATTGATTCAACTAGTCCTTAGTTGATGAACGTTCTAAATTTCAGAACCCTTATTGAATTATCCAAACCAAACTTTCTTTAGTGCGGACTCGAATGTCAAACCGAGATGAACAACCTCATGAAGGATTTACTTATCGTTAGCGTTAAGATATTGTGCACAATATGGTACTAAGGGTTGATCCCCTAAGTACGAGTAGAAAGGTCCATAGTCTTATGATCATTAAAGGTTTCAAGTATAACCCTTGATAACCTAGGACATAGTTCAAGGTCTTATGACCCTCAGAATTCTTTTGATTCTTGCTATTCATTCTTGATTCAAAAGTTGAGCTTTTATTCAGATGTTTTTGATTTACTCGCATGTTATTATACTGTTATTTCATTATTATACTTGTGGGAAATAGTGCTCACTCTTGCTTAATACTAACATAGCAGTTAAGAACGAAAGAACCGATGAACCTTCCACTAGTAAAGGCAAGGGCAAAGTTAGCAAGTGATGAAGACTTGTTATTTTTATTAGATGATGTATTTATGTTTAAGACTCGAGTTAATGATGTTGTTTAAGACTTATTTGTTTATGATTCTGCACAGATGTTTAAGGTTAGTTTAATCTGGGATTGTATTATTATTATTCAGATGTTGTAACCCTTAAGGGGAAGGTTTTTATTCTATCTATTGCATGGCTTGCATTTATTATGGGTAGATAGATAGATGATATTTGTACAGTGAACACCAAATCCCGTGGAATTGAAGTACCCGGATTTGGGGGTGTCACAGTATCTGGGCTAAACGATTCTTTCATAGAGCGGAGGTATATACGAACTAGCAACTCGGAACCTAGTTTGTTGGTTGTTTGTGGAAAACCACTCAGCGTACCATATTGAAACTGTTAGAGACTCGATGTGTACCAAGTATAGAAAATGGATATGTATGATGTAAATGTAGAACTTGAATGAAATGTTGAACAATGTAAATGAAGTTAGAAATTCTTAAAGGAAGAATTGTTATATAATCAAGAAAATTCAAAGAAGAATTTTGAAGAGATATAAAGATAAGAAATGGGAGTTACCTAACTCCAATAGCCAAGATAACGAATATTGATGAATAGAAAAAGTTTGTAAGATTAAAAGCATAAATGAAATCATAAATGATGAAAAAGGAAAGAAAGAGGATCGTAAAACAAAACGATCACGAGTTAAGAATTTTTTTTAAGGGAGATGATTATAGAATAAGATCACGACGTGATCTGTTTAAATTATAAAATAAAGATGATCTATAAAGTTTGAATAATTATAGCTTGATGCTATGAAGATAATGTACTATGATATAGTACGAGATAACTCACGAGGAGTTATAGATAATGTGATACGAGAAATTTGTATTGAGCAAGTTAAGGGGCAAGTTAAGAATAAGTTATTAGCAAGATAGGGTTAGGTGGGATTTCAATTGAGGACTCACGTGATGGCTGAGTTGTACAAACCTTTGTATGGGCGAGGGTTTTGTGCTTGCACTCAGTTTATCACATTGATAATCA
Organism: Panax quinquefolius; assembly: GCA_020205615.1. Classification (NCBI taxonomy): domain Eukaryota; kingdom Viridiplantae; phylum Streptophyta; class Magnoliopsida; order Apiales; family Araliaceae; genus Panax; species Panax quinquefolius. The sequence continues at coordinate 51,409,033 of CM035170.1, forward strand.
TTGGAATGTTGGTATCGCGCTATCAATGTATATGTGGCGAAAAGGTGATTCTTTTCTCGTGTGTATATTTGATAGTTAGAAACTATTAAGATTAGTCAGATATTATTAGGTTAGGTGCGATTCTTAAAACTAATGCATATGGTAAGTTCGTGACTCATAATAATATGGTATGTTTTGAACCCTCAGCGAATGGACGCCTATGGTCTGACTAGGATAAGTTCTTAAACTCATATTATTGTGGCAAGTCCTGAACTTCCAATGTGCGGTGAGTTTGATGAACTGGGGTTTAATTAAGTGTGAATGGAGTATTGAGTATGATAGAAATAGATAGACCTATTAAGCAATGGATCATTATAGAAAGTGGAGTTGATGGTGGAAGCATGGGTATTCCAAATCTTCTAGCTATGCTAGACTTCAAAATTTTTGACATCAAGCTAAATTCGCACTACGTGCCTTTTTAAAATGATTTTTTACTCTCAACGCATGGTGACAAATGTGTATGTGTGGACTTCGGGATACTGACACATCGTTACCTGTTGAGATATGATATCACTAAAACTGATTTTCAAAGATTTTTGAACTGTTTAAAGAATAGTCTATGCTAATTGTTTCGGCTAGACGAAAATGATTTGAAAATATTAAAATGTATTTTATATCATTAATGCATCATGGAAGCTGGTGCAAAGATAGTAAAAACGATGGAGTTATCAATGCATAATTTCTTAGTGTTGGATGTGATCTAAGGATTGTCAGTCCACTATGGTATGATGTAGTATGACAAAGTCACAAAATGACGGAATCCTCAAATGGACTGTAAATACAGTGCGATATCATGACGTCATAAAATGATTTTTAGAATTTTAAACCAGTTAAAGAAAAGTCAATGCCAATTATAGTGGTTAGACAAATCACTACAAAAAAATGGGGCTTCAGCAACAACCGATTTTCGTTGCTAAAGGTGCCAAATTTCATTGCAAAAGGGTTTTGGCAACGACTTTATTGTCGTTGCGTCTTTCGTTGCACAATGAGCGTTGCTAATTGTTCAAGAATGAAACGTTTTTTTCGCCAAAAAAAGTAATAAATTTTGCAACGAAATTTGACTTTCGTACAGAGACATCGATCCTTTAACAACAAAATGTATTGTTGCAGAATAATTAAAATTTCGTTGCTAAAAATGTCATTTCGTTGCAAAAGCCCGCTAATTGGCAACAAAATGAACTCTTTTTTTTGCGCAACCACTACGCATTCGTTGCTAATTGACACCATTTTTTCAACGACATTTTTCGTTCGCGATAAAAATTATGAAAATTATTGCCTAAGCTTGCTTTTCGTTGCGGAATGTAAACTTTTTTTAGCAATGATTTTCGTTCTTGATTATATTATTTGACGACATTATATTTGAATCAAGAACGAAAATGTTTGTTCTTGGTTATTTTTCAATAAAGAACGAAAGTCATCGATTAAGCAACGACATTATATGTTGTCGCTTTTTTATATGTCTGACGAAAGTTGATATGATTTGCAACGATAAAAATGTTTAGCTTTTTTATGTTAGTATTAGCAACAATATCCTCTCCGTTGTTATTAGGTTAATTTTTCGTTGCCAAATATTATATTTTTAATGCCATTAGCAACGATTTTTTTTTGCTAAATGTATAAAAAATTATTGCTATATTAAAACTTGTTCAATGCTTTGGAAACAAATTATATTGTTGCCAAATCAAAATTTGACATTCTTTTTGTGTACCTGGTTGGCTCAATGTCCCCATAGCAAATAATGGCAAAAATATAAAAAACAAAAATATTATTAATTTAATAAAATCATCCACTACATAATCATTTATTATCTTTACAATAATTACCACAGTTCTTCAATCAAAGTATATATCTACATATATAGAGAAAGTACACTTCATAATTTCGTCCCTTGTCTTCCGTAAACGTAGCACGAAAATTTAATACCCAGTATTGTAAGGCAGGTCGTAAAAGCAATCTTCCTGCACATATTTAAAAATAATAGCAAAGTCAAGAAAATGAAGGGAAATTATGATCATAAAGGTGCTAGTATCTATATATTAACAAGACATTTTATCTATATTTAACACATTTCACTTACTAACTATTGCACAATTTTCCAACTATCCACACTAATCAATCCTAATACATTCAACATTAACCTTCAAATTCAAAAAACTATAAAAATTATTAGTATCTAACAATAACTGAAATCTGTATAAAGGTGTGAACGCAATCAAACTCACACTGCCCACCTATGCATACTAACACTGGAGATTAGTTTATAGCATGAATATCAAAAAGACCTCAAATTTGATTAGTGCCAAAAGAACATATTAATCTATAAAAATTTATTGCATCAATAAGAATATACCTAGGCCGGAGCCATTTGAAGCGAAGACACCGATTCAAAGATTTGCTTCGAAATTATCATCAACCAAACAAGAAACTACCAGAACCCCAAACAAATAATTCGATGTTTTTCTCAGACTATGAGAAATCTCCAGTCTGTAAAGCAGAACCGGGAACTATAAATATATTTCAGGTCAAATATTTCTTATCCAAATGCAAAAACAATAGAAAATACGACTATTACGTTCTGTTAGGTTGCAGCAGATTCTCAGATGTATATTTTCCAAGACAAGAATTAGGAAACAGGAAATAGAAAACAGAAATGGGTAACCTCATGAGGTGGTCCAACATTATTTAAACACCAACTTTATACTATTGTCACTAGTCATTTTTCTACAAACTGAACTTCTTCTTTGGGTATACAAATGTATAGTAGACGAATAAAGAAAGACAGTGTGTTCAAGTATGATTCATGCAGTGAACATTCAACTTCATAGTCTAAGGAGGGTAACATTAATGGTTCATTCACTCATCTGATATATTAATACACCGTAGAATCTGGTATTTAAACCAAGTTGAAAGACAAGGTGTAAGAGCAATTGAGTAAGTTGCAAAATGGTAAATAGATGATATTTATCACCTTCTAAAACATCTTCGTATTGACGAGGTAAGGGTGGAAGAGAGAAACTTTATGCCAGCAGATCCTCCAGGGAAGTAGAAAATAGCATAATATGAAAGTACAAGGACCTAGAACAGTGAGAAGCATCAATTTACAGGAAACATGAAAAAGTATAAGCAAATGGACGGAGTTACACCTGTACAACAGAGAATAGCACGGAAAGAACATAACTGTGAAGCACCATGGAAACATAAATAGTACCAACCATACTACCAATAAATCCCAATGTAAATGGAAGCCTTTAGGATAATTTACCTGTAGGATTTGAGGGAACCCAAATTGGGCCTGAAGAAATTAGTGCAGAGGATGGAACAAAAACGATTACGATTACTAGTCATCTGATCTCAATTTTCTCTCTTTGGATTATTCATTTATGAAACATATTCTATTTTCCAATTTCAGTAATAGGAGAGGCAGACAAAGAATTTAGACAGTTGGATTACTCGGTAGTCCCAATAGATTAAAACTTAACATATTGTTATGTAGTACATGAATGACAATAAAATCAGTAACTATTTCTGAGCACTGAGCAGAAGAGTTTGCTAAATACTGACAAGAACCGTGATGGATGTATGAATGAATTTCAAATGCATATGAAAAGGAAAAAATATTACTTAAGAAAAACCATTACCTAACAATATTAGACAATGAAGAGGCAGGAACATCACTGTATGAGTATGAATTGTAAGGATTTCTCTATTTCGCTCTTTCGCCCCAACCTCCTCTGCAGAAATGTTGACAGGCACTTGCAGAGGCATTCTCTGTGGTAACTGAATATATGGATGGAATTTTATTATTAGGAAAAAATAAATTCTTAATTAAAACAGGGAAATTGCTGTCAAAATTACAAGAAATCCTTCTAAAAAATCAATCCAGAGTAAGGACAGAACATACAACAGCTCCAGAGTTGCAGGGAATCTGAAAAGAAATATAGTTTTCTTTATCCAAAGAACTAGACTGCAAAAGAACAAAACAGTAACTGTCAAGTGGTATAAGTATAAAAGGTAGAAAAGAATCTTAATGAATTTTAGTTGAACAGTCATTTCATAAGATACCATCATTTCATATGAGAAAAGATGTAACATCATTGTCAATTTGAAAAGCAATCACAAACAGGCAAACTAGTTAGCAACAATATTCTTGTCAAGGAACTTGGATATACCTTCACAACACAAGGGTGCATGTCCACCGTTGTCAACATCTCATCTCTTTCTCCTAAACTCAAGTTCGGAGATTTCTCCCATGACATATAAAGTAGCTCCAAAGAAATCTTACCCAAGAAGCCATATCCTCCAATATTTGTTGTATGGCATACACAAATCAAATAAGAAACAAATAGAATAAGTGTTTAAATCTGCTTTATACTCTATAAATTGATATAAAGTGGATATTACAGATGATAACATGACTAAGAATAAGGACATGGTAGGATAAGTTCTGATGTTTTCTCACAATGTTAGGATTTGTTTTTCAAGTTAGGAAAGAACAAAAAGGAAGTCTATCCAAACAAAAGTTGAGAACATCTTACCTGTTTACTCTCGCCAAAACAATTAATAAAAATAATACATCATAACATATGTTCCTTAGAGAATAATAGTTTTACATCAAAATAATTAATAAAAATAATACATCTTACCTGTTTACTCTTGCCATGCTTGATATTTCAATATATGATCTTCACTTTTTCCAGGCACTTTGGTTGTGTATATAGATTTTATGGTTATGAATAAAGAATGTCATCAACTAAATAAAATACCATTTTTTTTTAATTTTATTTCAACCGTTTTGATTTGTATATCTACTAGTGTTTTAATTCCCTTAGATGCACAGCTCAATAAAGTTCATCAGTTACATGTCTTATCCAGTTTTAATTCCCTTAGATGTTAAAGTTCATCAGTTACATGTCAGGGTGTTATCCAGTTTGCAGGTACCCTTTCTCTCTCTCTTCTTTTCTAAAAAATCCTGCTCCTATAAGTGGGAACAGAGAGATAATACCTAGTTCACCGATGATGTTTCTTTAATATCCCTTTCTGTTTTACGAGTAACCAAGATTTGTTAGGCAACATATTTTGTGCCATGAATTCTCAATGTATTTGAGTGATTCTAGTTTAAATTAAGAGTTCTTGATGCTTAATTCTACATGAATTTATTAAAAACTTACCTTTATTATATGTAAATTGATCTCTCCCTGTCTGACAGGTACTTGCAAAGCAATAGAATGAACTATACACGGCTCAAGCATGGTTTTTAGATAATAAAGAGCTCGAGGAAAAGGTATAATATTACAACCTATAGTATTTCAAACTATGTTTAGATTTTATAGTGAGACTGCGAAGAGCTAAATTGGCTTAGAAAGCCTTTAAGTTCAACATGGTCTAGCCCTGGAATTTAATTTAGAGATGAGTCCATGATAAGTGGATTTTATATACACTTATCCGGTATCTTTTACTTGAATTAGTTGCTTATATTTATGTGTCTTAGTTACTTTTCATGCATTTTGTGTTCATTTTGTAGGTTATACGTTTGGGAGCGGTGTGAGCGACTATTGGTAAGGAAAAGCAAAGAAAACGCAAAGAAAAGCAAACCGGACATCATTTGGGCTTTCATGTTTACTTCATGTTCTTGGTTTGGAACTTAGCTTACATTGAAGAGCATCGTCTTAGCTTTTCGGAACATTTTGAATCATTCCAATCGGAGTTCGGATGCAAGAGTTATGATCGTTGTACCAACGGACGTCGAACGTCATGGTTTTGGGTGGTCATTTGAATAGCAGTTACTTCCAGATTAATTTCAGCCTTCATTCGCCCAGAATTTCTCAATTCACAAAGAATGAAAGTTGTAGATTTCGTCGATATCTTCAATTTGATAGGTGGCAAGCCCCGTAACTCCTCCCGGATCAAAAGTTATGGCCGTTTTCCCAAAAGACGTCAGAGTAGAAAATGTCAGAACTTGGGGCCAGCGCCGGGGCGCCCAAAATAGGCCTATGCCCGGCCAAAGGCGTATTTGGGAGCAGCGATGTCTGAAGTCGAAGCCCAGCGTTGAAGTATTTGGGAAGAGGTTGGTTGCGGCTTGGACGCGTTTTGGGCGAATTTTTACACCTTTTTGACTCCAAATTGGATTGAGTTTGTTCCTAAGCTCAAAATTGGACTTGTAATCTATAAATACTTGATGTAAGGCATAAAATAAAGGGGGATTACATAGCTTAGCTTAGATAAAACACTCCATTAGATTAGAATATAAACCCTAGTTCTTAAATAGCCATTGGAGATTGAAGCAAATTGAAGAACACTGAAGATCAAGAGCAAGAGCAAGAGGGGAGCATCAGATTTGCTGACAACAGATTCTATTCTCTTCTCTTATCACACTTTTATCTTTTAATGTCTATTCAGTTGAGGATTCTTGGTTTCAATTCATTAATTATGAACTAACTGTTTTATTAAGATTTCAATTGAACCTTTTATGTCTATAAATTAGTTATTTGATTTATTCCAATTATTTATGTCAAAGTGAATTGTTTATCTTGTCTTGAGCTTATTGATTAATTATCTGATCAGTAATTACCTTGTTACTCTAGAAGGAATTGAAAGAGGAATTCTAGGGTTAGAACTGGGCATGATATCATGTGACTTAGTTATTTGCACAGTGAATAATTAGGTTTGTGAATTGAATGGAAATATCTGTTCATCGCATGTAACACATAAGGAATTGGGATTAGAAGGAGTTTAATTCAATTGTTTTGCATAAGAATATAGCAAGATTAATCTGGATTAAATAGAAGGCAATTGATCACTTGGAAAAGGACTTTTGGCATTTGAGAATTCCTGTTAACAATTCAGTAGACATAATAATTGAGATAATTGGATAATTGACTTACAGTTCATAATTGGGGATATTGAAGCCTTAATCTTTATTTATTTGAATTAATTTTAGAGTAATCTAGTTTTAATTGATTAATTTAGTTTTCTTAATTAGAAAAATCACAATTTATGATTGTTTAAATAAAATTGATTTGGTTAAGAGTTAGTATTTGGTAATTTTTATTAAATAATTTCTCGTGGGAACGATACTTTTCTTATCACGTTATTACTTGTTGACCGTGTATACTTGCACGTATTCATTGATTGCGAAATCGATTAACAAGTTTTTAGGCGCATTCTTGGGGAATTAGTTTAATATTTTTTTACCAATATTAATTTCAATCAAATTAGTCTTAATTTAAATATTTTTATTTTTATTTTTAATTCTCATTCTTATATTTCTCTCATTTTAGGTACCATGGATGACTTTGAGTATCAATGGCCATACACGAAACGTGACTCAACCAAGGGGATGGAGATTGACAGACTCGCGACAATTTCCATGATGTCGGCTAAATTAAAAACTTTTCGAGGAAGTTGGGCGTTATCGCATCTCAACAACTAGTCGAAGGATGGCGATTATGTATGACTATTGTCTTTGGCAATCACCGAGTAATCAATGCACCATCAATCTTGGTAGATATGGTATGGTGGTAACTACCTCAATCGGTATGCATATGTTAATTATGAACAAGTTTGGGGGTATCACCCGGATTTTCATGGAGCTACAACTATCAAGACCAATACTCTACTCCAAATCCAACATACACGCCGAATTCTCATATCAACCTCTATTAAAAGAAGAAAATTCAAGGTTGGAGGAATTGTGGTCCAAGTTCGAGGAGAGAGGCATTAATCAAACGAAATCAATTCTAAATCTTGCGGATCGAGATAGAGCAAATGACCAAAGTCATAAACAACCTTCCTCGAACCCTTGGCTTTATGACATGGATGACGAAATTGATGAAGTGCCCGAGCCAAATCTACAACTGGATGAGACACGAGATGTTGAAAAAGAGGAGACAAGTGGGGATAATGAAAATAAGGTCGGTGAAGAACTAACTATGATTACCAACGAGGAGGAGCCGATGTTATTAGTGCCCCAAGTTCCTTCTCTGCCAAAGTTCAAGAATCCGGTTAGATTTGCAAAACCATGTCCGCTAGGTAGTCATGTCGTCGGCAATACTCCTTGTGACGTAAAAGCGAGTACAACTTCGAAGCCATGGTTCAATGAGTTGGAGAAGATAGAAGAAGAGATTGTTGTGTCTGACAAGCCTCAATGCGAGAATCTATTCATGACACAATGGAAAAAATACCTAGATGTTGGACGTTCTTTAATGTGATCTTATCTAAACAAAGCATGCTAGGTGACTTTAATACAATGGCTATAAATAAAATGGGAACCTACCAAAAGTTATATTATTTCGATGGATGGAGCGTTCCTCGACTTTCAAGAGGAATTGGATAGCATTGACGAACAAAGTCAGTGAAAGACTATAAATCAATACCGATAGGAGGCAACCCGAGAATTTTATATTTATATGCTTTACTAGTTTATTTAGTAGATAGGAATTAATTTGCTTAGTAAGTTCTCTTATAATCTAATACATGTTGTCTCTCTTCATTGCAGGTATTGGAGGTTCAATGGATAGGAAAATGATCGTCGCTACCATCGCCACCAGCACCTCACGCTTAGCTGATTACAGGGAAGTTCTCTTCTACTTATCGCTATATTCTTACAATGAGGACATTGTAATTGCTAAGTTTGGGGGAGTTTAGTTTAGTTCGTTATTGCATGTTTAGTTTCATGTTTATGTTATGTTATTTTGCATATGTTGTTAATATAGTTTAGGTTCATTATAAAAAAAAAAAATTCAAAAATTCAAAAATAATAGTTAGTTACTATGTTCATTTTGCATAAGTCCAGCGGTTTGTTATAGTTAAGTTTATTTTGGCCAATGATGAGATTGGAATTGGGTAGACAAGTATAATAATGACTATTAGAGCTTTGATGTGATTTCTTGTTATGAATTGAATCTTTTTCTATTTGAAACTAGTATAATAATGATAGCACAGTAAAAACAACTTGTTGATTAATTGAGTTTAAATTGATACATAATGGGACTCTAAAGGATAATGCTAGTTTGAATGAAAGAATGACAAGAATAAGTAGTGATGACTAAAGTTAGATAAGAACCTAAGTTTGGGGGAATATATGTGGGGTATATAAGCTTTAAAAAAGAAAAAGAAAAAGAAAACATGTTGAGTCTTGTGGTGGGTTGAGGAGAAACACTCCCCATAAACACAAGCGTGAATGAAGCGTAAAACGCACTCACCAACCATCTATCAAAAGAAAAAGAAAAGGGAAATAATCACGGGAAAAGAGCAAAAAGCCCCCGTGTAAAAAAAAAGAGAAGGAAGAAAAGAAAGTATAAGTATCCTGCATGTACCATTGAATTTGGTTGAGTTTAATTTTAGTTGAATCGTGCCTATCTTTGAGATTTCTTGAGTTTACACTGTATGATGCCTTCGAAGAGACTTGTTTTGTGTTAAATTTGATTTTATATCAGTTAACATGGTTGTTGAGCACACACACGCACTATACCAGTAATAACAGTTTAAGACTTGATGATTGACTAGGAAATTGTTGATTGGTTTTGATATGAAGTATTGTCGTGTTTGCTTGATTGCTCTAAGGCCGAGTGAATAGATTTGATTTTATCAAATACTGCTGGATTCGTAGGCATATAGATTAGTTGCATTTCATTACATTGCATTGCATTATGTTGTGTTACTTGGGGACAAGCAATAGTTTAAGTTTGGGAGTATTTGATAAGTGGATTTTATATACACTTATCCGGTATCTTTTACTTGAATTAGTTGCTTATATTTATGTGTCTTAGTTACTTTTCATGCATTTTGTGTTCATTTTGTAGGTTATACGTTTGGGAGCGGTGTGGCGACTATTAGTAAGGAAAAGCAAAAGAAAACGCAAAAAAAGCAAACCGGACATCATTTGGGCTTTCATGTTTACTTCATGTTCTTGGTTTGGAACTTAGCTTACATTGAAGAGCATCGTCTTAGCTTTTCTAACATTTTGAATCATTCCAATCGGAGTTCGGATGCAAGAGTTATGATCGTTGTACCAACGGACGTCGAACGTCGTGGTTTTGGGTGGTCATTTGAATAGCGATTACTTCAGATTAATTTCAGCCTTCATTCGCCTGCAATTTCTCAATTCTCAAAGAATGAAAGTTGTAGATTTCGTCGATATCTTCGATTTGATAGGTGGAAGGCCCCGTAACTCCTCCCGGATCAAAAGTTATGGCCGTTTTCCCAAAGGACGTCAGAGTAGAAAATGTCGAACTTGAGGCCAATGCGCCGGCGCCCAAAATAGGCCTATGCCCAATGGCCAAAATGCCAGGGAGCAAAGCGATGTCTGAAGCGTCAAGCCCAAAGATCAGGCTTTGGGAAGAGGTTGGTTCATGCGGCTTGGGCGCGTTTTGGGCTAATTTTACACCTTTTGACTCCAAATTGGATTGGGTTTGTTCTAAGCTCAAAATTGGACTTTTAATCTATAAATACTTGATGCAAGGCATAAAATAAAGGGGGATTACATAGCTTAGCTTAGATAAAACACTCCATTAGATTAGAATATAAACCCTAGTTCTTAATTAGCCATTGGAGATTGAAGCAAATTGAAGAACACTGAAGATCAAGAGCAAGAGCAAGAGGGGAGCATCAGATTTGCTGACAACAGATTCTATTCTCTTCTCTTATCACACTTTTATCTTTTAATGTCTATTCAGTTGAGGATTCTTGGTTTCAATTTATTAATTATGAACTAACTCTTTTATTAAGATTTCAATTGAACCTTTTATGTCTATAAATTAGTTATTTGATTTATTCCAATTATTTATGTCAAAGTGAATTGTTTATCTTGTCTTGAGCTTATTGATTAATTATCTGATCAGTAATTACCTTGTTACTCTAGAAGGAATTGAAAGAGGAATTCTAGGGTTAGAACTGGGTATGATATCATGTGACTTAGTTATTTGCACAGTGAATAATTAGGTTTGTGAATTGAATGAAATATCTGTTCACCGCATGTAACACATAAGGAATTGGGATTAGAAGGAGTTTAATTCAATTGTTTTGCATAAGAATATAGCAAGATTAATCTGGATTAAATAAAAGGCAATTGATCACTTGGAAAAGGACTTTTGGCATTTGAGAATTCTTGTTAACAATTCAGTAGACATAATAATTGAGATAATTGGATAATTGACTTACAGTTCATAATTGGGGATATTGAAGCCTTAATCTTTATTTATTTGAATTAATTTTAGAGTAATCTAGTTTTAATTGATTAATTTAGTTTTCTTAATTAGAAAAATCACAATTTATGGTTGTTTAAATAAAATTGATTTGGTTAAGAGTTAGTATTTGGTAATTTTTATTAAATAATTTCTCGTGGGAACGATATTTTTCTTATCACGTTATTACTTGTTGACCGTGTATACTTGCACGTATTCATTGATTGCGAAATCGATCAACAGTCCACAAGACATAATGAGAAAATCTGAGAAAGAAAATTTAGTTGGATTGCGGAACCTTCGGTAACTTAGCAATTATCATATTTTATCAACTATTATTCTCTTATTTGGTAGTTGATCTGGATGATTAATTGATGTAGCGCAGCAATATCCTGATTTCGTTCCATGTACCACATCAAACTAAGTGCTCTCACCTTGACATTATACATGAATAGAAACTTTACAAATATTATATATGAGATTCTCAGCATGCTAGCCTCTCTATTGAATGTATTAATTGTCTAACCCAAAATTTTCATCATAATTAACTAATTCAATGGCCATCAAATTATCAGTGAATTGATGTGCAGTGATCTCAACTTTATGTCATATATTCAAGAGCCTCCCTAACAGTTTTGAATACTATTAATTACTACTTTATCAACATAATTGTAGAGGACAGAGTCCCATGTCCTTTACTAGTAAAGAAGGTGTATTGATTGTTTTGGAATAAATTACAGAAAAGGTTCCCACTTAAGGCTCACAGATTCTAGCATCAATGAATAAGAATATCAGTATTGCATATTGGTAAAGAATTATTTTGACACCAATAACTCTTCAAACAGAGGTTATATTCTGTTTGCAGACACAAATTGGGATTCAGTTTACTAAGACATGGATACCAGAAACACATTAAACATACAATAGACTCCACAACAAGATACATATATAGCTTTAGATACAGATGTATAAAGAGAGAAAAAACCCACCGGGAGGGGGCATCATCCCTTGAGGCATGAGTAGGTAGCCATTGGGCATTGGCGCATAAGGCCTCATAACCGGATTTGGTAAGGTGGAACCGATGACACGGTAACGGATCCGGGACCTACACCCGGCGGCTGAACCCCAGGGTTCTGTGGCTGAAAGCTAATATTAGGGAGCGGAGAGAACTGCGGTGGCATCGGTAACAGAACCGGCGGAGGGGCTGGCCGGTACGATGGGGAAAATGAATGGACGACTGATAACTGAAGTGAAGGAGCAGATACCTGAAGGTGCGGTGCGTATGATTGGAATGAAGGTGGCTGCAGTTGAGATATGAAAGGCTGTGTAGGAGCCACGAGATTAGGGTTAGTGTTTGGTGGAGCGGTAGTAGTAGGAGTTGTTGATGAGGATGATGGTGATGGTGGTGCGCCGGGCCTATCAGATTGGGGAATCGAAGTAACGGCTCCGGGAGAATTAGGCTCTGTGGCTTTTTCAGGGGAATTCGTTGTGTCCGCCATTGATAGAGAGCTCCAGAGCACTAGATGCAATAAAGCTTATGGCGCGCTATGCTGTGCCCTAGACTCTGGTTCAGTAAATGGAACTAATGGCTCTACCCAATTGCGTTATTAATAGATTTTAATATTTTTAATAGTATGTTTGTTTTATGTTAAGCCTAAATTTAATGATTTCATTCCATTAATATTAATATTAATTTTTAAAATGAAAATAATAATTAAAAGAAAGGAAAGAGATAAAGGAAAATAAAAAATTATAAATAAAATGAATTAAAATATTTATTTTAATTTTATTATTATTTTAATTATTTTTTCCACATAATAAATGATTTTAGTTTTTTATTATTTTTGTGTTTCCACATAAAAAAATTAATTTTTTGAATTTTTTGGGTTGTGCTTGTGCATTTGTATAATAATTTCTTGGGTTGTTTAATTTGGATTGAAATGAATGCTCTAATTACAATTATAAATAGAATAAGAAAAAAAAATAATGAATTTTAAAATATAGTTCATTAATTCTAAATTAATTCGAACCTAACACATTTTAATAATAAAATTATATTATCCATTTATTATTGCTTCATATTACCAAGCAAGTAAAATTTTAAAGTACAAAAATTTTGAAAGTACAAAATTTGTAATAAGTTAATACCTATATATATAATTAATTTATATATATATATGTGACTTATTAATTTTTGAATATAAGTTATTAATATATGTGTGTATGTGTGTGTGTGTGTGTATATATATATATATATATATATATATATATATATATATATATATATATATTCAATTCATGTCACATTATTACATACGTAAGCATACACAAGGCGATCTCGACGATGTCGACGTGGCTTTTTTTCGAATTTTTTCCAAAAACGTGTCTCTCCACTAGCTAGAACTCTGACGTATCCTTGTTCAAAGAATTAAATAGTTTAAAATAATGTTAAATTTAAACAAATAATTTAATTCTAAAAAATAAACATGGTGGTTATGTTAGGTATATAGATTGATATTTCTTTACTCTTTAGTTTTTCTCCTTTTCTTTTTATTTATTTATTTATATATTTTTATTTTTTGATTTCTAATTTTCAAGTAGTATTTTGTTAGTGGTTACTTTTAGGAAGAAAATCGTGGCCTGGCCGCGTGGGTAATGGGGGGACTGGACTGAATATAAATTATTTTCATTATAAAATGTAATGGGAGAATTGTTAAAAAAAAACTCTTGTTCTGTAATGATAGTCGTTTGTTTCATTAACACATCTTAAATTATTATAAATTAAAAAATAATAATACTTTTCAAATTTATTCTGGAAAAAAATTTAATTTGAAAAAAATATTGTATGTGGTTATTATTTATTTATAAAAATATTTACTTGAAAAATATTTATTTAAGTCCATAATCATAAATTATCCATCATTTTTTTTTTGAAAATGTTAAAAATACTCTTTATTTTTATATTACTATAAAATACCATAAAATTTTTAACATGTCCTTACTTTTATTATCAAGTAATTACATTTTTAATTAATATTACAAAATAATTAAGAAAATAAAATTTAAGTAAAGATTATCATTTTATAAAATAAACGAAGCTAAAGCCTTTAAAAGTATTTGTAAAACATGGGTATATATACTACAATCCATCTTATGCGGGTTAAATGCAAAATCGAATGGCTGAAACTTTTTACGATATTTGGGTATTGAGCCCTTTTTCTTACATACCACACGTGTCGGAATTCACGATATTTGGATATTGAGCTCCTTTCTTCCGTAAGCACATGGCGTGTCCGGATATGGTATTTAATATTATAAATTGACAAGTGTCCGCTGCTGACATGGCAGGTCTTTTGAATTTTTTCCAAAAATTGGTCTGACGTGGTATTTAATATTATAAATTGACACGTGTCCGCTACTGACATGACAGGTCTTTTGAATTTTTTCCAAAAATTACTTCTCCTTAGATTCAAACTTGCGACACATTGTTTGAAACTTTAGTCATTTGACTGCCGGAGCAACACAAGTTATTTGTTAATAACTTGTAAGGATTAATATTTATATCAAAATATGAGATTTCCTCCATATATTCATTTCTTATCATTCACTACATACCATAATAATAATAATAATAATAATAATAATAATAATAATAATAACAATAATCATAATAATAATAGTACTAATAATAATAATAATAATAATAATAATAATAATAATAGTAATAATAGTAATAATAATAATAGTAATAATAGTACTAATGCAGTGAGGGGCTTGTATGTATCTCCATATTTCTATTACGGTACATTTTGATTTGCATAGACCTAGGCAATTACTTGCTGAACCATATAAATGCTTGTGTTCTTTTATTTGATTATTGATTCAATAATAGTGCAAAATTAACCAACCATAGATCATAATTATTTCATAACAGCAGCTAAATTTATTTAATTCCACATCTTCACTAGAAAATAAAGCCTTAATTCTCTTTTGACTTCTACTTCTAATGACCATTTCCTAGATTCATTATTATTATTATTATTATTATTATTATTATTAGTAGTAGTAGTAGTAGTGGATTATTATTATTATTATTATTATTATTATTATTATTATTATTATTATTATTACTATTATTATTATTATTATTATTATTATTATTATTATTATTGCAACATGTTAATAGTCGTTGCAAAAAGTTGTATAAAATATGCAACGAAAATAAAAATTGTTGCCAATGAATGTGGTCCATATTAGGTAACGAAATATAGCAAAAAAAAAAAAATTTCGTTGTCCACAATGAGGAGAAATCAAGTGGTTAGAAATTTTGCAACGAATTTCTAACGAATTTTATTTCCAAATTTTGTAACTATTTATGAATTTCGTTGCAAAAAGTAAAAGCCTGACACAATCTGCAATGAAGGACAAGTTTCGTTGCTAATTTTAGCAACGACTTATAAAGTCGTTGCCTGAAAAATCGTTGCTAAAGCCCCATTTTTAGCAACAAAAAAACTTTCGTTGCCCATGATGACGAGAAAGCAAGTGGCCAAAAATTTTGCAACGAATTTTTAACGAATATTTTTCCCGCCAATGAATTAGCAACAAAATTTTGCAACGACTTATGAATTTCATTGCAAAAAGTGAAAGTCTGACATAATCTGCGACGAAGGAAAATTTCGTTGCTAAACATATACTTTTAGCAATGACTTATAAAGTCGTTGCCCGAAAAATCATTGCTAAAGGCACATTTTTTGTAGTGAATGTTTCGATTGATGTTCGAATTATTGATATGCGTCTAAGTTATTTGATTCAGCTAGGCAAATGTTTATGAAAATTCAAGCGTTCTTTGTCAAACTATACCAAACAAAATTGTGTTGGTGCGGATTCAGATATTAAGAAGCTGAGGAGAACAACCCTATAAAAGGGGTCATGTTATCGGAGACAATGGTTTCGAAAGTAACGCATATAGTCGTTACGATGTTGAGATGTAATACTGCAGTACGCACGACGTGGTAATACGATAAAGTCGATCACCTAGAGTACTTGCAAATGGTGTTTTCAGTCTTTGTGATTGATAAACATTCTGTTAAAAGGGTTTAAAGTGTGAAGAACCGGGGGTGAAGCACTATTAAACCTAGAGATGAGTTCATGGTCTTATGACCCCTCATCATGATTTGGAATCTGTTAAATTCCTGAGTTATTCATACTGCTTCCCAATTATTGAGCAATTGTGGAAGATTCTTGCTATTCTAAAAGGCGAATGTGGTAAGGATGATATTCCTTATAAAGAAGTAAGTCGTAGAATGCGACACTAAATGATAAATATATTGAATAAGTGAGAAAATAAATTTTTAAATGAGAAAGAGATGAGTTATCAAAGAATAATGTAAAACTTTTAATAGAAAATTTTAATAATTGTAGAAATATCTTTGTGGAAAGAAAGTGGTTATAGAACCCAATGAATGAATAAAGTATTAACGTAAAATCTATTTTGATAGATTCAATGAATAAAGATTAATAAAATTTTGAGGACGAAATTCTTAGAAGAATGGGTGAATGTAATATCCCGAGTGTTTATGATAATGATCCTTAGAGAAAAATAATAAACGGGTTAAAGAATATGTAATACTCAAATATAATTGAGTTAAAGTAAAGGTTATGAAATAAAACTTACAAAATTTTATTATGAAGAATGGTGGTAGTGCTAATAAATAAAACCTATATTAAGGTAAAGTATTAAATATATTCGATGATAAATTTTGAAAAGTGATTTTGTGAAAACTGAGTAAGGGAGGTTTCGTTGAATCCGAGGTTGGAATCCTTATAAGGGGGGAAGGATGTGACAACCCGAATTTTTTTATAAGTTATTAAAATAGAAATTTAATAATTAAGATTCTTATTATGAGATGTTTTGAGTTTGAGTATGTATATGTATGTGCCGTATATTCTGAAATATGTGATCGGGTGTGAAGAGAAATATATATTCATATATTGGAAAAGTGAGGTTTAATAGTACCCTAAGTTATTTGTTTAATATGTATTTTCGATTCTTGGGACAGAATCTTTGTAAGGACAGAAGAATGTGACATTCCAAGATTTTAGTAATTGTAATTTAAAATATTTATTAAATAAAATAAATATTTTATTGATGCTATTATTATTAGTAAATATTTATGACTATATAATATTCTAAGTTAAATTAATTTATAATTTAGAGAGTTGTAATATAACATGAGATGTTATATTGTTGTTGTAATTTAATAATTTAAGATGGTATGTGATATTATAATTTTGTGATATTTGTTTAAGTGGAATATTTATTTTAAATGTGGTATGTGTAATTAATTTATTTGATTATTATTGGATATGGAAATCCAAATAAATTGTTTTGGTGCGAAATCCAATAATAATGAGGTAAGAAATTTTGTGCGCCTAAGGCAGATAAGAGGAACAAATTTTTTCGACCAAAGATTATTGGCCAAGACAGAGCGGATCAGCTAATCACCTTTTGTTTTCGTAAGTTATGCCGGTTTGCGGATGAATTTCCATAAAACCTATGCAAAAATGACAGACAAATAGTCTATATGACTCCTCAGCACAATTTGAAAACTTTTACTCTTGTGAGTGGTGTATTGGGTAGCATGTGATAATGTGTGTGAATGGTGTAAGCAGTATGGTGTAAGGTAAATTTCGGGGACAAAATTTTTAGAAGAAGGGATGATTGTGACAACCCGAGAATTTATAAAATTTTTAAAATTTTAATTAATTGATTTAAGGTTCAAAATTAGAACCTAGACAGAAAATAAGTTTATGCGTTTGATATTTTTGAGAAGGAATTTTGAGGATTTCAAAATTCTGTGAAGGATTTAGCTAAATTATTCAGGAATAAGTGTATACGTGTTTATGTTTTGTGTATATAGTCATTTATGTGTACAGTATGTGGTTAAGGGTCAAGGGTTGACCAGATAAACGATATCTGTAACAAACCCTAAGTATATATTAAGAACGTCAACGTTCGGTTACAAAGCCCTAGTGAATTACAAGAAACCCTAGAAACCGGTTCAGGAAACCCTAATTTCAGTTCCGGGAATCCGAAACCCTAATTCGGGAATTTGAAACCCTAATCTGGAAACTTAAAGGATAATTATAATGCTCAAGTGCTTTTAATTATAATATTAATTAGGGTAAAACTTAATTATTTAGCAAACCCTAATTTCATATTTTTAAGCCCTAATTTATGGATTTGAAACCCTAATTTATAAATAGGGAAAACCTAAGTGTTAATTAAATAGTTTTAATGTTAATTAGAAAATATTAATCCTAATTTTCAAGTTATAGGTAATTAGAAAACCCTAATCTAATTACGAAATCTAATTTATAAATTAGAAAAATTATTCTTCTATTAGAAATCCTAATTTTTGGTTTATAAACCCTAATATATTATTTTGACCCTAATTGCCTAATTAACAATTTTAATTAGGAAATACTAATCCTAATTAGCAAGATTTAAGTTATGATTAAGAAATTTTAATATAATTAGAAAATTCTAATTATAATTTAGAAATATTAATTTTCAATTTTTAAAACCGAAATTCAGAATGTTAGAAACTAAATTGCAAAGTTAAGGCTTAAACCCTAAACCCTAAGGGTTCAAATCCTAAACCCTAACCCAAACCCTAAACCCTAAAGATTTAGCCATTTACTAGAATGCCATTAAATTTAATAGTCTAATGACCATTTTGCCCTTTGTTGAATAATTGAAGGAAACTTGCAAATCTAGCCATAATCTTGGAGTGGGTGACCAAACAATATCTAGCATGTGACTTATATCTATTATACCTGCCGAAATCATCAAAATCATAGCAACAAGTCAATAAATAAATAGATTAAGGAGAGAGAAAATGGCACTTTAATTCTCATTTTCTCCAAACCCATCCTCTCTCTAGAATTTCGGGACTTAGAGTGAGAAAGTGAGATAGGATAAGCAATAATCAGTCTATAGCTAAACAAAAATAGATCCATATATTAGAATCATAGATCAAGCATGAATGAGGTATAAACCCTAATTTTTGTAAATCATAAGATTTTATGTTAATGATTGGTTAGAGTTGTGTATTAGGGTGTCATTTGATGATCCGGGTTGTCAAAACCTAGATCCATATCATTTTGATGCTCGAAATTTGAGTTTTTAGAAATCTGAGAAATGCTTGAAATATGGCCTGACAACCATATGTCAGAGGCCATAGATCTTTATCGATTAAGAGTTAGTGTTGTTTTATGTTATAGATCTATAGTATGTTATGTGGTCTTTGTTCTGAAACATGAAACAGAGTAATATCATGTCTAGATCGTAACTTATGAAAGCGAAAAAAAAGTCATTGACCGCTCACGAAATCCAAATCTGGGCAACCCAGAAAATTCCCAGAAACCCAGAAATTCTGATAAGGTTTTCCAAGCCTTAGATCTTGCTGTATATTAGTGTTTTAGCTACGTTGTTGTTTGATCCTTATAGCCTGACATGTAATCTACTTACTCAAACCATTAGATCACCTGGATCTTGATCAGAACCAAAGTAATCAGTGGTCAAACATGCTTTGACTTAATCGTCTCGATTAATTTCGGAAAACCCGAATTCACCAAGAATAGTTTTTTTATGGGACGTTGACGAGCTTGAATCTTAGGAGTTTGGTATTGTTATGATGATATGATTATATATAAATGTACCCTGTAATGTTATCTACACGATTAAACTCTTAGATCACATACAGTAAACTTGGAACGCATGGATCAAAGACTTGGAAAGTAACCTCTCGAACTATTCTTCATTTCTGGGAAACCCAGAAATGAAGAACAACTCTGACATGCATTTCGGATGCCTATAACTCACTGATTAGTTGTTGGATGGCTATGAACTTGATTTATAATAGTAGCATTGCATGTATACTACAATATTAATGCAATATATAACTCTAATAACATCCAGAACATGAATATTTAGGTGGTCAAAGTAGTAACCTCGAAGTCTAACATGAGTTTCTGGGTTTACTGAAGAACAGCCCAAGAACACTATTAGCGACGAATTCGTCGCTAAAAGGCTCTATAGCGACAGTTTATTTAGAAAATAATTATATTAATTAAATAAATCAAATTTAATGGTTTTTAATTATTAAAAACACTTAATAAATTCTGAAAAATTATTTTAAAGTCTGAAAAATAGTTTTTAATTATTTAGAGTATATTTCATAAATATTTAATATTTTTGGAATATAAATGGTATTTAATTTATTTAATTATAATATTAAATAAATTATTTAAAATGATTTTAATACATGAAAAATCATCATGAAAAATAATATTATGGTATAAGAAAATATTTAAAGATATTTTCAAGTGACTTTTAATATTTTGTGATGAATTTCACTAATTAATTAATATTAATGATAATTAGTTTATTTAATAAATATATTAAATAAATTATGGAAAAATAGAATTAATGATTTATAAATCATATAAAATGATTTAAGTGTTATAAAAATATTTTAAGTTATAAAATATAACTTTTGATATTATGTTATGAAAATAATAATATTTTAATATTAATAGCAATTATCTGGATAATGTATTTAATTGTTTAAAAATCATATAAAGGTGATTTTAAAGTATTAAAATACTTTGTGATATTATAAATATATTATAATATTATGATATGTATTTCATTAATATTCGATAATAAATAAATATTAATGATAAAAGAATTATGTGATATTTAATTCATTTAAATACGCTTTTAATGATTGAAAATCAAGATAAATAGTAATAATTATTTAAAAATTATTACGAGCTTACGAAAAATATTTTGAATCATATTATTAAAATTATCTCGAGTTAATTGTTAAGTGTTTAGGCATAGTTTAATTGAACTTAAACTCAGAAAAGTCCGACTGGCCATCACGGATGTCGATTTGGTTTCGGTTCAACTTCAACTCAAACCTGCGATAGTTTGACTTGATACAGAGTCCTATATGTGTTGTAGACTGATAGGGTTATGTATTATGTGTTTAGGTTATTCTATGTATATCTATATATATAATAGTATTATATTGTGATGATATTATTCTAATATTGAGATCTATATTAATAATATTAGGTCTTGATAAAGCGTTATAAATTGCGTATGATAATCAATCTTTCGCTTCGAGCAAGTTTGTTTTTACTTAACTCTACTAAGAGTTGTTTCATTCGGATATGCTTATGGTTAATCATTGCTGAGTGCCATGTATAATTGTACTCTCTACATATTGCATGTATAAGTCAGGTATGAAAGGCTGATCACCTTCATTACCGTTTGGTCCAGATATATTTGTTCATGTATAATACTTGTTTAGTCAAAAGTTTGTTCCTACTAGTGTTAGGTTTGTAATATTCATGAAGCAATCAAATTGCAAAATAATGCGGAAGCGTGTAAAATCAGAGTTTAAAAATATACAAACCATATACCCGGATCACCCTTTATGCACAATTATTAATTAAACGAAAAGATAAAGAATAAATCATACCCTTGAAGATCGAGCTTCCTCTCGTGTACAAGTTCACCTCCAAATCCTTTCGCTCAATCAATCTTGAATCCACCGGGTTTGGTTCCTTCCTTTGATCAACGTTAGCCACCCAAATGTTTGGCCTCTAGAGGTGATCCACCAAGGAAGAAGAAAATTCAAGAAGATGGGTTTTTGGCTCAAACCCTAGTTTTTCTATCTCTATAGAAAGGGTGTACTCTCCCAACAATTGGAATTATTACGTATGTTGAAAAATCAACAACCCCCACCACCCATAATAAGACTCCTCTTATTTATAGATGTGGACAACCCACCTTAACAATTAAGGAATTGGGATTTATTTAATTAATTAAATTCTTTTAATTAATTAAGCTCCCTAATCTTATTAGGGATAATTAATTAAACTCCTTTAACTAATTTTTCCTTCCTAATCCAATTAGGAATAAATGAGAGTACTTATATTAAATTAATTCTTAAACTCTTTTAGAAATTAAAATAATAATAATTGTAATAATATTAATAAGACTCCTCTTATTAATTTATATTTAATATTTCTAAAATATTAAATAATAAATATTAAGCTATTTAATTTATTCTATCACCATAGATTAAATTAAATATACATAACATATTATTACGATTATGCCATTAACTTCTTAAATAATTATTCTTCCTTTTATGGTGTGACCCTTTAGGTTCTCCATATTAAACCGGTTGTGAATAAATCAATTAGAACAATTCTAATCTTATTTAAATAAATAAATTAAATAATTAATTTATTTAAATAAATAATATTTATTCTACAATAGGGATAAGCCTCCCTAATGATCAACGACTTTCCGGATAATATAGATTTCAACATTAATCATTAAAGAACCTTTGAGTAAATAGTTACCGTGACAATTCAATCCTTCCACCATACAATGTCCCAATTAAATATAAGACATGGAATTACTTGTCAAGTCTTATTTTATTTAATTATATGTATTTCGATCCTTAAATGCACAACTCCAAATAATGCAAATTAGAAACTCCTTTCTAATTTCATTCGCTTTAACCAAGGACTCACTTGGGTTGTCATTTATCGAATCACATAGACATTTCTCTTCTTTTATTAGAAGTGGTAGATTCTTTATCGATCATACATTATCTCCATGTACAACTTATTATACCTAAGCATACCCTTTGATATACCCTAAGGGTCTTAAGGAATAAGTCAAAGTATAACTCATCATACACAAGATACTATGATGATCTCAAGTCCAAGGATTACTTGTACTACTATCACTACAGAATTCCTATCGACAGCAAATAAAACTCCATTAGGTATTCCTTAGCGAGCCACGCTCAAAGTGAACTTATTCTCTAATAAGCACTTACATACTTGCTTTAGTGTCTCCACACAAATGATCATGAGATCAATCATCCTCATCCAATGAAAGCAAGCAACGTATGTACTCAATCTATCCGGATTCACTAATCCCCAATTTAGTAATCCAACGATTAGGAACTATTTTAGTTTTAAGCTTTCTAAGAATTTAGATCTCATTAGAATGATCATCATCATTATTCTAAAAGCATTGCTTAAAACTATGGGTTTATCACATATTATAAAACAGCATCATGTAGATAATTAAAAGCCTTTAATAAATTAATACTTTTTATTAATAAATGAATAAGATTGTTACAAAGTATATGCTTTATCATCAAACATGATTGGCTTGTGTGCATACTACTTTCAATCTCCCACTTGCACTAAAGCCAATCGTCATGGTAACTCATACTCTTCTTCTCTAAGTGACGATTATCCTGCTGTTGGATAAGCTTTAGTTAATGGATATGTAATGTTGTTCATGAGAGTCCACTATCTCTATAGTGATTTCCCATCTTCAATGATTCTAATAATCAAATGAAAGTGCCACAACACATGTTTAGATCCAAGATGAGACTTAGGAACTATTCCTAGTTCAGAATAAACTTTTAATCCAAACAATCAACTTGCAGCTTTCATTTATAGCTATTTACTTTGTCTTTATCACTAAACCAAAGAACTCTTTCATTGTTTGGAACCTTTCCAATTCAACTGCACCAATTGCTCAAGGTAACCCTTTACCTTAAAGTGGATTTTTTCTGTCGTCTTGGTCCGTCTGAAAAACTTGAGTCTCATTAAGCCCTCTAGTTTTAATTTAGACCCACCATGAATATGATCACATCCTTAGTGCCGTTTAAGCACTTTAAGATGTTTTTCACTGACTCATAGTGAACTTTTCCATAATATGACTGATCAACATCAGGTCTCGTACATTTCATTGCATACATGATTGTCACTCATGTGATCTCTCTTTTGGAGTCTGTGGGGACTATTAAGAGAGATACACTCCATAGCTCATCCACATGAGACATCTCTTGGAGTTTGCCATGCTAAACGACTTTAGCATCAAATGAATATACGTTCCTTGGGTTAAGTCGAGCATCCTTTTAAAACTATCTATATAGATTTATATCCCCAATTAAGATACTCTTCCAAATCATTCATGGAGGAATGTTTAGACAACTTTATCTTTACCGATTGTAGAGTATTGGTATGTCATTCCTTATCCGTAGTATATCAACATATAGTACTAGGAATGTCACGATGCTCCCAATCGACCCTTTTGTACACACTAGGTTCATTCTTATTTTGATAAAATCAAACTCTTTTGATTGCCTCATCAAAAGAATGTTCCATATTTGAGAAACTTGCTTCAATCCATTTCTCCGAAAGTGTCTACAACACTTACCTCATCGTATCGTATGTAATCGGATCATCATCTTCTATGATGTGTACCTCATCATCATCATCTATGATGAATCCATACCTCCTAGGTATCTTCTATGACTATTCCGTTTACGATTTATTTGGTTGTGGTACAATAGGTCTATCTATAGGTTCCTCTATTTGACTTATAGTGTTTTGTGGTTCTTGAACTCTTCAAGATCTATTATCCTCCCACTAGCCCCTTCAATAATAAACACCTTTATCATAGAAGGCGCGTGTTTTCGCAACAAACACCTTTTGCTAAGTAGGATTATAGAACATATACCCTAAAATTACTTTAGGATGTCCCACAAAATTGTACTTTCGTCAAATCTTGTCCCAAGCTTATCCTTTGAAACCGCTTTCACATAAGTTGACAACCCCTTATCTTAACATACTTAAGATTAGGAATCCTCCCATCCATAACTTTTATGGAGTCTTGAATGGATTTTGAGGTTACCTTTTTCAGAGATATGCGACCATTTCTAGGACATGACCCTGAGGGATAATTGGAATATCGGTAAAATCATTATGGGACCGCACTTACATGTCCAACAAGGTACGATTTTTCCTTTAGATACATCAATCAATTATCATGACGATGCATCCATTATGAGAAAACCATTTGAGATGATCTAGAAACTTATTGCACAAGTATTTATTCCTTGATCTAATCAAAGAATCTTAATACTTTGCCAACTTGTTTCACTTCAAATTCTTTGAACCTTTCAAATAATTCACACTTGTATTTCAACAAATACATACATTCAACTCTTTGAATGATCATCTCCTTTTCTTATACTAATTTGTTCAATATGCAAAATTATTTTTCAAGTAAGTCAAGTATACAAAATTTATTAAGTAATATTCCAATTCTACTCTACAAAACATTATTATTATAAATAGAACAACAATTGTTCTTAATTATAATACCAAAGATTTATCATCCAACAATAAAATGGAAATAATGTTTCTAACAAGAGTTGGAATACAATAACAACTTATCGACTTAATAGATTTGCCAGTAGGCATCGCTAAACTATAAGTTTCTATGGCTAATACGGCAACCTTTGCTACATTTCCCGCATATAGGATTACTTATATTTGTTTAGCTTTCTACTTACGCTTGGTCCCTTCATAAATCTATATTTATGATAACCAAAGTTGGTATCCAATACCCAAGTAGAACCTTGACTTAAAGAAAAATTTATTTCAATCATGAACAAAAATTGTATTGTAACCGAAACTTCACTAAGCTTCTTTGTTTAGCCTCTGCAAGATGCTTCTCGCGGTTTCTTTCCAGTGTCCTGGCTTATTGCAGTGGAAGCAAACTCCTTTGCTATCCGTGTCAATTTTGTTCTTATTATCCTTTGTTTACGCCTTTCTATTTACCTTCTTTGAATCGTTCTTCTTTTCAGAAGATCCTTTGGCCCCTACCAGTAAGACTTAATCTTTCTTGGTTGGAAAGTGACTCTCAACCTTTTTTAATATGTTAAGCGAATCAGCGAGGCTGATATCTAGCTTGTTCATATGAAAAATTCACAACAATTGTGAAAAGAGTCCGGGAGTGAGTGCAAGATCAAATCTTGGCTCAACTCTCCATCCATGACAAAACTCGTTGTCCTAATTGATCAATCAAATTGATAATGTTAAGGACTTTTTATCCATCTTTATGAGTGTCACTTGGTCATTCTAGATCTAAGAGCTCTTTAGATATCTCGATATCTATCGGTCCCCACTTTCCTCACCATCAACTACTTGATGTTCAGAATATAGTAGAAGCATCCATATTTTCATGCCGACGTTGAAGCTCGTTACTCATGGATGTGAGCATGATGCATTGAGCCAATCAGTGCATCATCTTGCCACTTTCTAAAAGTAGCAATCTCTTCCTCGAGGCATTATTCTCAACAACTATGCGGGGATAAAGGCGATTAAGGACATAAGATAGCTTTTCACCATGAGAACTATTCTCAAATTCCTTAACCAATCCGCTTAATTGATTCCGATTAATTTAGCATCTAATATGCTTCGCAGTGATAGTAATTAAGACATTGTAAAATTTTGTAAATGAATTTGTATTAAACAACATTTTAACATACATTCTTTTATTAATTACCAAAATAATTTAGGTCTTGTTTTAAATTGGTATCTCTTACTATTTTCTTCAAACTATATTACCCTCAATATATATAGTTCGCAAAATCTAATTAAAGATTTGCTAGTGAGAATAAGGATCCCATTTCAAATGTATATAGCCTTGTGGTGACACAACAAACTATATATAAATAAATAGGTAGACAACTTTTGTCAATTACATCAACTATGCAACTCCTTGTATTTTGCCTCTTAGATTATTTTGATCAAGTGGTGGCACATCCGAATCAAAATTATCCAAGTTAAGTCCGACCTAGCACTCCATATATTCAAAAAAGAAAAATATCATCCTTGTGGTGACACAACAAAACAATATTGTTCAATTTTCTTTATAAGCATCAAATGTGATAAATTAACATCTTAAATACTTAATACTTGCCTTGTGGTGACACAACAAACTCATATTAAATATTTAATACTCTATTAATTTTATCATGCTAGAAGGCGACGTTCGATATTCCAAATATCTTTGAACGCTTAGGACTTAATATAAAAATTGAGGGGTTTGTTATTAATTATCTCATTTTGTTTAGCGCGCATGCACATATATATATAAAATACGCGTCATATTAATGAACATGCGAAGCATGTTTGCATAATATATAATATATATAGTATAAGCATGCATATATATAGAATACTATATTCTACCCGGATTGATTATGGACTTTTATTCTAGTTTGGTTCACTAGAGCCACCAAGTGAACCAAAAGGTCAAACCCTGGGGTGCAAGAAATAATATTTAAATATAATTATTACATTTAAACCCTGCTCTCCATTACAAACTGGTCTTCACGCCCTTGTTCTTTGATCTCCAATTTTTCAAAATTAATTCTAACTATTCCTATTACAAAACTATTTAAAATAAATAGAAACCTCGATCGCTGAAATAAGGGAAGTACATAGGAGAGAGATAGAATTTACATTAAGAAAAAATTAGAGAAGACGAGGTACGCAGACCCCATTTAATAAAACCCATACATTCATGCATCCAACTAAAATAAAATCCAATCACATTAGTTAATAGTCCTTAATCAATCCCATTTATTATCATACACATCACCATATGCATCAATAAATAACATTCATCTTATGAATAATAAACATTTAATATATATATTGATATCATTTAATGGGCAAATTTACTTATTATAAAATCTATTTTTGAATCAAAATAAACTCCTTTATTTTAATCCAAATTTAAATCAAAATAAAACTATTTTATTTTAATTTATCCAATTTTGAATAAAATAAACTATTTTATTTTAATCAAAATCTTTAATCAAAATAAACTCCTTTATTTTAATTAATTATGGAATCCAATTCCATATAAAAAAAATCTTTAATTAAAATAAACTCTTTTATTTTAATTAATTATGAATCCAATTCCATGTAAAAAAAATTTTATTAAAGGAAACACGGATATTCTTTCCTATTCACAAATAAACTCCTTTATTTTGAATAATATGAAATCTTATTCCATATTTAAATAAACTCTTTTATTTA
This sequence comes from Panax quinquefolius, assembly GCA_020205615.1. Classification (NCBI taxonomy): domain Eukaryota; kingdom Viridiplantae; phylum Streptophyta; class Magnoliopsida; order Apiales; family Araliaceae; genus Panax; species Panax quinquefolius. Next base: position 51,437,265 of record CM035170.1, read on the forward strand.
AGGAAATTAAGATTCTCTTTCCTATTCACAAATAAACTCTTTTATTTTGAATAATATGAAATCCTATTTCATATCTAAATAAACTCCTTTATTTAAGGAAACATATAATCCAATTTCAACTCCAATTAGTTATCATGGAATCCAATTCCAACTCTAATTAGTTAGCATGAAATTTAATTTTAAAATTAAAATAAACTTTATATTTTAATATAAAAATAAACCTTTTATTTTAATATTAAAATAAAATTTTTATTTTAATAATAAAATTATTAAGAATATTATATATATATATATATATAACTATTATATATATATATATATAACTTAGTATATATATATATATCAAATATATATATATATTATGTTAAGATGGCTTCCTTTTTGAATCTGCTAATCCGTGTGTTATTTATATAAAACAGCGAAATGGTAGCACACCCATTATGTTATCACTTACCATAACATAATGTAACTGGTGCAGATGACCCACGAAAAATATGCAGATGACCCACGAAAAATGACTAATATGCAGATGACCCACGAAGAAAAAAAAAAGTGGTGCCGGAATTTATGGTGATCACGTGGCTTCTCGGATAATTAGATGCGTGATGTAATATATATATATTCGTGCCCCTTTTTTTTTTTTTTTTTTTTTAAATTTTATACAATAAAATTATGCCCAAAAAATTGTTCTAAACACATATCAATATACATATCAAATTAAAACAATTAATAATTTGCATAAAGGTTTGGCTCTGATGCCACTGTTAGGTTTGTAATATTCATGAAAGCAATCAAATTGCAAAATAATGCGGAAGCGTGTAAAATCAGAGTTTAAAAATTTACAAACCATATACCCGGATCACCCTTTATGCACAATTATTAATTAAACGAAAAGATAAAGAATAAATCATACCCTTGAAGATCGAGCTTCCTCAGGTACAAGTTCACCTCCAAATCCTTTCGCGTTCAATCTTGAATCCACCGGGTTTGGTTCCTTCCTTTGATCAACGTTAGCCACCCAAATGTTTGGCCTCTGAGGTGATCCACCAAGGAAGAATAAAATTCAAGAAGATTCCTATCTCTAGAAGATGGGTTTATTACTCAAACCCCATAATAAGACTCCTCTTAGTTTTCTATCTCTATTAAGAATTGGGTTTTATTTAATTAATTAAATTCTTTTAATTAATTAAGCAATCTTATTAGGATAATTAATTAAACTCCTTTAACTTGAAAAGAAAATTCAACATGGGTTTTGCCCAAACCCTAGTTTTTCTATCTATAGAAAGACTCTCTCTTGGATTTATTACGATGTGACAACCCCACCTTAACCCACCTTAACAATTAAGGAATTGGGATTTATTTAATTAATTAAATTCTTTTAATTAATTAAGCTCCCTAATCTTATTAGGGATAATTAATTAAACTCCTTTAACTAATTTTTCCTTCCTAATCCAATTAGGAATAAATGAGAGTACTTATATTAAATTAATTCCTAAACTCTTTTAGAAATTAAAATAATAATAATTGTAATAATATTAATAAGACTCCTCTTATTAATTTATATTTAATATTTCTAAAATATTAAATAATAAATATTAAGCTATTTAATTTATTCTATCACCATAGATTAAATTAAATATACATAACATATTATTACGATTATGCCATTAACTTCTTAAATAATTATTCTTCCTTTTATGGTGTGACCCTTTAGGTTCTCCATATTAAACCTATTGTGAATAAATCAATTAGAATAATTCTAATCTTATTTAAATAAATAAATTAAATAATTAATTTATTTAAATAAATAATATTTATTCTACAATAGGATAAGCCTCCCTAGCGATCAACGACTTTCCGGATAATATAGATTTCAACATTAATCATTAAAGAACCTTTGAGTAAATAGTTACCGTATAATTCAATCCTTCCACCATACAATGTCCCAATTAAATATAAGATATGGAATTATCGCAAGTCTTATTTTATTTAATTATATGTATTTCGATCCTTAAATGCACAACTCCAAATAATGCAAATTAGAAACTCCTTTCTAATTTCATTCTACCTTTAACCAAGGACTACTGGGTTGTCATTTATCGAATCACATAGGACATTTCTCTTCTTTTATTAGAAGTGGTAGATTCTTTATCGATCATACATTATCTCCATGTATAACTTATTATACCTAAGCATACCCTTTGATATACCCTAAGGGTCTTAAGGAATAAGTCAAAGTATAACTCATCATACACAAGATACTATGATGATCTCAAGTCCAAGGATTACTTGTACTACTATCACTACAGAATTCCTATTGACAGCAAATAAAACTCCATTAGGTATTCCTTAGCGAGCCACGCTCAAAGAACTTATTCTCTAATAAGCACCTACATACTTTGCTTTAGTGTCTCCACACAAATGATCATGAGATCAATCATCCTCATCCAATGAGCAAGCAACGTATGTACCAATCTATCCAGATTCACTAATCCCCAATTTAGTAATCTAACGATTGGGAACTATTTTAGTTTTAAGCTTTCTAAGAATTTAGATCTCATTAGAATGATCATCATCATTATTCTAAAAGCATTGCTTAAAACTATGGGTTTATCACATATTATAAAACAACATCATGTAGATAATTAAAAGCCTTTAATAAATTAATACTTTTTATTAATAAATGAATAAGATTGTTACAAAGTATATGCTTTATCATCAAACATGATTGGCTTGTGTGCATACTACTTTCAACTAGTTCACAATTATATTGTTGAATTATGGCCAGCTTATTATTCAGAATCTATTAACCATGATATATCGTTAAATTATTGAACTTAAACTTGCTGGGCAACTTTCATGCTCACCCTTGCTATATCATGATAAAACATTGCAGATTAAGGCGAATGCTTCGGATACAAGGAAATGTTAAAGATAGTTCCAGCTTAAATTTAATGTGCGCGGTTAGATTTGAATAGTATTGTTTATTAATGTTATTGTAAGTTAATAAGTTATGTATTCTGTATAAGTTAAGGTTACTCGACCTTGGGGAACAGTGTGCAATGTATTGTATAAATAATTTATGTTTATATCTTCCGTAAATATAGTAATAGTGTTAGAATGATCGAACCGGATCCGCGGTGATTCGGGACCCCAGATTCGGGGATGTCATAGTTGGTATCAGAGATGTAGGTTATGAACCTTAGGTAGTAATACCTGAGACTAATAACCGTAGTGATTAGGATAAATACTAACTTAAAAAGAGTTAGTTGGTCAGTAAGATTCAAAGACGAATCTCAGCGAGTTATAAGATACAAAGTTCCATAACTCTGATAATAAAGTTGAATAGTAGTTGTGAATAGATAGAGTCTAAAAGACTAAAAGTACAGTGATAGGAGATCGTAAAACAAAACGATCAAGATATAGAAATGAATCGTAACATATACGATGAGATCACTCCGTGATCTGATAAAGTGATAGTAGGGAGAAGAATCAATCTGATGATTGGAAAGTTTACAGCAAGATTGTTGTGTTAATTGGTACAGATTCAGCAAAGGATTATGAATACGGATTAAATGAAATTCGTATTGAGAAGGGAGTTAGTGTTAGGTGGGGATTGATTGAGGATTCATGCCCGGTGGTTTGAGTTGTATGATTCCTTGTGTGGGCGGGGAATTGTACTTGGTGTAACAACTACTTAGTTCTGACAATGATAATTATTGAAATGTTTGTGTCGCGCTATTTGATATATGCATGTTAAGAGGGTGATTCCTTTCTCATGTGTATAATAGATAGATAGGTTATATGTATAGAATATAAGGTTAAGTGCGAGTTCTTAAAACTCATACTTACGTGACATTCTGAATTCATAGTTATATGAAATGTTTATGAACCCCTCAGCGAATGGACGCCAAAGGTCTGACTAGGACAAGTTCTTAAACTCATATGATTGTGGCAATTTATGGACTCATAAGTGTGGTTTTACGAACTGGGCATAGTTGTGTGTGAATGGAGAATTGAGGATTATAGTAACAGATAGATTGTTAAGCAAATGATTATTTGTGAAGAAATAAGTTTTCCAAAACTCCTAGCTATACTAGACTTCAAAATATTGACATCAAGCTAAATACGCACTATATGCTTTTAAAAAAAAATATGTAGACTCGTAATAATTTTTGAAATGGTTTAAAGTATAGTCTATGCTACTTATTTTAGCTAGACGCAAATGATTTGAAATATCAAAATATATTTTATTTATCACTTATGTACCATGTAACCTGGTGCAGAGATGATAAAAAGTTGATGGAGTTGTAAATATAGGAATACTTATTGTGAATTTGATCTAAAAACGTTATTCCACTATTGTATGATGTGTTATGACAAAGTCATACGATGACGGCATCCTCAAACGGACAGTTAATACAGTACGACATCATGACGTCATTCTCAAAAATATTTTCAAAATTTTAATTTGCCAACAGGGTTTGGCTACATCTAAATAATTCGATTGAATTGAATTATTGATATGAGTTTATATTATTCGATTTAGCTAGACTAATGTTTATGAAAACTCTAAGTGTTCATTGAAAGAAATTTCCCGAACCAAATTGTTTTGGTGCGGAATCCAATAAGAATGAGGTAAGAAATTTTGTGCACCTAAGGTAGATAAGAGGAACAAATTTTTTCGACCAGCAGTACTTGGCCAGAACAGGGCAGATCGGGCTAATCACTCTTTGTTTTCTTAAGTTATGCCGATTTGCGGATGAATTTCCATAAAACCTATGCGAAAATGACATACAAATAGTCTATATGACTCCTCAACACAATTTAAAAACTTTTACTCTTGTGAGTGGTGTATTGAGTAGCATGTGATAATGTGTGTGAATGGTGTAAGCAGTATGGTGTAAGGTGTAAGGTAAATTTCAGGGACAAAATTTTTAGAAGAAGGGATGAGTGTGACAACCCGAGAATTTAGAAAATTTTTAAAATTTTAATTAATTGATTTAAGGTTCAAAATTAGAACCTAGACAGAAAATAAGTTTATGCGTTTGATATTTTTGAGAAGGAATTTTGAGGATTTCAAAATTCTGTGAAGGATTTAGGTGAATTATTCAGGATTAAGTGTATACGTGTTTATGTTCTGTGTATATGGTCATTTATGTGTACAGTATGTGGTTATGGGTCAAGGGTTGACCAGATAAACGATATCTCTAACAAACCCTAAGTATATATTAAGAACGTTAACGTTCGGTTAGAAAACCCTAGCGAATTACAAGAAACCCTAGAAACCGGTTCTGGAAACCCTAATTTCAGTTCTGGGGATCCGAAACCCTAACTCAGAAATTTAAAACACTAATCTGAGAACTTAAATGATAATTATAATGCTCAAGTACTTTTAATTATAATATTAATTAGGGTAAAGCTTAATTATTTAGCAAACCCTAATTTCAAAATTTTAAACCCTAATTTATGGATTTAAAACCCTAATTTATAAATAGGGAAAACATAAGTGTTAATTAAATAGTTTTAATGTTAATTAGGAAATATTAATCCTAATTTTCAAGTTATAGGTAATTAGAAAACCCTAATCTAATTATGAAATCTAATTTATAAATTAGAAAAATTATTCTTCTATTTGAAATCCTAATTTTATATTATTTTAATGACTAATTGCCTAATTAGCAATTTTAATTAGGAAATACTAATCCTAATTAGCAAGATTTAAGTTATGATTAAGAAATTTTAATATAATTAGAAAATTTTAATTATAACTTAGAAATATTAATTTTTGATTTTTAAAACCGAAATTCGGAATGTTAGAAACTAAATTGCAAAGTTAAGGGTTAAACCCTAAACCCTAAAGGGTTGAAACCCTAATGCCATTAAATTTAATAGTCTAATGACCATTTTGCCCTTTGTTCAATCATTGAAGGAAACTTGCAAATCTAGCCATAATCTTAGAGTGGTTGACCAAACAATATCTAGAATGGGACTTATATCTATTATACCAGCCGAAATCATCAAAATCATAACAACAAGTCAATAAATAAATAGATTAAGGAGAGAGAAAATGGCACTTTAATTCTCATTTTCTCCAAACCCATCCTCTCTCTAGAATTTCGGGACTTAGAGTGAGAAAGTGAGATAGGATAAGCAATAATCAGTCCATAGCTAAAAAAATAGATCCATAGATCGTAATCATGATCAAGTACGAATGAGGTATAAACCCTAATTTTTGTAAATCATATGATTTTATGTTAATGATTGGTTAGAGTTGTGTATTAGGGTGTCATTTGATGATCCGGGTTGTCAAAACCTAGATCCATATCATTTTGATGCTCGAAATTTGAGTTTTTAGAAATCTGGGAAATGCTTGAAATATGTCCTGACAACCATATATCATAGGCCATAGATCTTTATCTATTAAGTGTTAGTGTTGTTTTATGTTATAGATCTATAGTATGTTATGTGGTCTTTGTTCTGAAACATGAAACAAAGTCATATCATGTCTAGATTGTAACTTATGAGCAGACAAAAGCCGTTGACCGTTCACAGAAATCCAAATCTGGGCAACCTAGAAAATTCCCATAATAAACCCAGAAATTCTGACAAGGTATTCCGAGCCTTAGATCTTGCTGTATATTAGTGTTTTAGCTATGTTGTTGTTTGATCCTTGTAGCCTGACATGTAATCTACTTACTCAAACCATTAGATCACCTGGATCTTGATCAGAACCAAAGTAATCAGTGGTCAAACATGCTTTGACCAACTGTCCGGTTGAATTTCTGGAAATCCCAGAATTCACCGATAATAATTTTTTTTATGCACGTTGACGAGCTTGAATCTTGGGAGTTTGGTATTGTTATGATGATATGATTATATATAAATGTACCCCGTAATGTTATCTAAACGATTGAACTCTTAGATCACATACAGTAAACCTGGAACGCATGGATCAAAGACCTGGAAAGAAACCTCTCGAACTGTTCTTCATTTCTGGGAAACCCAAAAATGAAGAACAACTTTGACATGCATTTTGGATGCCTGTAACTCACTGATTAGTTGTTGGATGGCTATGAACTTGAATTATAATAGTAGTATTGCATGTATACTACAATAATAATGCAATATATAACTCTAATAACATCCAGAACATGAATATTTATGTGGTGAAAGTAGTAACCTCGAAGGTTGACATGAGTTTCTTGGTTTACTGAAGAACAGCCCAAGAACACTATTAGCGACAGATTCGTCGCCAAAAGGCTCTATAGCGACAATTTATTTAGAAAATAATTATATTAATTAAATAAATCGAATTTAATGGTTTTTAATTATTAAAAATACTTAATAAATTATGAAAAATTATTTTAAAGTCTGAAAAATAGTTTTTAATTATTTAGAGTATATTTCATAAATATTTAATATTTTTGGAATATAAATGGTATTTAATTTATTTAATTATAATATTAAATAAATTATTTAAAATTGATTTTAATACATGAAAAAATCATGAAAAATAATATCATGGTATAAGAAAATATTTAAAGATATTTTTAAAAGACTTTTAATATTTTGTGATAAATTTCACTAATTAATTAATATTAATGATAATTAGTTTATTTAATAAATATATTAAATAAATTTTGAAAAAATAGAATTAATGATTTATAAATCATATAAAAATGATTTAAGTGTTATAAAAATATTTTAAGTTATAAAATATAACTTTTGATATTTTGTCATGAAAATAATAATATTTTAATATTAATAGTAATTATCGAATAATGTATTTAATTGTTTAAAAATCATATAAAGGTGATTTTAAAGTATTAAAAATTCTTTGTGATATTATAAATATATTATAATATTATGACATGTATTTCATTAATATTTGATAATAAATAAATATTAATGATAAAAGAATTATGTGATATTTAATTCATTTAAATACGTTTTTAATGATTGAAAATCAAGATAAATAGTAATAATTATTTAAAAATTATTACGAGCTTATGAAAAATATTTTGATTGTTATTAAAATTATCTGAGTTAATTGTTAAGTATTTAGGTAGAGTTTAATTGAACTTAAACTCGTGAAAAGTCCGACTAGACCGTCGGGATGTCAGATTTGTGTCGGGTTCAACTCAAACAGCAATAGTTTGACTTGATACCGAGTCCTATATATGTTCTAGACTGATAGGGTTATGTGTTATGTGTTTAGGTTATTCTATGTATATCTATATATATATAGTATTATATTATGATGATATTATTCTAATATTGGAGATCTATATTACTAATATTAGGTCTTCGGATAAAGCGTTATAAATTGCATAGCGGTAATCAAATCTGCTTCGAGCAAGTTTGTTTTTACTTAACTCTACTAAGAGTTGTTTCATTCGGATATGCTTATGGTTAATCATTGCTGAGTGCCATGTATAATTGTACTCTGTACATATTTTATGTATAAGTCAGGTATGAAAGGCTGATCACCTTCATTACCGTTTGGTCTAGATATATTTGTTCATGTATAATACTTGTTCAGTCAAAAGTTTGTTCCTGCTAGTTCACAATTATATTGTTGAATTATAGCCAACTTATTATTCAGAATCTTTTAATCATGATATATCGTTAAATTATTGAACTTAAACTTGCTGGGCAACTTTAATGCTCACCCTTGCTATATCATGATAAAACATTACAGATTAAGGCGAATGTTTCGGATACAAGGAAATGTTAAAGATAGTTCCAGCTTAAATTTAATGTGCGCGGTTAGATTTGTATAAGTATTGTATATTAATGTTATTGTAAGTTAATAAGTTATGTATTTTGTATAAGTTAAGGTTACTCGACCTTGGGGAACAGTGTGCAATGTATTGTATAAATAATTTATGTTTATATCTTCCGTAAATATAGTAATAGTGTTAGAATGATCGAACTGGATCCGCGGTGATTCGGGACCCCGGATTCGGGGATGTCACAGTTGGTATCAGAGATGTAGGTTATGAACCTTAGGTAGGAATATCTGAGACTAATAACCAAAGTGATTAGGATAAGTACTAACTCAAATAGAGTTAGTTGGTCAGTAAGATTCAAAGACGAATCTCAGCGAGTTATAAGATACAAAGTTCCCTAACTCTTATAATAAAGTTAAATAGTAGTTGTGAATAGATAGATTCTAAAAGACTAAAAGTAAAGTGATAGGAGATCGTAAAACAAAACGATCAAGATATAGAAATGAATCGTAACATATACGATGAGATCACTCCGTGATATGATAAAGTGATAGTAGGGAGAAGAATCAATCTGATGATTGGAAAGTTTACAGCAAGATTGTTGTGTGAATTGGTACAAATTCAGGAAAGGATTATATATTCAAATTAAATGATATTCATATTGAGAAGGGAGTTAGTGTTAGGTGGGGATTCAATTGAGGATTCATATCGGTAGCTGAGTTGTATGATTCCTTGTGTGGGCGGGGAATTGTACTTGGTGTAAGAACTACTTAGTTCTGACAATGATAATTATTGAAATGTTTGTGTCACGCTATTTGATATATGCATGTTAAGAGGGTGATTCCTTTCTCATGTGTATAACAGATAGATAGGTTATAGGTATAGAATATATGGCTAAGTACGAGTTCTTAAAACTCATACTTACGTGACATTCTCGATTCATAGTTATATGAAATTTTTATGAACCCCTCAGCGAATGGACGCCAAAAGTCTGACTAGGACAAGTTCTTAAACTCATATGATTGTGGCAATTTATGGACTCATAAGTGTGGTTTTCAGAACTGGGCATACTTGTGTGTGAATGGAGAACTGAGGATTATAGGAACAGATAGATTATTAAGCAAATGATTATTAGTGAAGAAATAAGTTTTCCAAAACACCATGCTATGCTAGACTTCGAAATTTTGACATCAAGCTAAATACGCACTATATGCTTTTAAAAAAAATATATAGACTCGTAATCATTTTTGAAATGGCTTAAAGTATAGTCTATGCTACTTATTTTAGCTAGACGCAAATGATTTGAAATATCAAAATATATTTTATTTATCACTTATATACCATGTAACCTGGTGCAGAGATGATAAAAAGTTGATGGAGTTGTAAATATAGGAATACTTATTGTGAATTTGATCTAAAATCGTTATTCCACTATTATATGATGTGTTATGACAAAGTCATACGATGACGGCATCCTCAAATGGACTTTTAATACAATACGACATCACGACGTCATTCTCAAAAATATTTTCAAAATTTTAATTTGCCAACAGGGTTTGGCTACATCTATATAATTCGATTGAATTAAATTATTGATATGAGTTTATGCTATTCGATTTAGATAGACTAATGTTTATGAAAACTCTAAGTGTTCATTGAAAGAAATTTCCCGAACCAAATTGTTTTGGTGCGGAATCCAATAAGAATGAGGTAAGAAATTTTGTGCGCCTAAGGCAGATAAGAGGAATAAATTTTTCCGAGCAGTAGTACATGGCCAGTACATGGCAGATCGGGCTAATCACCCTTTGTTTTCTTAAGTTATGCCGGTTTGCGGATGAATTTCCATAAAACCTATGCGAAAATGATAGACAAATAGTCTATATGACTCCTCAACACAATTTGAAAACTTTTACTCTTGTGAGTGGTGTATTGAGTAGCATGATGATAATAATGTGTGAAGGTAAGCGTGTATGGTATGATGTGTAAGGTGTAAGGTAAATTTCGGGGACAAAATTTTTAGAAGAAGGGATGAGTGTGACAACCCGAGAATTTAGAAAATTTTTAAAATTTTAATTAATTAATTTAAGGTTCAAAATTAGAACCTAGACAGAAAATAAGTTTATGCGTTTGATATTTTTGAGAAGGAATTTTGAGGATTTAAAAACTCTGTGAAGGATTTAGGTGAATTATTCAGGATTAAGTGTATACGTGTTTATGTTCTGTGTATATGGTCATATATGTGTACAGTATGTGGTTATGGGTCAAGGGTTGACCAGATAAACGATATCTCTAACAAAACCTAAGTATATATTAAGAACGTCAACGTTTGGTTAGAAAACCCTAGCGAATTACAAGAAACCCTAGAAACCAGTTCTGGAAACCCTAATTTCAGTTCCGGGGATCCGAAACCCTAACTCAGAAATTTAAAACCCTAATCTGGGAACTTAAAGGATAATTATAATGCTCAAGTGCTTTTAATTATAATATTAATTAGGGTAAAGCTTAATTATTTAGCAAACCCTAATTTTAAATTTTTAAACCCTAATTTATGGATTTAAAACCCTAATTTATAAATAGGGAAAACATAAGTGTTAATTAAATAGTTTTAATGTTAATTAGGAAATATTAATCCTAATTTTCAAGTTATAGTTAATTAAAAAACCCTAATCTAACTACGAAATCTAATTTATAAATTAGAAAAATTATTCTTCTATTAGAAATCCTAATTTATATATTATTTTGACCCTAATTGCCTAATTAGCAATTTTAATTAGGAAATACTAATCCTAATTAGCAAGATTTAAGTTATGATTAAGAAATTTTAATATAATTAGAAAATTTTAATTATAATTTAGAAATATTAATTTTTGATTTTAAAAACCGAAATTCGGAATGTTAGAAACTAAATTGCAAAGTTAAGGGTTAAACCCTAAACCCTAAAGGGTTAAAACCCTAATGCCATTAAATTTAATAGTCTAATGACCATTTTGCCCTTTGTTCAATAATTGAAGGAAACTTGCAAATCTAGCCATAATCTTGGAGTGGGTGACCAAACAATATCTAGAATGGGACTTATATCTATAATACCAGCAGAAATCATCAAAATCATAACAACAAGTCAATAAATAAATAGATTAAGGAGAGAGAAAATGGCACTTTAATTCTCATTTTCTCCAAACCCATCCTCTCTCTAGAATTTCGGGACTTAGAGTGAGAAAGTGAGATAGGATAAGCAATAATCAGTCTATAGCTAAACAAAAATAGATCCATAGATCAGAATCATAGATCAAGCATGAATGAGGTATAAACCCTAATTTTTGTAAATCATATGATTTTATGTTAATGATTGGTTAGAGTTGTGTATTAGGGTGTCATTTGATGATCTGGGTTGTCAAAACCTAGATCCATATCATTTTGATGCACGAAATTTGAGTTTTTAGAAATCTGGGAAATGCTTGAAATATGGCCTGACAACCATATGTCAGAGGCCATAGATCTTTATCTATTAAGTGTTAGTGTTGTTTTATGTTATAGATCTATAGTTTGTTATGTGGTCTTTGTTCTGAAACATGAAACAGAGTCATATCATGTCTAGATCGTAACTTATGAGCAGTCAAAAGCCGTTGACCGTTCACGGAAATCAAAATCTGGGCAACCCCGAAAATTCCCAGAAACCTAGAAATTCTGACAAGGTTTTCCAAGCCTTAGATCTTGCTGTATATTAGTGTTTTAGCTATGTTGTTGTTTGATACTTGTAGCCTGACATGTAATCTACTTGCTCAAACCATTAGATCACCCGAATCTTGATCAGAACCAAAGTAATCAGTGGTCAAACATGCTTTGACCAACTATCCGGTTGAATTTCTGGGTATCCCAGAAATCACCAAGAATAGTTTTTTTATGCACGTTGACGAGCTTGAATCTTGGGAGTTTGGTATTGTTATGATGATATGATTATATATAAATGTACCCTATAATGTTATCTACACGATTGAACTCTTAGATCACATACAGTAAACCTGGAACGCATGGATCAAAGACCTGGAAAGAAACCTCTCGAACTGTTCTTCATTTCTAGGAAACCCAGAAATGAAGAACAGCTCTCACATGCATTTTGGATGCCTATAACTCACTGATTAGTTGTTGGATGGCCATGAACTTGATTTATAATAGTAGTATTGCATGTATACTACAATATTAATGCAATATATAACTCTAATAACATCCAGAACATGAATATTTATGTGGTCAAAGTAGTAACCTCGAAGTCTGACACGAGTTTCTGGGTTTACTGAAGAACAACCCAAGAACACTATTAGCGACGGATTCGTCGCCAAATGGCTTTATAGCGACAATTTATTTAGAAAATAATTATATTAATTAAATAAATCTAATTTAATGGTTTTTAATTATTAAAAATACTTAATAAATTATGAAAAATTATTTTAAAGTCTGAAAAATAGTTTTTAATTATTTAGAGTATATTTCATAAATATTTAATATTTTTGGAATATAAATGGTATTTAATTTATTTAATTATAATATTAAATAAATTATTTAAAAATGATTTTAATACATAAAAAATCATGAAAAATAATATTATGGTATAAGAAAATATTTAAAGATATTTTCAAGGACTTTTAATATTTGGTGATGAGTTTCACTAATTAATTAATATTAATGATAATTAGTTTATTTAATAAATATATTAAATAAATTATGGAAAAATAGAATTAATGATTTATAAATCATATAAAAATGATTTAAGTGTTATAAAAATATTTGAAGTTATAAAATATAACTTTTGATATTTTGTCATGAAAATAATAATATTAAGTAAACTTGCTTTATAATAATGATTTAAGTGTTTAGTCTTTAATCCATCCACCTCCTTACTATTCATTACCTAGACATTAAGTAAACTTGCTCCCCACATTATTTGCTTGCTCACCAAATATACTTGGCCATCACACTTACTTAATCATTAAGTCTACTTGCTCCCCACAACACTTAGCCCTTAAGTTTACTTTGTCATCACTTATAAGCACTTTGTGTGATCACCACACTAACTTAGTCTCTAAGTTTGCTTGTTCATCACCTTGGATTATCCATGGATTGCCCCATTGGTTTAAACCATCCCCTAACCCATTGGATATTTACCTCGGGCCTTATCTTAATTAATCTTAGCTTAATCATTTGGGCTTGCACATTAATTTATATTGGACTTAACCATTCTTACCTTTGGGCTTTGTTAATTCACATTGGACTATAATATTTCCTACACAATCCTACAAATTCACTACATTGAGCTTAAAGCCTTATAATGTATAATTGTGTATTCATCTCGTATTTCTCTCGCATACCATTCAACATATACGATATACTATCATTCATACATATTCGTATAATACCTCGTATCATACTCATATTCATTACTTCGTATAATACCTCGTATTATACGCTCATTGTTTTATTTCATTAATCGCATTACATTTCCTCTTCGTAAATCATTTTACTTAAATGTTAGGTTTTTAAGTCCACAGGCGAAATATTACGTTTTCCATAACTGAAATATTAGTGGATATTCCATATCACCTCGATATTCTATCGTTACGTATTTCTCGGAAGTTCAAAAATAATTCCCGAGCAGAAATGCGTGAATAGTGTTTTTCGGAAAATTTCTCGGAAAGCTTTTATTTTCGCCTTGGAAATTCAAACACTTTAATTCTACCATGTAGCCAAAATCCTACGATGTTCTGACATTTCTAGGTCAGAGAACGACCTTCGATTAGCTTGCTCCATAAATAATTAATTAAATTCATTTAATAAAAATAAAAATTTAATTCTCAAAAATCCAATTTTCTCGTATGCTTACACTCTTCCCTCCTTATAAGGATTACATCCCCGAATCTCGCTAATAATACCTACACCACAGAGGATAATTTTCCTTTATTTTAATCTCGAGTTCCCACAATGCTTCTTCGACATTGGGGTTCTTCCATTTCACTTTCATTGAAGATATTATCTTTTCACACATGACTTATCACTTCCTGTTAACAATTTGAGTTGGATGTTAAACACTTAATAACACATTACGATATCTTCCTTTTATTAGCTCTTCTTTTAACGTTAAACTTATTTGGAACTCAAATTCCTCCCTCAAAATAAGACTATACTTAGTCTTCTACTTATCCTGCCTCATCTTCTTCATTTGCTTACATTCCTCCTTACTTAGTTGTACTTCATTAACTCGTTTCATTATCGTGCATTGAGTCTACGTTTTAAATAACAATTTTACCCCTTCATTTCATAATTTAACTCCTAACTCTGATCTTACCATTTCCGTTATTAACTCCTTCTGAGTCGTTAGCATCGATAGCTTTCCCTACCCCTCCTACTTAACGCGTCGGCTACAACGTTTACCTTCCCTGAATGATATAAGATATCACAGTCCTCTCTCTACTACATATTCAACTCTTCTGTGGGGAGATATATTTCAGACTCTTAGAGTCCTTGTATATCTCACGCTTCTCTCCGTATAAATACTATCTTCATATTTTTAATTCAAAAACTACTGCTGCCAATTATAGATCAAGTAGGATAGACCTCCTCATAATCCTCTAACTGGCGTGATGCATACACAATGACATTGCCATGCTATAAGAGCACACAATCATGTCATTTATGCGAACATCGAGATACACTAAAAAATTCCCCGTATCATCTGATAAAGATAATACAGTGTCTTACTTAACCGCTCTTCAATAATCTCCTGGCGCTAATGGTACCTTCAACCATAGCATCCCACAAGGGTAACTATTAAATTGGCCACCGACTTGATTGGCGCCCCTTACGGAAAAACTTACTTTCACACATTAGTCAACCTAAATGACATAACCAGAAACTTGTCATAACCATAACGAATTTTGAATGTCATCTTAGGTACCTCCTCCTTCTTCCTTACTTCCAACCGACTATACCCCATACATACATCTATCTTTATAAAAATTCTTTGCCCCTCTCAACTGACCAAATAGATCATCGATCCTGGGCCATGGGTATTTATCCTTAACCGCTATCTTACTCCAATTACGATAGTCGATATGCAACCGTAACAACTCACCCTCTTCCTTAACACCAACCTAACTTGAGTCATGGTTCAACAATAATAATGTCGCGGTATTTTATTACCGTAAATTACTACCTTAGATTTTCTGAGAAAACTAAAGGTTCACACTTTACTTATAACTATTTGTTATAGCTCTATGGTTAATCAACCCATTCATACCGAGAATTTCCTCAAATTCTCTCAACATAAATGATGACTTATCTCACCGATACCTACTTACTTCTATTATCCATGAAATAATTTTCACGAATATAATTTAACGAAAGTTATTTCCTCCTTCTCTACCTTAATGTTTTAAAGGTATTTATAATCCCTTCCAGACAGACTCCTAGATGAGTCTTTCCACCTGTCTTACACTCTTCGATCTTACGCTTAGGGTCCCCTTGTCCTACTCCAATATTCCCGGAGTTAATTTTTTTTTTTTCGCGTTTTGCCATACTGCCGCTGGCATTCTCTGCCTTGATCCCTCCCTCTCTCTTGTTGTCATTCTTTTCCTTATTTGTGGTATTGAGTCTACAACTCACTATCATCTTATGCTATAATCACCTTTTCCAGAATAATCCCATAGGAAACACTCTAGATCACCAAAATCCCACTATAGAGCTAGGATTTCAGGCCCTGCTCTAACCTACGAGCCTTCACCTCCTTCGTGTCTACTTGATGTAAAACAAACCTTGCCCGTTCGTTAAATTTGGTCGCGTACTAGGGAAATGTCATGTCCCCGTGCTTAATTTCTAGGAACTCAGTGTTTATCCTCCCTCACATGTCTTATAGGGAAAATAATTCTCGAAGAAAACCTTCTTGAATTGTTCCCACGTTACTACCTCTGTTCCAGCCCCACCCTGGTGAGCCTCCCACCAAAAGTTGGCTTTACTCTTCCTTAGGTAAGTCACAAAAGAAAACTTCTGCGGCTCACCTACGTTTGTAATAACAAAACGCCTTCTCTATTACTTTTAGCCATGTCTGGGACTCTATTAGGTTCGTTGTTCCTTTGAACTCCGGCGGACCTACACTTTTAAACTATTTATAGGTAATCGTTCTAGCTACCCTAGGTTCCACAGGTATTCTACCCTCGGTTCGGTTAATGCAGCCGTTAATAAATTAACAAACTCTTGCATAGGGTTGTGTTGACCCCATTAATTATCATTATGTGATTCCACTTCCTGATTACGTTATCTTTTCCTTAGCGGCGTTTCCTGATTAAATAAATAAAATTTTATTATTATCTATTTACTTACTTCGTTATTAATCGCCACATACCAACTCGCACCAGAACAAATCATCTCAATGAAAACTTATTTATATTCATATGCTCTTTCATAGTTTGAAACTATTTACAACTTGTTCTCTATAGCCAAAAGCTATTACATTTTCTATCCCACAATTGAACTTCACAAAAGTTGGGATTTACAAAGACTACCCTTTAAAAGAGGGTTTTAAGTCATTATACACATATTTATAACTTAGATTTCTAATAATGCATAACAGCATCCTCGTGTTTCTCATTCGCAATTATTGCTACAGTATCCCGACTAATCATATGACGGGTTTGTCCCGACTCAATGGAATAACAAGCAACCTTCAGCTTGAAATCCTTATGTGCACTCTCATGGATGTAAGACATCCGTGATATCTTCCGCTCCTTCTCCCCCAGTTCTCTACGAAGCTCATCGGCCTCTGCCTTATAATTCCTAACCTGCTCTGCCATAAGCACCTGCTTATAGTGCTCTAACTCAAAATCTGCTTCTGCAGACATCTTAGCTTCATGGAGATAACTAATCTCTTCACTCTGATTCTGCACAACTGTACCCAGTTGCACATTCCTGTCAAGCGCTGCCAGATACAATGCTTCCATTGCATCTAGAGGTGATGACTCCAATGTAGGTACCACCGTAGTAACCGATGTTACCTCTCTTTCTTCCTCCACATCATTCATCATACTAAGGTATGACGATATATCCATCTCTCCCTCTGAGTAGTCTTCCTCGGAAAAGTACTCCTCTGACTCCGACTCCGACTCCGCTAGAATCACTAATGGTACCTCCGCCACCGGCATAGGTACAGGCTCTACTCGGTTCACAAGCTCTTCACTCACCGCGTGTATATCTCTATACATCAAGCTATCGATCGACATCCTACAATAACACATATGTTGATTAGTACATAACACAGAATCGTATAAGTACAAATCACATTTAATTTATTTAGGGTTACTTTCCATCTTTTAAATCTTTTGATACTGAGTTTCCTCAATACCTTATTGACTCATTCAACTCAAGTAAAGCTCAAGTTTTTCTCCCTTTGAACTTCTCTTCCTTAACGAGGCTATGAGCCTAAGGTTCTTCCCCCCTTAAGTTTTATAACCTAATGCTTTGATACCAACCTCATGGCGCCCCCCCAACCGGGTCTCTTTAAACTTGACATATGGTGCTCCACTATACATACTGATTCACACAATCATTCAATTGACATGCCTCAAAAAGAACGAATATGTCTTATATATATTCCAAAATAATACTACTATTCCCCAGGTTCTTTATAACCGTTACATTTGTTCATGTCATAATATCAAATATTATCATTACAAACCTATACTATTACATAGGTAATCTACACGCTCACTTTAGCCTTCTCTTTATCCTTGTAGAATCCTTGATTAATATATCGTCTAAAAGTTGCATTCATATGGTTCAAGCAAGATTGAGCATAACAAGCTCAAAGAAGTATAACAATTTCATTTTAAAAGCATGCTTGAAACATAGGAATCAGATATCTTCAATAACTGGATGATAGTTACGAAGTACTATCAATAATTTAAAATAGCTTTCCTTTTTCTTCAAAACGGTTTTTCAATAACAATATTCCATGAATCATCAATTCTAGTTCAAGACGTGAACGTCTTATAGTTTCTTTGAAAAGGACAACCCGACACGAAGTCCGTAAGTCCGGCATAGCTTACGAGCACATCTAGGTGATCAGCCTATAGTACCCTATGTTGATCAACACTACATCCATTAAACGTGTGTACGTTTAATTTGTGGCAAACTCACGTGCCCATCGAATAATCGATGAAAATACATTTGTTTATACATGTTCAAGCTTACCTTATATCCGTACCAAAGAATTGGCATAGGATAGCGTTAGCAATTCTATATTGAAAGACTTGTAAAGAAATCAATCAATCTATTATGATTAGTCTAGCCGAGTTAAAATTGACTTCGACCCTTTCTTTGAAATCATACATGCATCTCATAACGTGAATCATTTTGAAAACCTGGCTAACACGAAGGTTAGACAAGCGCTTAAGAAAAACTTGCCTTCAGCGTCTGTTACAGTACAATTACGTTTCCTTTGAGTCTTTACAGCCTCTACAATACATAATCACATAACATACCACATTAGGTCATGAATGAACATACATAGTTCCTAAAGAATCTTACCCTATTTCTCAATCTAATCCCGTATTAGATTTGTTATTATGGGTTCCGGATTTCCGTCATTCTTTTACATCATTCTTACCAACTTCGTTCTCTTATACTTAAGTGAAATTATTTCATTAATACAACTCGGTTCGACTTAATTATCCTTCCTTACGGCTTACTAAAGTCCGTAAGTTATTAATCGAAACTCGATCGTCATTGGTGAAGTATTAACATTGAATATCCTTTGTGTTCATCTTCAATTGACTTTCTTTTAACCCTAAGTGATCATACTTGGGGTTCAATTATGACTTGATAATGTTTAATTAAGTTCATTAGTTCGTTACTCAACAATTTCCCTTCATCTTCTTCTTATAAACATTTCTTTATTATCTAGCTTTTAAGACTGGCGTTGCGGCGCCATGATCTTTTTGTTGTCACACATTGCCGCCCGATTGGGCTTGAAGACCGGACTTCATTGACTGCGACGTGAGTCCTTTGTTAACTATCGCCTCATGGCCATGAGCTTACGAGTGTCTAAAAAGCTCACTTTGGTGACTGCTATTTGGTCCATTTAATCTTGGAGTCGTCTTGCGGCCGCGACTCGAGCCACGATAGTCTTGACAGATTTTCAACTTTGCGAGATTCCCGAACTCGTAACTTCTTCGTTATAAGTCCGAATTGGCTCATTCAAGAGCCCACGGTTCACAAATTACGTACTCTATGCGTTCATGCAAGAATTTTATCTATTAGACTTTGTTTGCTAAAATTTCACACATTAGTCCCTTTTTAACGAAAATGATAAACGTTCGTGAACGTTCAACGCTCGTTTCTTCGTTCTAAGTCGGAATCCGGCCATTTTTGAGTCCACAACTCTATAATGACAAATACGACTTGTCTCCATTGAAAACCAATCTTTCCAAGCTCAATATCAAAATTCGACTTCCATTCCGAGAATTTCACGAATTCGACGATCATCGTCTAATCGTGTGAATTCCGGTGAAACTTCGTTACTTGAGATTTTTAAACCATTTCACTTGGATTCAATCCATTATACTATCATCTTGACATACATGCTTCGTTAACTTATATTCATGATAAGTCATTACCTATTCTTGATGATTTTGCAACTTATTAAAGTATAAAATACTTATATTTCCACTTCATGACTTATGTCTTATTTTAATATGACTTATTAATGAGTTAAGTCCTTTAATCATTATTCTTACATCTTCTTATCATACTAGTGCCATTAATGTAAACATGTTACAAGTTCTTACAATTTCTTATTAAGTTCATAACTTATATAAGTAGAAATGACTTATTACGGCTTAAGTCCATTAACCATTCATTCTTACCCTTCCTTAGCATGCTAGTTCTACCAATACCCCTTTCTCTAACAATGGGAGAGAAAGAGAAACATGGTTAAAGATGGCTTACCCTTTGATGTTCTCTTGCTACACCTTAAACTTCTTCTTGCTTCTTACTTAATAAGAACTCAAGCTTCTCTAGCTTTTTCTCTCAAGCCAATAAGCTATAAGTTGTTGTGGAAAATCTAATAATAGAAGTCTAGCTTTTATGTGCTTATTCTCTCAAGTAAATAAGCTCTCAACCTTAAATTGGATGAAAATATAACAACCCACAAATGAATTACAAAGCTTACGTTTTGGCTTTGTCAATTCACATTGGACTTTAATATTTCCTACATAATCCTACAAATTCACTACATTGAGCATAAAGCCTTATAACGTATAATTGCGTATTCATCTCGTATTCCTCTCGCATACCATTCAACATATACGATATACAATCATTCATACATATTTGTATAATACCTCGTATCATACTCATATTCATTACTTCGTATAATACCTCGTATTATATGCTCATTGTTTTATTTCATTAATCGCATTACATTTCCTCTTCGTAAATCATTTTCCTTAAACGTTAGGTTTTTAAGTCCACAGGCGAAATATTACATTTTCCATAACTGAAATATTATTGGATATTCCATATGACCTCGATATTCTATTGTTACGTATTTCTCGGAAGTTCAAAAATAATTCCCTAGCAGAAATGCGTGAAT
This sequence comes from Panax quinquefolius, assembly GCA_020205615.1. Taxonomy (NCBI): domain Eukaryota; kingdom Viridiplantae; phylum Streptophyta; class Magnoliopsida; order Apiales; family Araliaceae; genus Panax; species Panax quinquefolius. The sequence goes on from CM035170.1 coordinate 51,458,634, forward strand.
AGTGTTTTTCGGAAAATTTCTCGGAAAGCTTTTATTTTCGTCTTGGAAATTCAAACACTTTAATTCTACCACGTAGCCAAAATCCTACGATGTTCTGACATTTCAAGGTCAGAGAACGACCTTCGATTAGCTTGCTCCATAAATAATTAATTAAATTCATTTAATAAAAATAAAAATTTAATTCTCAAAAATCCGATTTTCTCGGGGTGTTACATCAAGGGTTGACCAGATAAACGATATCTCTAACAAACCCTAAGTATATATTAAGAACGTCAACGTTCGGTTAGAAAACCCTAGCGAATTACAAGAAACCCTAGAAACCGGTTCTGAAAAACCTAGTTTCAGTTTCGGGGATCCGAAACCCTAACTCGGAAATTTAAAACTCAAATCTGGGAACTTAAACGATAATTATAATGCTCAAATGCTTTTAATTATAATATTAATTAGGGTAAAGCTTAATTATTTAGCAAACCCTAATTTCAAATTTTTAAACCCTAGTTTATGGATTTGAAACCCTAATTTATAAATAGGAAAAACATAAGTGTTAATTAAATAGTTTTAATGTTAATTAGGAAATATTAATCCTAATTTTCAAGTTATAGGTAATTAGAAAACCCTAATCTAATTACGAAAATCTAATTTATAAATTAGAAAAATTATTCTTCTATTAGAAATCCTAATTTTTGGTTATAAATCCTAATATATTATTTTAACCTAATTGCCTAATTAGCAATTTTAATTAGGAAATACTAATCCTAATTGGCAAGATTTAAGTTATGATTAAGAAATTTTAATATAATTAGAAAATTTTAATTATAATTTAGAAATATTAATTTTCAATTTTTAAAATCGAAATTTTAGAAACTAAATTGCAAAGTTAAGGGTTAAACCCTAAACCCTAAAGGGTTCAAACCCTAATGCCATTAAATTTAATAGTCTAATGACCATTTTGCCCTTTGTTGAATAATTGAAGGAAACTTGCAAATCTAGCCATAATCTTGGAGTGGGTGACCAAACAATATCTAGAATGGGACTTATATCTATTATACCAGCCGAAATCATCAAAATCATAGCAACAAGTCAATAAATAAATAGATTAAGGAGAGAGAAAATGGCACTTTAATTCTCATTTTCTCCAAACCCATCCTCTCTCTAGAATTTTGGGACTTAGAGTGAGAAAGTGAGATAGGATAAGCAATAATCAGTCCATAGCTAAACAAAAATAGATCCATAGATCAGAATCATAGATCAAGCATGAATGAGGTATAAACCTTAATTTTTGTAAATCATATGATTTTATGTTAATGATTGGTTAGAGTTGTGTATTAGGGTGTCATTTGATGATCTAGGTTGTCAAAACATAGATCCATATCATTTTGATGCTCAAAATTTGAGTTTTTAGAAATCTGGGAAATGCTTGAAATATGGCCTGACAACCATATGTCAGAGGCCATAGATCTTTATCTATTAAGTGTTAGTGTTGTTTTATGTTATAGATCTATAGTATGTTATGTGGTCTTTGTTCTAAAACATGAAACAGAGTCATATCATGTCTAGATCGTAACTTATGAGCTATCAAAAGCCGTTGACCGTTCACGGAAATCCAAATTTGGGCAACCCAGAAAATTCCCATAAACCCAGAAATTCTGACAAGGTTTTCCAAGCCTTAGATCTTGCTGTATATTAGTGTTTTAGCTATGTTGTTGTTTGATCCTTGTAGCCTGACATGTAATCTACTTACTCAAACCATTAGATCACCTAGATCTTGATCAGAACCAAAGTAATCAGTGGTCAAACATGCTTTGACCAACTGTCCGGTTGAATTTCTGGAAAACCTAGAATTCACCAAGAATAGTTTTTTTTATGCACGTTGACGAGCTTGAATCTTGGGAGTTTGGTATTGTTATGATGATATGATTATATATAAATGTACCCTGTAATGTTATCTACACGATTGAACTCTTAGATCACATACAGTAAACCTGGAACGCATGGATCAAAGACCTGGAAAGTAACCTCTCGAACTATTCTTCATTTCTGGGAAACCCAGAAATGAAGAACAGCTTTGACATGCATTTCGGATGCCTATAACTCACTGATTAGTTGTTGGATGGCCATGAACTTGATTTATAATAGTAGTATTGCATGTATACTACAATATTAATGCAATATATAACTCTAATAACATCCAGAACATGAATATTTATGTGGTCAAAGTAGTAACCTCGAAGTCGATATGAGTTTCGGTTTATCAAGAATGACTAAGAACACTATTAGCGATTTTATTAAATCACCAAAAGGCTCTATAGCGACAGTTTATTTAGAAAATAATTATATTAATTAAATAAATCGAATTAAATGGTTTTTAATAATTAATAATACTTAATAAATTTCAAAAATTATTTCAAAGTCTGAAAAATAGTTATTAATTATTTAGAGTATATTTCATAAATATTTAATATTTTTGGAATATAAATGGTATTTAATTTATTTAATTATAATATTAAATAAATTATTTAAAAATGATTTTAATACATGAAAAATCATGAAAATAATATTATGGTATAAGAAAATATTTAAAGATATTTTCAAAGACTTTTAATATTTTGTGATGAATTTCACTAATTAATTAATATTAATGATAATTAGTTTATTTAATAAATATATTAAATAAATTATGGAAAACTAGAATTAATGATTTATAAATCATATAAAAATGATTTAAGTGTTATAAAATTATTTTAAGTTATAAAATATAACTTTTGATATTTTCTTATGAAAATAATAATATTTTAATATTAATAGAAATTAGCGGATAATGTATTTAATTGTTTAAAATCATATAAATGTGATTTTAAAGTATTAAAATACTTTGTGATATTATAAATATATTATAATATTATGACATGTTTTTCATTAATATTTGATAATAAATAAATATTAATGATAAAAGAATTATGTGGTATTTAATTCACTTAAATACGCTTTTAATGATTGAAAATCAAGATAAATAATAATAATTATTTAAAAATTATTACGAAGCTACGAAAAAATATTTTGACTATTATTAAAATTATCTCGAGTTAATTGTTAAGTGTTTAGCGTAGTTTAATTGAACTTAAACTCGTGAAAAGTCCCACTGTACCGCTCGGGATGTCGATTATCTTGGTTCAACTCAAATGAATAGTTTGACTTGATACCGAGTCCTATATATGTTGTAGACTGATAGGGTTATGTGTTATGTGTTTAGGTTATTCTATGTATATCTATATATATAATAGTATTATATTGTGATGATATTATTCTAATATTGGAGATCTATATTACTAATATTAGGTCTTCGGATAAAGCGTTATAAATTGCGTAGCGGTAATCAACGGTTCAGGCACGTTTGTTTTTACTTAACTCTACTAAGAGTTGTTTCATTCGGATATGCTTATGGTTAATCATTGCTGAGTGCCATGTATAATTGTACTCTGTACATATTTCATGTATAAGTCAGGTATGAAAGGCGGATCACCTTCATTACCGTTTGGTCCAGATATATATTTGTTCATGTATAATACTTGTTCAATCAAAAGTTTGTTCCTGCTAGTTCACAATTATATTGTTGAATTATAGCCAGCTTATTATTCCGAATCTTTCAATCATGATATATCGTTAAATTATTGAACTTAAACTTGCTGGGCAACTTTTATGCTCACCCTTGCTATATCATGATAAAATATTGCAGATTAAGGCGAATGCTTCGGATACAAGGAAAGGTTAAAGACAGTTCCAGCTTAAATTTAATTTGCGCAATTAGATTTGTATAAGTATTGTATATTAATGTTATTGTAAGTTAATAAGTTATGTATTGTGTATAAGTTAAGTTTACTCGACCTTGGGGAATAGTGAATAATGTATTGTATAAACAATTTATGTTTATATCTTCCGCAAATATAGTAATAGTGTTAGAATGATCGAACCGGATCCGCGGTGATTCGGGACCCCGGATTCGGGGATGTCACATTAAGTCTTTAATATTTAAAGGGTTTTGCTAAACAAAGCCTTATGGCTTTTGGATTTTTAAATTTTGAATTTGTAAATAATATAAATAAAATAAATAAAATAATAAATATAATATATTTATAATATATACGTCTATTTTGTAAATGATACAACAATAAGTATGCGTATTATAATTAGTATTAGTTTGGTTTTTACGCATAACCTTAGTGCTAGACCTTAGAAAAATTCTGAGAATTCAAAGAGAGCTTGACAGAGAACTTGAGAGATTGAGAGAAAATCTGAGCAACTTCAGTGTTTAACAAAGAGGATTTCCAACCTATTTGAAGGGCACGTGAAGTGCAGATATCCGTAAGCTGTTAAACTGTTATTGGTAAACAACGATCAAGGCAAGTCTTTCAGTTCCTATTTGCTATGTGAACATAATGATTAACTGTTTTAAATCTTTATTGCAAAGAGTATGATGTGTTATATATATGTTGTAAGTATGAAATATTAAAGTCAACCTATGACTACGTTAATTGAGCAAAGCATGCTGATTGTGTAAGGAACTCAATCTTTATACTTGTTATATGAACTGTAGCATGTATATTATTTTTGTCCAATGTTTATGAGTTATATGTTGAGCATGTTATTATATGCTACGTGATGCATGAAAACTGTTAGATTTTGCTGGGCTGTTGAGCTCAACCTTTCAAATAACCATTTTTGCAGGTCAAGATTTTAAGGTAAGGATATGTGCTAAGTAAATTATAGAGATCCATATTCGCGAAGATTACTTATGTTTTATGAGAAATGTATTTAATATTTTGAATATAACATGTTGTTGAATTGTAAGTTGAGCTATCCGGTGTATTTGGATATCTATTTATGATGTAAGACTTTGTATAATCATTTTGTTGTAACGATTCATGATATAAATTTGAATCGAAGAGATGTAATGTAAAGGTTGCGATTTAGGGCAATACAGAAGGAAATGTATAAAAGTTTTAAATATTCTGCATTTTTAGTGATTTTAATATCGAATAATGATGTAAAGATAAATTACAGTTGTATTGTTAACGATCGAGAAGGAGAATATTATTGTATGAATTTTAGGGTCATTACAATATAATATTCAGAGCGTTTCCTGCTTTTATATATATAAATACTTATATATATATATATATATATATATTTCTCTTCATCAAACTATTTGATTGTGCCTAGATTTATATCTGAGCGTTTACTACTTCTATATATATATATAATACTTATATATATTTCTTCCTATCAAACTCGTTTGATTGAGCCTAGATTTACATCCCATGCATATCGCTTATATATATATATATATATATATATATATATATATATATATATATATATATATATATATATATATATTGTTATCGAACTCTGTTCGATTGAGTCTGGGTGTGATATCCGTGCGTTTACAACTTATATATATATATATTTACAATCCAAGTCCGTCCTGGAGTTCACTTCGTGGCAGTTGATTGTTCATATATATATTTACAAATTTTATATATATATATATATATATAACTACTTTATTTGTGACGCCCCCAAATTGTAACCGCCACTTGGTCACTCGAATTCGGTTCGTCACGTTCTCATGGCAACACCATAATAACTAAAATCACACATTCACAACGAAAGATCTAATTTAGAATAATATACAATGATTTATAATAATTATTCCCCCAAGTCTCGCAACCTACAGTGATTAATAGATTACATAATAATATCAAATAAAGACTTATTACGTAATCCTACTTAAGCTTAAACATAGTCTGAAAATAGTTTTAATACAACATAATAGATTTAAACATAAAAGGACAAGCTAGTCGGTAGCCTTGCCCTTGCCCTTGTCTTTCCCAGAGATACCTCCCTATCCCGCCTTAACTGAAAGGTTTTAAATAAGCAAGAATGAGCACAAATTGTCCAGCAAGTAATACACAACAAGGGTAAAGAGTTATATAACACAAGTTTGAAATATCGAAGTATCATCTCTAAGATAGTTCAGAGTTTCAGAATAATATCATGAATAATGAATATCAACAATTCTAGGAATAAGAACGATACTTCAATATAAATCAACTGATATATATGAATTCAAAGACTATCAAGGTATCCGACTGGATAACAATTTATACTGAGCAGTCGCTAAGGACTATTGAACATCTACTAGAATTACCAATAGTAAACTGATAACCCAAAAGAATCAAGCACTATAGATGATCAATCTACAATACTCTAAGTTATGCATAACACCATAGTAATAATATACTCATGTGTCGGGATTTCCAACAACATACATTCCCCTTACCTTAAGGGTTGTTCAACTCAGTTTTCAAGATTTTCACACCAATCAATTAGTTTGGATAGTTTTATAAACATGCATATAATCTAGCCGAATCAAATGGCATAGATACTTTAACAATATTCAAGAACAATACTAAGTTCACATGAATAATAGTTTTCCTCAAGAGTTTAACATGCTAGCTTAATTGAACGAATAAGTAGGATAACTTGCATTCAAAGAGATAAGCTTACGATATTCGTTGAATAAAGTAACACAAGAGTTAGAATACTTGCATAAGGTAAAGTAGGGTTCGGATACTTTCCTTAAACGTAGTTTATCCACGTTAAGAAATTAACACTTTCTAATCCTATTTATAGCGTATTATATGTTCACGATGTTCATTAGCTAACACAGTCTTTAACCCAGTTTAACATAATTCAAGTATGCACATATGGTGCAAAATCAGTTTATACGTCATCACAAGTTCAACCCACGCATCATTGTTTTGGTATTATGCAAATATTCTTTTGGACTTATCATTCGAAAGTCAAGATTAACCTTTATTTCCATCACATAGCCTGTCTCTTAACACCTTACATAGCATATTGGTCATGTATTACGTGATAACCCGAGAATTTGAATATTTATAAAATCTTAAAATATTGAATTAAGGTTACATAATAAACCTAGATAGAAAATAAGTGAATGGATTTGAGATTTCCGAGAAGGAATTTTGTGAATTTAAATTTTTGTGGTGAATTATTCAAGATTTAGTATATACGTGAATATGTTCTGTGTATTTGGTTATATATGTGTACAATATGTGGTTAAGGGTCAAGGGTTGACCAGATAAGCTATATCTGTGGCAAACCCTAGTATTATATTAAGAACGTCAACGTTCAGTTAGAAAATTCTTATGATTTATAAGAAACCCTAAAAATCGGTTCTGGAAACCCTAATTTGGGGATTTAAATACAAGGTATAAGGTTTTTATGTATTAATCACAAATCTAATTAAGGGTAAGCCTATTTGATTAATTAGAAATTCTATTAATTAGAAAACCCTAATTTAATGTTGGAAGCACTAATTGTTTCGTTAGAAACCCTAATGTACAATTTTGTCCTTAATTGCTAAATTAACAATTTTAATTAGGAAATACTAATCCTAATTAGCAAGATTGAATTTATGATTTTGAAATCTTAATATAATTATCAAATCCTAATTATAATTCAGAAATATTAATTTTCTATTTTGAAAACCGAAATTTGGAAATTTTAGAAATTAAATTACAAAATCTAAGGGTTAAACCTTAAACCCTAAGGGTTAGGGCAAAAGACATGTATACCATTAAAAATAAAATCAAAATGACTAAAGTACCCTTTTTATATTTTTAATGAGCTAACTTACAAATCTTGCCAAATTTGTAGTTGTTCACCAACTAAAGCTAGTCTTTTGACTTAAATCTTAGTTACAATCTGATCTAGCATGACACCTTCCATGTATTACATACATTGTATCTAAATATTAGAAAATAAAGAGAGAAAAAGTCCACAAAGTTGCTCATTTGCTAACTTACCTCAAACAACTCTCTCTCTCTTAACCTCCGAAATCCTAAAGCGTATCAGTCCCTAAAAGAGCCCCTAGCAACCCCAATATCAGATTGGAGAGCTAAGATCAAAGTTTGGAATTAGAAAGGTATACACCCTAAGTCCCTTTTTGATCATGTATGCTAAGAAATAGTTCGTGTTTTTGTGTTTATATAAGTGTTATGTGATGTTTTATGATGATCTATGATGATCTATCATAGATCCATAACATCAAATGGCTTTAAAATGAAGTTTTTCAAAAAACTGTCCATGAACCTTAAAGTTCTCTGACAAGCAAATGTCAGACGCCACAGATCTTTCCCTATTAATGATTTATGGTATTATATGTTTTGGATTTGTACTATGCCAGGAGTACTGTGATTTGGAAGTGGAATCATGTCTATTCCATGCCCAGATTACAAGATATTTAATGTTAAAGTCGGTTGACCGGCCATGACCGAGTGATTTCTGGGTAACCCAGAAATCCATAGGCAGCGTCTGACAAGCTTTTGCAATGTCTTGATCTGTCGGTTGTTAAGTGTTATGATGATGTTGTTGTAATCAGTTTGTAGTCTGTCTTGTGTAGTTTAGATTTGTGTCTTTAGACCGTGTAAACAATCAATAGATCGAATGTAGTAAGTGGTCAAACCAGGCCACTCGGTCACAGTTTAAGTTTCTGGAAAACCCATAAACTCTATAAAAAAAGTTTCTGACAGAGTTTGACCGAAGGATAATTTTTGATTATGTTATTTTTGGATTGAAATCATGTTATGTATATTTTCCTTGGCATAAGGACAACAGATTCGAACTATTAAATCATAGGAATCATGACTGGAACCTAGATTAAATGGAGCTATAATGTAGGCACTCGAACAACTTGGGTTTCTCGAAAACCCAGAAACGTTCTGACAAGAACTTTGTCAGCCCAAATCTTCATGATGTGTTGATTTATGACCTAGATAATGATTGATACTTATACTACATGATCAATGTTTTATATAGCCCATAAACTTTATAATCAAGAATTTGTAAGTGGTCAAAGGTAACAACCTGATAACTAACATTAAGGCTCAAGAACAGCTCAAGAACACCTATAATGACAGTTTCGTCGCTATAGGGCCTTTTAGCGACAGTTTAATTAGAAAAATAATTATTTTATTAAATAATTAAAGAAAATTAGTTTTTAATTATTAAAATACAAAATAAATTCTTAAAAATTATTTTAAAGTCCAAAATTAGTTTTTAATTATTCTGAATATATTTCACAAATATTTAATATTTTTTGAATAATAATGGTATTTAATTTATTTAATTATAATATTAAATAAATTATTTGAAAACGATTTTAATACATGAAAAATTATATTATGGTATAAGAAAATATTTTAAGTTATTTTTAGTGACTTTTAATATTTTTTGAGGAATTTCATTAATAAATTATTATTAATGGTAATTAATTAATTTAATAAATATATTAAATAAATTATGAAAAAAAAGAATTAATTAGTTATAAATCATATAAAAATGATTTAAGTGTTATAAAAATATTTTAAGTTATAATATATAACTTTTGATATTTTGTCATGAAAAAAATATTAATATTTAATACTAATGTCAATTATCTGGATAATGAATTTAATTGTTTAAAATCATATAAATATGATTTTAAGGTATTAAAATACTTTGATATATTATTAATATATTATAATATTATGATATGATTTTTGTTAATATTTAATATTAAATAAATATTAATGATAAAGGAATTTATTGGGTATTTAATTCTTATAAATACGATATTAATGATTAAAAAATCATTTTAAATGATAATAATTATTTGAAAATTATTACAAGCTTAGGAAAAATGTTTTGACTGATAATAAATTATCTAAGATAATTGTTAAGTGTTTAGGCAGAGTTTAATTGAACTTAAAATCGATAATTGTCCGACTAGGCCGTCGGGATGTAAGAATTGTGTCGGTTTCGACTCAGATTGAAATAGTTTGACTTGAGGTTAAGTTTTATGTGTGCTATAGATTGATAGGGTTATGTGATAATGTGTTTAGATTATTTTAAATATTGTTATGATATTATTCTAACTTAAGAATAAATATTATTAATATTAGGTTTTCAGACAAAGCTTATTAAATTGCATAGCGATAATCAACGGTTCAGGCAAGTTTTTCTTAACTCGATCTCGAGTTGTATTATTCAATTATACTTGTGGTTAATCATTTCTGATTGTCATGTCTAAGAATTATTAAATCGCACTCTGTGCACACTGCATGTATTCATCAGGTATGAAAGACTGATCACCTTCATTACCATTCGGTCCATATATATATATATATATGTTCATGTTCAATGTTCGTTCAACTATGTAAATTTTGTTCATGCTAGTTCAAAATTATATTGTAGAACTGTAGCCTGCTTTTGTTCAATTCTTTCAATCATGATATATCCTTAATTTATTGAACTTAAACTTGCTGGGCAAACTTATTGCTCACCCTTGCTATATCATCATAAACCTTCAAGATTAAAACACATAAGTCGGATACAGGAAAGGACAAAGCCAAGTTCAGCTTGGGATAATATGTGCAGCTAACTTGTAATAGTATAGTATGATAATAAAGTTATATGTTAGACATGTTATAATTCGTGTATAAGTTAAAGTTATTCGATCTTGGGGAATAGTGAGTAAAGTTTATTTTATAAATAATTTATGTTTATATCTTTCCCAGATAGTAATAGTTGTAGAATGATTGTACCAGATCCGTGGTGATTTAGGATCCGGATTTGGGGCTGTCACAGTTGGTATCAAAGCTGTAGGTTATGAACCTTAGGTAGGAATACGTGAGACTAATAACCGCAGTGATTAGGATAAGTACTAACTCAAATAGAGTTAGTGTGTCGGTAAGATTCAAAGATGAATCTCGGCGGGTTATAAAGATACAAAGTTCCCTAACTCTGATAATAAAAGTGAATAGTAGTGATGAATAGATAGAGTCTAAAATACTAAAAGTACAGAGATAGGATATCGTAAAACAAAATGATCAAGACATAGAAATGAATCGTAATATATATGATGAGATCACCCTGTGCTCTGATAACGTTATAGTATGGAGAAGGATCAAGTGAATGACTGAAAAGTTTACAACAAGATTTCTTTGTGTCAGTTGTACTATGAATTGTTATAGATTCAGGAAAGGATTATGAATACGAATTGAATGAAATTCGTATTAAGAAGGGGTTAAGATTATGTTTGTGTCTCACTATTTGCTATATGTGTGTTGAGAAGGTGATTATTTTCTCATGTGTATAACATATAAATAGGTTATTATCGACATCGGGATTTTTGGATGTCCCTTTCCGTTACTTGTTCTTTGGTGTTCTCATTTTAGGTGAGATTTGTTTGAAAAAATAAGTGAAAAAGGTCCGACATGTATAATGTCGATGATGGACTGTTAAGAGTCACCAGTTGGTTTTTTAAATGGTTGTACCAACACAATCGAGAAAAGGTTTGCACATTGACCCAGCGATGTGACATTGATATACGGGTCGGTGAAACCGAAATTCATTAGGGTCCGGGGACTTGGTTATGCTGGGAATGTGTTAAGTAACCCCGACATCCGTGGTTACCACGGTGACCGCTCTTTCAAGAAACTATTATCCGAGTGTGTGTGTGTGGGGTCAATATGTTTGTTATATGGAAGTTGTGCGAAGCCTCGTTCAACCTATATACACGGGTTTGAATTTATGTAAAATTCGCTTTTAGCGAGATATGGCAATGATGTTTTATAAAAGAGGTTTTTAAACCACGATGCTCAATAGAAGAATTGAGACCTTTTATACTCCCATTTTATTAAGTGATCGACTGATTGATTTTATTTTACTGGATGCGAGGCATCCGTATAAAAAATAATGTACAAAAATAAGGTCATGCATAAAAAAATCCATCTCGAGGAAATTCGGACACCTCATAATAATTTATAAGTCGCTTCAAATTTGAAAATGTCCATCACGAAACCGAATCTAGATCCAATGGGATGAATCATGATCACATGATTCCTAAGCGCACAAAAAATGTCTGAATTTGTATGAAAGCGATAAGCAGTATATATATATATATATATATATATATATATATATATATATATATATATATATATATATATATATATATACGATCACCAACCACGAAGCACCTCCATGGGGATCGAAATGTAAATAAAGTCATTAAAAAGTTATCAACCGCCACGGAGGAAACTCCAAAGGATGAAACATAAATAAAGTCAGAATACTGATTAACTACCACGAAGGAAACTCCAGCGAGGTGATGAAAATAAATAAATAAATAAATATATATATATATATATATAAATAAATATATATAAATGTAAATATATATATATATATATATATATATATATATCTTTATGTTCTAAGATAAATTAGGGCTATGTGAAGAAATTGTTTTAATTGATATCTGTAAACTTGAATGAAAGATATGTGAATACTTGAATGTTCAATTTTTTAGGATTGATTGCTATGAAATTTGGGGTTATAACATACTTAGATTGCTAATATACTGAACTTTTGAATTTAAGCCCACTAAATATGTGAGTTAATGTTAGAAGAAATTTACTGTCAAAACTTTTAGGGATTTGAGGATACATCTGTATGTATGTTACATATTGAGGTAGAATTGCTTCTAAAGTTTTGAATTGATAATATGATGAGTTTATTGAATGATAAATTGATTTCAAATGATTTTTTATATAACTTATGTTTTAGTTTTACTTGCATATGATTCAATCAATTTGTACATATATCCATTTCATTACATTTTGTTATCAATTTTCAAGATGTTGATTTAATTTATTGATATAACTAAACGATGCATTTCAATTTTTGTAGTCTTGGGATGATATTGTTATTGAATGGAAACGTGTTCATTCAACAAGTCGAGTATGGAGAAAAGTTAACACGGTTATGTGTATTTTATAATCACGTATTCAAGTAATCACGTGTCAATTATTTCTTTCTTGCGATACTACTAATATTTTTTTTCTCTTATAAATAACAGATTTTTGTTACAAACAATATTTGTTGGCAGTAAACGTTGCAGATGGATAGTCTTTCTTTTCAAAAGTTTATGTACCGAAGACATAGTAGAGCTTGACAGATCTACAAGGAAAATGTTTTTATATATGTATTTTTAAGACCATAGTTTATTACAAGTGGTAATATTTTTTGGTAGATAATTGGAAAATAGATTGTTGTAAAATCATTTTTGGGTACATTTGGATGTTTATTATGGTTGATCAGTCATTCAGAGCTTTGTTTGTTTATTTGACACGATTAATGCAATTTCTAGAATGTCCAAGTTCTCTTCTTTATAAAAGGTATGCAGGTTTGTATGGAGCAGTAAATATCTTATTTTTCGTAAACTAATTTGCTAACTTTGTTGGTTATGGGTTTGCTAAAGTAAATGTATCAGGTGTTTTCATTTGTTTTATTTTTGGATAAATTATTGAAAGTAAACCAGAGCTTTGATATGTCTAGCTGTGCTGTGATTTCTTCTTTTATATCTACATGGGTTGCTTCTTTGAGCATGTAATCATGCTCTGGAATTGAATTTGGAGCAGAACTTTTCTTAGTTATGAATTCGAATTTCAGTTGAGATGTGAGGGTATGGTTTTGTATCTATATGTTTTTATGCTTGTGGTGGTTTGTTTTCTCATAGGATAGGTTTAGATCTCAGCTAAATTTTCTAAATAGTGGTGGCAACAGGAGACTATATTCATATTAGTGCTGTCAATTTAATGTTTTAGGTAAATAATGAGCATGTAGCGAATTTTGATGGACAAGTAAATAATGAGCATGTAGATACAATTTGAGGCAAAATTCTTGACTTCTTTACTTTTTAGGTGGGATGTCTATCTTGATTAGAAATTTTCTTATTTACAAAAAATAATTACGAAAATTTCTACTTTTTATCAAATATATACTCTTTTCACATTGTTAACTCACATTTTTCATTTAGATTCATCTTTAGGTATTAAATAATTACACGAGTATTAGTAGTCTTAGAAAAGGCAGTTAACTCCTAGTATATATATATATATATATATATATATATATATAAGTATATATATAAAAGCGAATAAATACATCGATATGAAATCCGGGCTCATCCAATGAAGTTCGACACACAGTTAATATATATATATATATATATATATATATATATATATATTAAGCGAAGAAATGCTCGCATCAAAGTTCAGGCTCATCGAACAAAGTTCGACACACGATTCATATTTATAAATGTATATATACTGAGAAAAAACAAGTAAACGCCTGCATCAAGTTCAGGCTCAATCGAGGCATAACTTTCGATAATGTTAGTCGATATATATATATATATATATATATATATATATGACTAGAAACCACTGACCAAAGTTCGGGCAAAAGTAAGCAACACGACTCTCAACGTGTAGAAGGGTGTGTGCAAAGATGAAGAGAAAACTCTAAAGTGTGTGAGAAGGCTTACAACCGATCATTTGAAAAGGCTTCTATATCTTTAGAGTGGGTAAACACTTAGCTTTTGTGGGTATAAAAGAGGCTATATATGAGCTCACAGGTGTTTAAAAGTGGGAAAAATACATCGTAGGCGAGTGCGGATGGAATTGTCGGTGGTTTCCGTTTTTTTCCTTAGAAAATCAAAGACCCCAGTGCCCTCTATTTATAGGCATATTAGTCTGCGGTGTACCTGCCAATTGAGCCGCAGCCATACCGTGAGGCAACCCGGTTGGCCGAGTTTTTTTGGGTCGGGTCGTCTCAAGACATGCACTCGAGCATTCTAATGTCCACTTTCGGATTTTCGAAGTGCAATTCGCATCCGCTTGAGGTATACTGGGACCTATTTGGACCGCCATTGTCGAGTGTTAGACGATGGCATGGGATTAGAGTTTGTCGAAGTCATTGAAGATGGGACGATGCCCTCCGGTCTTCAAGCTCCAACTTTCATTCGTTACCCCGCACAATAGTCACTCGAGATTGGTTAGCCTTGTGGGACATCGTTGCGTAGAGATGTGATGTGGCATCGTGTTTGACGAGATGACGATGTTGCCGCTCACCGGTGTTATCGCCGGATTAATGGTGAAAGCATGACGCGTTACTCGAGCTTCACCGAGATTGAATTTCTTCCGCAATTATTGAAGGTCCTCATTGTCATCTTTGAGGTATGACTGTCTTCCCGATGTTATTGCCGGGTTGGTGCAATGTATCTCGTTGTGAGCGCCGAGATTGAAGCTGGTCGCATTTGAAATAAGCATTTCTGGGGTTATCGCCGAAACTTCATTCCTTGGGGTTATCACCAAGGTTGGTGGCTATTCCCATGGTTGAGACTGAGACTGGATACCTCGGGGTTATCTCCAAGATTAATCAGTCTTCTCTGGTGTGTGTTCCGGTATTGGATCTGCATACCTCGGGGTTACATCCGAGGTTGGATTTGTTACTCCCAGATTGCGATCCGGGGTTGATGCTGAACTTCTGGTAGTATCCGGTATGGATATGGATTGTCTTT
Organism: Panax quinquefolius; assembly: GCA_020205615.1. NCBI lineage: Eukaryota > Viridiplantae > Streptophyta > Magnoliopsida > Apiales > Araliaceae > Panax > Panax quinquefolius. Next base: position 51,474,130 of record CM035170.1, read on the forward strand.
CAGGGTTCTCTCTTAAAAGACAAATCTGTCCTCCTGCAATGTTAGTGACAAGGGTACAGAAAATTTTGATTGTCTACAGATGCCCCTCTTTATCATACTCATGCATGGCGATGCATGGGTAGGATAAAGAATCTTAGACACTTAAGACGAAATAAGATGAATGTGGTACTATGGGTAGAAAAAATGATGCAAATGTATGATGCATGTGTACGGGGTTGTAGCCCAACACGCTGGGGATGATTCTTTGGATCCATGTTGTTTAATCGGGGATCGAAGAATCTTGACCGATTTAATGTAAGCCAAATTTTTTAGGATGTTGATGTTGGTGTTATCACCAAATTCCTGTATTCTTGATAGCGATTTGATCTCGAAGAGGTACCTCTTATGTGCAAGAGATCTGTGGGGATAAAGCTTGATCTGTTTGAGGATGTGTATAACATACTCCATCATCTATCCTCTTTGATAACATTAACCTTTCGGGTAGTATCGCCAAAGTATGTCAAGATCCCATTGGATTTACTGCCAACAACAAATGTTGTCAGGGGTGCCTGACCTTCGTTGACGTGTTCTTCATCGACATGTGAATCAACGGATGAAACATCCTGTGGGATATGCTGTCAAGGCTACTTGACCTTCGTTGACGTGTGAATCAACGGCTGAGATTCTGTAGATTGTCAAGGTTGCTTGACCTTCGCTATCGTGTAGATCAACGGAGCATTGCGTTGTGACCCTCGCCGGGGATCCGCTGGGGAATACGAGCAGTTGGGTATGAAGACCTCGAATAGCTCTAGAGCTCTGATAGGTTTAATCGCTATCGGCTAAAATGACGTCAAGGTTGCTTGACCTTCGTTGATATGTGTGTCAATGGCTGAGCATGGATTGTTACTCCCGCTGGAGATATACGTTGTAACCCCCGCCAGGGACCTACTGGGGACTCATGAGTACGTACGCAATTATCGAACAGTTCTCAATGCTTCGATGGGTTTACTTGCCATCGGTTGAAATAACGTCAAGGCTGCTTGACCTTCGTTAATAGACATGTCAACGGATGAACGTGTTATAACCCCCACCTGGGATTTACGTTGTAACCCCCGCCGGGGATATACGTTACAACCCCCGTCGGGGATATACATAGGGTAACGACCCGGAGTCAGCGGCATCGGACCTGTATAAGGTATTGTCGTATGCGATTCGTGACAACTGAGGTCATCAGGAGGGTATGCTTTGTGTTCAGGCGACTACCAATGAGTGATGTACAGATTCAAAATCTCACCTGAGAAGACCAGGATTGTATGCTGCTTTGCTCAATCACGTGGCGTTTTAATTCTCGATTTGACCTTTTCAGTCTATAAGAACTCCTTTGCAACTTGAACTGGACCGAGCCAGAGGGGTGGGACCCACATAGGGGTGCCGTAGGTGCACCTGCTGCGGCTGTAGGTGGGCCTACGGCCAGGCGCAAATCATAAATCCTGCAGGCTGTACTTCACAAGTCACTTTCAACTTTCATCACTTGGAAAAAAACCGTGAGCCATCTTCAGATCTGCTTTAGAAGTTCTACACTTTCTCAACTTCATCATCGTACAAGTGTTATACACTATCCACAGTAACGTGCATGTATTTTTCTAGTTTCGTTCATTAGATTGTGAGTTATCGCACGAAATGCATCTAAACACATAGTAGTGATTATGTATGCACAAATGACTTGATAAAAAATATTCAACTAGTAATGTTAGTATTAAACCATGCTGAACATAATGATGTGAAAAAAATTGACTTCTAAGATAGTCAAATTGGCACCTTTTTCAGATATTTTTTGTCCTATTTGACGTCCAATGAGCAAAAGGTAGAAAGGCAAAGTACTCCTAGCATTGAGGTTGGCCTTGTGCATGATGATTTTAATTTTTAATGCATATATTATGTATATGACTTTGGGGCAGGTGTGCTACTTAATGGCCACCTAGACATGCCTATGTGCATGTGGATAGTCCTATTTTCAAAGCGGACTATGGAAATTATTTTCCAAATGTAGGCATTGGGTAGTCATGCATTTTAACTCTATTATATGTTAAAGTAAATGCATGCACGCATATAGTCATAAATACATTAAAAAAGCTCCAGGTAAGGAAATACCACACCCTTTCTGAGGTGATTTAGAGATTTATTATCCAGATATTATGGATCCGGATCAGCCGAGCAGTTCTTACAGGACCGCTTCTAGCGTACGGCAGAGGGCTTCTGAAGTGCCTCGTCCTCGTTCTATCAGACAGCCTCGTCGGTTGGTGGAGGCTGTGATACGTCCTATCCAGGTAGATGTTCCAGACGTTGAGGACGAGGAGGCGGATATTTCGATTGAGGATCCCGCTCCTGCTGCACACGTCCCTCGCAAGGAGCTTCCGAGCATTCAGGTGGTGAACCCAGAGTTTCTAGGTGATTTGGGTAGACATCCATCGATGTATTTTCATGCTAACGAGGTATGGCGTTAGACTTTGATCATCCTTCTTTCCTATTGATGAGGATTAAAGGGTTCTGATGTTGATCTGCATTTCATGCGCGAGTTCCGAGATTACACGACCTCGAGGGAACTGGTTTAGCATTCACTCCATGTACCGTAACCTTCACCCTGACTATAGAGTAGTAGTGCATGAGTGGGGATTCAGGGCATTCTTCTCCATTTCCCATCGCTGTCCCTGGGGTTATCTCAGGGCATTGTCTGAGCGATGGTTTCATCATACTCAGTCACTCCATCTACTGGATTACGAGGTGTAGATGACGCCTATGGACTGGCGATTTATCACAGGTATGAAGTTTGGAGGGGAGCCGGTGCCTTGCACGGCGAATATTACCCCTACTGCCGTCAGATCCTTATTAAGAGTTCCGGCGGAGGCGCTCAAAGGCAGGACTATCCGTTCAGGTCCTTTGAGCGTAGATGCTATGAGCAGGCTATTGAGTGAGCCCATGCCTGATGATGTTAGGATCAGGGATCGCGTTCTGCGGCGATTATTCCTGATGATCATTCGAGGCTACTTCATAGCAGATAACTCTTCCACGGTATCTTTCGCTTTGGTTAGCGCCACACGCGATGTGGAATGTATTGGAGAGTACGATTGGGTCTCTTACACCTTTGCCTATTTCCTCCGGGGCATGCGCATGCGCTCATAGGGTTTGACCGAGGCTTGGCTAGGATTTTATCCATTTTTGCTGGTGAGTATTTCTCTTGTCTTTTCCTATTCATAGGTTAAGAGTGTTCTTGATAGCGATGTTTTTCCATTGTGTTGGTAGTTTTGGGCTATGAGAGGCTCCCATGTTTGCGTCTATGAGTGTGTTAGGTTTAGATACCTATCCACGAGGATGACGATGGCACCATTCTATTTTCTTGGGAGGTCCCGTGTCGAGGGATTCACTCACCGCCAGTGCAAATTTGAGTTCTTGACGGGGTACCATTATATGGATTCCTATTCGTGGGAGCATTTGACCATCGACTTTGAGGATGGACATCCGGCCGAGTCGAGTATTTGATCTCTACCAGAGAGTTCCTCTCTTCATCGATGGAGGCCGGGAGCTTTCTATTTAGGAGAGCGTGCTATTAGGAGCTCCACAGGGGAGATCCGTATACCGATCTTGCCTCCTGCCAGGTGTCATTGACCCATATCACAGTCACCCGTCATTGATACCCCATTGTTGGGGTTGACGGCTTTGCATTATCAGAGGGTCCATGTACTCAGGAGACGTTCCAGCGGTGGTGGTCCCCTCGCACTATTGGAGCCCAGTCCCGCGCCACACAGTTTATGAGGGATATGGTTCCAGGATCTTTGATGATGATGGATCAGTAGCTTGTGTCCGAGCTCCACCATATGACCCGGATGGATAGCTTGACCTGCAGTTGGATCGAGCACACATATTTATCCGCGATTGGCGAGATCCAGCAGAGGTGGAGTCATTTGTTCCTTCCAGCTTTCAAAAGGCCGCCCTTGGCGATCCATTCGGTTTTGCCAGTACAGATCCTCCTCTTTATAGGTCTGACATCCCTATTGATAGAGATCCAGTGACTCAGGAGGAGTTATATCAGGTGGACAGGATTGAGGATGTGGACATCGAGACCCTGGTCTTCTTCTGATGTATATACTCGTTATATCTTATGATAGGCCTTTGTTAGATATTGGGTGGCTGTTCCCCATTCTCGCTATATCTTTTGATAGGCTTCTGTTAGTAGTAGGGCGGTTGTGCCCCATTTCCCAGATATTTAATCGCATCTGAAATGATGTATTAGATGATGATATACTTAGGAATGTATGCACCGTTTTTCATTCCTTATATCATATTGCCATCCATTATCTGTTATGCATGTATCATGTTATGCATATGTATGTATGTCTAGAGATATTCGGCATTGACCCCTGAATGGTCTTATGACACGGCCCTTATGAGATGTCTTCTTGACGAGTTAGCCAGTATAGATCATACTCCACCGTCGGTGGTGGCATTAGGTATCTCTTGATCGTGATGCGATAGCATGTCACCCCCAGATAGGGTGACCATAG